>PYHW01010105.1:315660-426938 GCA_013186435.1 Turdus rufiventris
GAGTAGAAATCAGTGACAGGAAGGAGCATGGATATTGGACAAGTGAACTACAAAAGGAAAAACAAGTCTCATACCTTTCCAATGTCCTGAAGAGTAGCAAGTTCCAAGATTTGAGAGAGAACATCTAAGGCAGACCGTAAGAAACATCCAAACTTCTCATTAGTGTTCTGGAGATCCAAAGTAACCTGTTCCCAGGAAACAAAACCACATTTTTCCTTAACAATTACTTGACAAGGAGATACAAATTACTGGAAGAAGTGGGTATTGACACAAAAAGATCTTTTGTATAAAATTTCAGTGAATTTCAATCAACACCACTGAAAGCTTAGACTGCCTTATGCATTGCTGGAAAGGCAGGACTCCATTTTGCCTAAGAAAGAAAGGAGATCTTCCTGCCTGAGGAAGGCCTAGGATGTTGAAAAACAATGGAGTCAGATGAGGCACTTGTGATAAACACAGCAGAGGCAATAAGAACACAGTCCTTGAAGTGTACATAGCAGATGACCAACTCCCTAGGAAATCTTCTGTCACCTGAACTAATGGGGAAAAAACTTTCCCGTCCTGGAATAAAGTGCAGAGAGAACAGACTTTGGGATTTATCTGGCATTGCCAAGCCAGCCAAGAGTCATTTGGTACCAGCAATAATGGCAGCAGAGAAATGACAGGATGACAATGCCTATCACAGGTCCTTGTTTGGTCAGCTTTTGTTTTTAGTGTGGTGGTCATGACCTTTCTTTAACGTCTCTTTTTGTGTGCACAAACTGTTTATACAGGTAAACAAGTGAGCTGACAGAGGCAGAGCCTGTTTGAAAGAAACAAAGTCATTATCCAAGCCCATTGCAGTCCAATCAAACAATATCATGTAGTACCTTATAATTAGCATGGGTTGCTTTCAAGACATCATATAACTTCAGGTATGATGGAAGATGATAAAAGCTTCCTACTGAAGATGATTTACTTGTTGGAACAGGTCCTGGAGCATCAGTTTGCCTAGAAGCTTAAAAGAGTATCATAGAATTAGCACAATATGCCTTCTCTGGGTTGCTCATGACATGTACACAATATAATTTACCACATCTGCATTATTAAACAACATGGTTTTTCAATCCACATGTATATTACAAACTGCAGCAACACACTGTGCACAACTGGAAAATGAACAGCATTCCAACCATCTAGCCTGCTGTGGTGAGAGAAATTAACCCAGAGGGCTTAGTACTGAAGTGTGTACAATTTACAAAATAGAATTAACATGTGTTCCCTTCATTCATTACCAAGGAAAGAAAAGGTTTCAAGATTCAGAATCTCATTTCCAAAAGCAATGTAAGTCACTCTTGCAATTTTCAAATTCTTTTAAATAACAAAAATTACTACAGTGAATAGCTCAGTAGATTCAGACAAAGTGAGGGAAAGGATTCAGCAGTGCTTTGGATGTGTAAAGCACAGATAATTTTCAGCTTACAGTCAATAAAAACTAAAATAGTAAAGAAGCCCCCACCAACAGCTGCCTTTCCACCAATGCAGTACCCTGGCAGCCTCTTGGACTGAAACCTCAGAGGTTACTCAGTTTTATTTCTTCTCTCTCTGCTAGAGCCACCCAGTATGGGGCAGGGAAATGGAATGAACAGGAGTGATGTCCCTACCTGGACTCGCCTCACCACTCTTTTTAGGGCTCATTGGCACAGATGCCTGCTCCACAGGCTCCCTCTCTTTCCCCTTTCTCCGAATTGGACTAAGAGAAGGTGGGTTTGTGAGAGAAGGTAATGCTGCCTAGAATTAAAAGAAGCTTTATTAGTTTTGTAAGCACAAGTAGTTTTTCTTCTTCTACACAAGTACAAGCATATTCTTCTTTTGTTTAAACTCCCCTTCATGCAGTTAAATTGAAACGTTTTAGGTTCAGGACATGAATTTCCTGTGTGAAAAGGAAATAGTTTAATATATTCCCTACTTTATTATCAACCTCAGCATGGCCAATGAGATGAAATTAGAGCTCAATGACTACAGCACCTTTTGATTCCAGAGAAAGGACTGTCAAAATTATATTTTAAAATATGAAGAAATTACTGTTCTTCACAATAATGTCTTACAGTTTCTAAATCAGTCTACAAATGTAAATGCCTCAAAAAAATCTCAAAACCCCCCAAACCTGGAATACCTCATAAAAGCTGTTTCAGAAGTCAAAATATTTTACAGGACATTCAGAAGAGAGAAGAGTTATTTTTAGCCCCAAAAGGAGCTCAGTGCATTACATCCAGCCCACCAACCAAAAGTCAGCACATTTCCCAGAGTGTGCAATGCAATACTCCATGTACTCTATATACTCCTCACTGAATTAATGTTTCAAGTGAACTCAGCAGGAATAAACGACTCAAAATTCAGGGTAATATTTTAAACACTGCAGAACTAAAGAAAAAGCTGTTATGTGAAGAAAAATATGCTTTTTTTCATGTTACTTGCTTTACTACACAGAGGGAGTCACTATCAAGGAATGAGATAATTACCTGTATCCAGTCTAAAATGTGAAGAGGTCTTGTGGTGGTTTGTATATATAGCAAAACAGTATTTAAGTCACATAATTTTATTTTTTTAATATATACCTTCACTGCTGGACCAGGAGCAACATCATCCATCACATGTGCACAAATATTAATGACCTTCAGCAGATGAGAGAAGAGCTGCTCTACTAAAGTGACGAGAGCTCGATCTGCCAGAGCCGGCCAGGGCTCCTCCTGCTTTGCAGCACCTTGGTTTGCATCCTCTTCAGCACTCCAGGGATTCTTTAAGCACTTGGGAGCACTTGCTGCAATTTCAGGAAATAAAAGAAAAACCTTGGAATTAAGCACCAGAAAATTTTGAAGGCAGATACAGTTATCATCTCCATATGAACAGAAATTCAATCACAATTTCAAAGCCAGGAGCAGCTGTACAGTTTAAAACCAACAAATTTGAGTTCTTTGTACCCAGCTTGTACCAAGCATGGCCTTTGGCAACTGGAGAAAATTTGCAACTCAGCTACAAAGAGGCAGTTTCTTTTCAAACCTCCTGGGTGCAAATTCCTTCTTTATTTCTTCTGCTCATCTTTCAAGTTTTTCATGGCATGCAATGAGAATAGAGTGAGATACAGCCCTTCTAATCCTAACAGTAAAAATATTAGGACAATCCCACTTTTCTTGTCCTGCCTTACCTGCAAGCAAGTTTCCAGTCAAAATCAAAGCATCCTGATGTGCTGAGAGGTCCAGTGGAAACCACGCTGATGAGAGGAGAGACAGCACCAAGCCAGCCATGCCAATGGTGCAGCCCTTCTGAGCTTCATCTGAAGAACTTGGCTGGGAAACACTGCAAGTTTAATTTTGGAATGTCATGACTTTTTTCCCCTCTTTTGGCAAATTAAAAGTCTTGAGAAAACCAACAGTCAAGCAGACAGCTAATGTAATGAAATGAAATCAGTGCTACAGAAATACAAATTAAACCCTCAAATACAACTTCAAAGATCAGTTTGCAGTGAAACCTGAGAATACTCTGGTTTCTTTAAGAGCCATTACCTTATTTTCAAAAGCAATTATCAAGGCTATAGTGACATCTACCGATAAACTGAAGAATTCAATACTTATTTGTTAACCACTACAGTCCTGAACTATCTTCAGTTAAATCTTGTGCATAACCAAGATAGGGATGGAAGACAACAGCTGTATTATTGCAATGTAAAAGACAGTTTTAAAATTACAAGAAATTAATTAAACAATTGCACTCCATCAAATCCTCTATATTTTTTGAGTGAACGCTATCCAATATGGAAATTTTCTGCTGCATTCTGTATTTTCCTTGACAAAAATTATAAGACCAGATTTTCCCGCAGAAATCAAGTTGAAGAAAGAGCAGGCAGAGATCACCAAAAGATGTTTGGCAGAATACTCTATGAATTACACACATCACTTCAAAGCTGTAAGACCTAAATACTTCAGTTTCTTTCAGGAAAAGACCTTACATAACCTCTAAATAAAGAGGGTCTGGAAATCTTCCAAAATATTTTTTAATTTGAAATAATTAAAATCTTCTGATACAGTCACTCTGGTCTAACATAACTACAGGAATTTCAGAAAATTAAATTGACATTAAGTATAGCTATTATTTTGATAAAGCTCCAGAGGTAACTCCAGTGCCTTCCTTTGGTTTTTGGTAAAGTATTTTCACAGGCAACTGTTATTTACTTCACATACAGTTAGAAATCCATGACTTAATCCATACTGATCTGTACAGTGTTGGAATTCACCAGTTCCAGTAACTTGTTAATGATAAGAATGAGAATACTTAAGATAGGAAGGAATTTTGGCAAAATTCTCATGTTACTATCTATGTTATTATAGTCTTATTATCCAGAACAATAAATGTCCATATCATTCCACAAAAATAAAATTACAATCCAAATTAGTAAAAACACTGGCCAAAAATTTGTGAAGAAGGAATCAGCAGAAAGCACAAAGGTTATGTCATTGGATCACTTATAAATATTAGATACATCTTTAAAACAGCATTTTTAAGCTTGCTAGAAGATCTCTTGGTAAGATATATATATATTTTTTTTTTTTTTTTTTTTCAGCTAAGTACTGCTCACATCCTGAATTACTTCCCTTGCTACCACTGGACCACACCTTTTATACCAGATGCAAACAGCACAGCACACTTAGGGCCAGCAAGGGAAGCAAGGGCCTGCTGACAGGAAAAGCATCTGAGGGACTCTTGGTTTTTTCGGTTTGGGTTTTCGTCTTAAAATAAGACAAAATTTCCCAATTGAACAGAGTAAGAGGCACAGTGATAGCAACAAAGAAAATCAACACAAATTATGTTAAACCTATTTAAAAACCAAACAGCTCCACAGGTGCACATCTCCACCTTTTACTGCTCATATGGCACAGCACTAATAATCATAGATAAAAATCAAAGCTTTTAGGCTGCCGCATGTACACTTCCATCCTGAAGAAACTCTTCAGAATGTAAGTGATTTGGGACTATCATGTATTACCTATATTAATATTTAAGTATTATAAATACCCAATTTGCTGTTCCCACTCAGTTTGCAAGTGAGAACAATTGGAATGCTTCTGTCATTTTCATGTTCAAATTTTAAAGAAATACTACAAAGTACAATATCCCAAAGAAAAAAATCCTTTCAAAAGCATGAAATATTTCCTCTTATGTCATATTTCATAGATGCTGACTGTATCTACCCTTCTTAAGAGCAATTGCAGCCAATCCCTGCAACAGAACTGCAGTTCCAGGGCTGACAAATGCTGGTACTTAATACCCTGACATCCAAAAATTATAATCTTCTGTATTCTGTATGAATTTCTCAAAGAACTGCTAAGATAAGCTTAATACATACACCTAATTTATATGTAAGTTAATAATCATATACAGGACTTCCAGTGCAAGTTAAGTCCCTTCTGTTCTGCAAACATGACTTTCAGGAGATCAATTAACAAAAGAGGGAACATACCCACAGTGCCATCCCACACTCCAGGTGCAGACTGGAAATGTTGTGGAGAGAAGACACAAAGCTTCACAGCAGCCAAACTGAGAAGTAAACACCAAGAATTGATTTAGTTTCACCAGGGGAAGAGCTGGCAACATGGTAACTTGAAAGTGAGAATTAAATCTATTATTACTGCCATGGTCACAGTACAAAAGCTGCAGATACAAACACAGCCAGGAAATCATAAAAAATACAGCAAACATGCAAAACAGGAAAAAGTCAGCCACCAGAGCAAGAAAACTGAAAGAATTTCACATGTACAGAAACTCACGGTAAGTGCTCTTGTAGTGGAGATTGTCAGTGCGTGGGAAATTGCTGCAATAACCCTTGAGAGGTTGTTTTCCATAGTGACATCTGTTGGGCTTTGCAACATATTGTAACCTCTGTATGTTCTGAAATAAAAACATTGATACCCACTGAAACATGTACATAAAAACCCCCCTCCCAGTCAAAATTATTAATTTGATTACTGATATACTTAAGCTTTAATTACTATTATGTATTTCACAGACTGCTTGTAGCATACCAAACCAGAGAACAATCTTATATTGTACTATTTTTGGGGTTGTATTTGTAAAGGTTATTTAATTTATAAATAAAATCTCTTTGTTAGCAAACACAAATAGTAGATCAACTGTCAATGTCTAACAAGATACTTGAGAAATGACCACCAATTTAACGTTGGTCTTTGCTGTTGCTTAAATCCATTCAACATTTTTGCATGCTCACAGCTTTGGATTATTGCTGTAGAAAAAAAATCTATTTTCCATCCAGAATAACACTGGATTCACAAAGATCTATTGCTGCCATACTATAGTCTACATCTTAAGTGACATGATCAAGATCACATACTAAAAGTTATAAAATTAAAAACTTACATGACAAACTGATAGAAGCCAATAACCCCTATAAATATATACAACTCATACTATCTCTAAGACAGAAAAAGTACAGTTGGCAGCAAAAATACAACAAGATCACACTATCAAAACTAGAAGTTATTTTTAAATTATAAAGGGAGTACAGCCTTCTGCAACTACAATCATGAAGTAGGATGTGGAGAGTTATAAATCTGGGGTCAACATACTTGAAGAACAGTAAGATACATACACTCAGCTTGGAAAGCTGTACCTGGCTTTATAATTCAATGGACAAACAGGATGACTTCAGGATGGAGAGAAGAAGCTATCTACAATCAGCTTGAAAAGCTGTACCTGGTTTTATAATTCAATGGACAAACAGGATGACTTCAGGATGGAGAGAAGAAGCTATCTCAAAACAAGGACTCTCAGCGTGTGAGCTCATCACCAGTAATTCACAGCATACCCCCTGAACATGAGTGTGTGGAGCTTAAACCTGCTACAGGTGCTACAGACTACAAAAGGAACTCATAAACACCTGGAGACTTGTAGGATTTAACTACGACCCAAAACACTGCAAAGTGCCATTTGTGTCTCCATGCCTTCAGAGCAAGGCCAGACAGGTAACACACCTGGTGATAGTGCTCACTGCAAAGTGAGATGGGGGCTGAGTTTCATGCATGAGCAGTTTCAGGTAGACACTGCTTTGGTCTCGTGCTACTGCCACAACTGGGTCAGCCTGTCCTTGATCACAGTTATAAAACAGCTTTGGAACAAGCCTGAAAGAAAATAAGTGTCAAAAAGAAAAATCATTATTCAGACAGTATTTAACACCCAGTTTAAAGTACATTTAATATACAGTTCAGCAAGCTACATATGGTAATTATACATATCAAATTGTAAATAAAAGCTGTTACCAAAATTCATTAAGCTGAATTCATCTTTATGTAACTGCTCTTCATTACAATCAAGGAGCTCAAGTCAGGACAAAGCAATTGCTCCAGATATACAGTAATTTAAAAAAAAAAAAATCTTTTCTGGAGATACTTCCCCATACGTACTACAACAAACACACACAGGTTACTTCTCTCCTGCTGCTCCCTGATCCCTGATATTTTCCCCATGAGAACTAATATCAACTGAGAACTAATTTTCACCTGAAAAGAATAATTTTTAACCATCTGATTTCTATGCAGCAAAACCTAAACATAAAATCAAATTCAGTCTTCTTGAACAATAATATTTTCAACTTATGTGAAAGTGAAAAGCTATTGTACATGTGTTTTTGTAATCTCAGTCAGAGTACATCCAATGAATGTCCATACTGGATGTTTCAAGGGGTTTCTGAAAGCCTGTAGAAGCTTTCTTGGGCAGGTTTTCTTTTCTAACTTTAACATACCTCCTGTCACTAAGTCAACATGAAGACAGAATAAACTTCAACTTGTTACCACTCAGTTAATAAAATAACTCCATTTCAGAATCAAGTCCCTTAATAAAAGCAACAAGCTCTATGTGCATCAGTTCATGATTCCTCTGCTGAGCTGCTTTGGCAATATAAACAGTTTTAAATGCCAGAACTTTAAAAGTTTTGTTGTTCTTTACTAGGACAACTAGGAATGGACAGTGTTTAATAATATGAAAAAACTATGAAAGACACTCCTCTGATAATAAAATATACCAGGAATTCCCTACTACATGCTCTTAGCTTCTTTAAACAGAAATTTTATGTCTTTGAATTCCAGTAAATAAACCACCAGCTAATCCTTACCCTTTGGTGCATTTATCTGAACAGCAATGATAATTGTAGTAGGCTCCAGCAAACACCTGCTTTGCAAACAAAACTGGCTGCTGCTAATGAACAGTGAGCACAAAAGCTTTAAGATACACTGTGTGTGATCATGTGAGAACTGCAATGGTTGGGAGCTGGGACAAATCTGTAGAACTGCAACATTTTAAGTCAATCAGACACTGCCAAGATACTGAACAATACACTTCAGCATGAAGAAAAATGTTCTGAAGAAGCTGAAACTGAAAGTGACCCTCAGAATGCAATACAATTTAATACCCTCAGAACGTAATTTAATGTAATTGGATTGCTAATAGAAAGCAAAGTACAACTGCCAGATGAGTCAGCACGATGCATATTTCAGGTACCATAAAGATGCATTTGTTTCCCATCTCTCTTTGGATCAAATATATACATATGTGTATATTTGTATATTTATATATTTGTACATTAAAAACACCACCTGATTATTTTAGTTACAGGTACACATCAATATGCAAGTATCTTTCTAAATTACTTTTTCTTTTCCTATAAATAAAAATGTCACAAATACCTCATTAATGAAGCTGCAGCCACGTGTCTCACTCTTGGATCTTCATCTCCAAGCAGACTTATTACAACATTTTCAAGTACTCTCTCCTGAAGCTTTAATAGCTAGAAAATAAATTAGCACAGTAGATAAAGTTCACTGACCATTTTCATCATTTGACCATGTTGTTAAAACAGAGTTAACAAGTGAGATTTCATCTGTCATATAAGCCTGCCAGACCATCTTTACCTTAACATTGCCAAGCACATTCTCTAACCACACAAATGTCAATTTTTTTTAAGTTAAAAAAGAACAAGCCACAAAACACACAAACACACCAGAGGAAACTCAGATATCTGAATCTCCATAGTAAGTATATTCCCAGTTGTAGTAAGTTTTAGAACCTGAGTCTATTTACACAAAAATTACAACAGCCATTAGCACTGACAAAATTTAAAAACAAAGTGATGGCATTGCACTGGTACCTTAATGCAGAAACACAATATACTGATTAAAGAATTCACTTACACCAGTATAATGATGAATTCCTCTGTGCAAGCTCTCAGTTTTTCCTTCCAAGAAGTTGACTAGCCTATGACAAAACAGAATTTAGAGTACATTAGCTAACATTGTGTGTTATTTCTCCCTTCACCGCTCTGAGGGCTCTTTTTGTTTGTGTTTTAAAGACACCACTATAGGGAAAATATAAGTAGTAAAATTTTTTTGCAACCTTTAGAAAAGGTAAGCTGTTTGTTAACCTACTATCTGGCAAGTGTAACTGAAAAAAAATAATCCTTCCATTAAAAAAAACCCATTATTTAAAAGACCGTAATTATAATTGCATTTTTCCCCATGCATAGATTCATCAGACTATTTTGAAAAGACTGTAACACATTTCAAACATCCCTATACACAAAGAATGTATTATTTTGTATGACTAAGGATAACCTGAAGAATTTTCCTATAAACACCTTTTGTCTTTCAGCTTGGAAGAACCAATAGAGAATGCAAGAAAAACAAGTGACATTTATTTCAGAATTAACAGAAACTGAGTGACTACAGAGAGCTGACAACAGGAGACAATTCAGGGACTTTCTCTTTAAAAACACATAAAAGTGAATGGAAAAACTAAGTCAGATTCCAAATCATGTGGTCCCTCTCTGATGGCACATTTACAGAAGACTTGATACGATGAACTAAAAACTTAGTATAATAATACAGCGTTACTGGGATTGGGCTCTTGTGCAGTCAGTGGAAACTTGACAAAGGAATTCATAAAGGACTGACTGATGTGAATTAGTTTTATGAAACTCATTAATGCTTCAGAAGAAATTGCACCATTCCAGTTTCCTACACTCCTCTGCACTTCAGCTACTACACCCATGTTAAAATACAAACACTCACCGAAAATCTACCTCTGCAAGTGTTTCCAGCAGTTCTGTCCTCACAAGCCAGTATGAGCTGTTCTTCAGGGTGAGGAGGTCAACAATCAACTGCAAGCCTAGCTCACTGTAACTGCTGCTGCACAAGCTCATGATGCAATGCTGAGAGGAAAAAACAGCTTTCAGTTATTTTACTGAAGAGATTCCCCAAAAAGCAGAATAAAAGTCACAAAACCACCACCTGTTTTCTTCAGAATACTAAAAATGTTCCTGCATAAGAGCTAAGGTAAGCAGCAGGGCTAGGTACCCTGCAAGGCCAGAATAGCATCTCCATTGTGAGCTGCTAAAACCTGCTGCTGAAATTAACTGCTGGAGAGGAATGCAGGCCCCACAGATGAGAGGGAATCCTCTAAAGGAGAGCTCACAGGACTTAAACACCACAAGCATTACATTCTCATCTGCTCAAAAACAGTCTCCTAATTTCCACAGGGTATTTTTATACACCTGGTTCTGATTTCCAAAGTTTCTGAAGAAGTCACACCTCTGTATTTGAACGTTCGACTGTAAGCACTATGTGTGACCTTTGGAAAAAGTAACAGAACTCCACGCTTCCATGTGTTATTCAACTACACAAAATGTACTTTCTTGTTTGAGGATTAACAACCCAAAAGGCTTAGAACATTTCTGCCAAAATGTACAAAGTCAGGCCACATTATACACTGAGAAAAATCAAGAGACAAAGTTGTGTAGTATTAAGTTGCCTGAAGTGAACAATTCTGGTGAAGTCTTCTAAAAAGCCATTACCACAAGTGTCATCGCACATGAAATCACCACACACAAACATGAAGATTGCTGAACAGAAGGTTAACAAGACAGCCTCATTTACCCACCTGGATTTCCTTCCCTCAGCTGTATCACAAGCCCTCTTCTTTGCATATAAAACTGTGATTTCCATACACAAACTAGCCACATTTTACTAAAATTTATGCTTTGCCTCACTGGTCTTTAAGCTGCAACAGTCGCCCATCCTGTGCCTCTCCTTGATAAAAGAACTTCCCTTGGCCTCCATTTGTCCATTTGTCCAATTTGTCCTACTTCACTGGAAAAGACCCTGAAAGCAAGCTCGCTCCTTCACTCCTCTGCTTTTTCACCAAACCCTCCACACATTTTATTACAGAAATAAAATTCACATACTCTAAGCTCCACCCACCAATTCACCTGTCATCTCTATTTTAACAATTGCCTGAGGGATCTTTCACCCCATTTGAACTACTTGCTTTCTTGACATTTCCCACTTTTAAAAATTATTAATTCAGAAAATAATCACTATTTTACTAATAATTTCTCACATTTGTTTGTTACTCTCCAAATACAGGTTACAACCAGGTGTTAAATGTTCACACTGCCCTGCTCAGCCTAGATATCCTTTCATTTAATGCCCCCCTCCTACTGTTGATTAATGTAACATTAAAGCTCATGCCAGTATATTTCTCATGAGAAACACAATGACTAGGTTATAATGCTAGATGATCCAACCACATAAATTATTTTCTGTGCCAATAAAGTTCTTCAGGAAAAAATAATTTTATGCTGCATGTTTAGACATCTATCCACAGCAGCATCCCAGTAATGAATCACAACCCTGTGATCTGTGGTGGTGCAAATGAATTCCTACTGCTTACCCTCACAGCTGTACAAGCCAGTTTGCATGTAACAGAGGACTCATCTTTCAATGTTTTCTGTAATAGAGGTATGCAGTCTATCAAGGAAAAGAGATTTCCTAAAAAAAAAAAAAATTTAAAAAAAAAAAATTTGAGCAATGAAACACTGCAATGTTACATTAAAAGACAAAAAGACACCTCTAAAATAAAATGTTACCTGTTGAGCTTCTGACATTTATGAGCCATTTTTCCACATCAAAGCGGGATTTAATCAGAATGGAGTTGACAATTGTTCCACAGAGAATGGCAGTAGCTCCTCTGATCTGGGGATCTCCATGGTCAATGTAGTTCAGAATGTCCGATACATACTGCTCCTCTAAGAAAATAAGTTACAACTACTTTATTTTAAAAATACTAGTATTAGACTTCACTGGTTCATAAAAATGTTACAGTGGAGGCCTCAAGTATTGGACAATCAACACTAGCACATCCAAACTATGCCCACCATAGCTCTCCCCCTCTGAGATCCCTTTCTGTGCATGCAATCTACAGACTGATCACACCATTCAGAACAATGATCACATATATAAAAACACTAGTGATTTATTTCAACTGTACACAAAATATGGGCAAATAGAAGAAGCATTTTGGCCAAGGTATCAAACCAGCTGCACACTCCAGGTCTCTGTGATTCATTTGCAAAAATAGACCACATGGCTTAAAAACCATCTATAAGATGGACTAAATTAAATTGCAAGAAAACATTTGGAAAATAAACAAACCCCTTCTACATACTCATTGTTTTAAAACAGCTTCAACTTATCAGATGCTCTCCAAGTTCATCCACTGAAACTTCATTTTTACTACAAAAAACACACTTCACCACACACACAGCCATGTTCATTCCAATTTCTGCAATATTTGTTCACAAATACTAAACTGGCTTTGGAGTTTTCGGCACAGATGCTGCCTCACTTATCTGAAAACTCAAACACACTATTAAAATGGAATATGTGAACTGCAACATACCATACTCTTCTCCCATTGCCTCCAGAGGTGTTTTATACAGTTTGCTGAAGAATGACTCAGGGTGAAGTGCAACAGCTGCTCCAACACAACTTACTGCCAAGGCTTTTACACTGACTCTCACATCTCTATCAGGAACTAAAGCTGGGGGCAAGAAACAAAAATTCTTTAAATGAAGGCATTTAAAATCTTCCTGAATTGTTTTAAATTTAATTAATAACACTATATAAAATAGAATAGCTTAGCCTGCACAAAAATATGAAGGCAGAGCAAGCAGTTTCAGTTTATCAGAGGCAGTAGTGATATACAGGTTGCTTTTCTGCTTTCCTCAAATGAACTGTATTTGAAACACACTTGAAATACTCAAACACAACCATAACATAATTCCAGCTCATCTCCTTCCAAAACCAATACATTATATGGACATATGAGCAAGTAAGAGTTTAGAAAAGAGAAAAAGAACAAACATCTTCAATCAGTCATATACTGTTGGAACCCAAAAGCCTGGGAGTTTTGAACTTTCTGTGCAGTCTGACACTGAAATTCACCATGACAGGAATGCGCTTAAGTCCCCATCCCTGGATGTATTTTAAAAAATGTAGATGTAGTGCTTAGGGACTGGTCACATTCCCAACTTTGTACATTGAGAGACACAGAGAGCCAAAGAAGCCCAAAGACAAACGTACCTCCTTTGTCCCCAGTGAGCAGGAAGGAAGCTGACAGCAGCCTGACACAGTGCACCAAAGGAGCACAGTCCCTGTCAGTGTAGTGTCCAATGTCCCCCTTCACCCTGGAGGGCTATTGAAGACAAATCACAACATTTTTACTGAGAGAAATTATTCTTCCATTGAAATAAAGTATTAGCACAAGATTTAGAAATACTGCACCCCCTCAAACGTAGAAATGTTTAATACAAAACGAATATTTGATATTCATATGTAGTTTAATATATATTCCAAAAAGAGGCCTCCAGATGTAATGTTTTGGAGAAGTTTATAACCAGTATCAGAACTGGTTCAATTTTATTACAGGAACATTATATTGTAGATTTTTCTAAACAGCCTTGCTGTTTGCATCTGAAGAGCATGCTAAGCCACTTGTCGCCATCAAACTTTGGAAACTCTGTATGAAAAGCATATTTCTTCTAAGTTGTTTCCAAAGAAGATGGACAGTTATCGGCAGTTTCACATTTAGAATTCCCCAGTAGTCCAAGCTGAACTAATTCTGCCTGCCACGAATGAAAATTTTGCCCCAGCTTAGAACAAGGTCCAAAGACACAGTCAAAAAGATGCAAGAGAAAATCAGTAACGTAGGTAGAATGGCACAAGGCTCCAAGACTAACCTCTGAGGAGATCATGAAGTTATCTACACGGGCAGCAATCAGCACAAAGACATTTCAAGTAAGAAAGAATCAGTGTAGCCTACTAATACACAGACAAGAAGGGTCTGTGTTCGGCCACGGCTTTGCTGGTGATTGCATTTAAGATATCAATTCTTATGTATTCACCTTAGGTTAAATTAAATTCAGGCTGCAACTCAGATTCTCTGTGCAACCTGAGTTACTCTGACCTATGACAAGGTACATCACATGTGCACGCTTTCCACATTTACCACCAATTTACTTCATCATAACTGTAACTGTAATTTCTTTTAAACTTCATTGTTTAGAACTTTAAAACTGACCACTGTGACTACTTCTTACCTTGTTCTCATGATCACCAGCATCTGCTGAATCTTCTTTGGATGTGAATCGATCCACACTGCTATCAGAGGGCTGCCTACTATGGCTCATGGTTTTCAGCAGGTGAGATTGCTGAAGAGCTTTAGAAAAAGGCAATTCATTAAATACCATTTCAGATGCAAACTAAAAGCACTTTAATTAAACTTAATTATACAAACATTAAGAATAAATTAGCAGCGATCAAAACAAATGATTGATCAAAAGTGTTGATATACTCCCTATTTTACATATCCATCTAGTTATCTGGTTTTCATATCCATGACATGACTCTTCACTCCCCTGGAAGTGCAGATGCACCTGAGCACCTTCTGAATGGTGTCACCACTCTGGCCCACCCCTGTATTTACTGACATACCAAGAGAAGAGTTTCTGAAGGACTCTGCTGAATCATCTTGGAGAACATTTGCAGCTTCATCTTCCTCATCCTGTAGCTGCCCAATTTGCATTCCAGAATACTGTCCTTCAGCACCCTCCAAAACCTACACAGTGCAAGGACAGGATTAAAATCATTTATCTTTACACACAGTATTAAATTTGAAACATGCAGTGTTAGTAATCTAGAAGTAGCCTAAAAGCAAATATGAGCCTGCTAAATATTAGTGTCCAGCTGCATGTAAGCCCCAAAGCACTTCCCCTCCTCCTGCAGCTCTGGGGATGTTGGAGGCCACAGCTCCAGCTGAGTCTCCCAGCTGAGCCATGAACTTGGCTACCAACAGGAGCAAAGTAAAACACTCAGTCCACTGCTCCCCTGCAGCTCCCCTTGCTCTCTCATCACAAATGTCTCTCTCTCAGCAGTTACAAATCACAACCAACACCTTTCCTGCCACAAACAGAACTTGGCCCTGCAGTTAAACTCCCCCATAACCTCACTTGTCCTGGATATGTGAAATCAAACTGAGAACACACTGTGCAGGACAAGAAAGGGAAATAAGTTTAAAGTACTTTAATTTCTTCATTCAAAATCAGATTACTAAAATGGACTCATCAGGAAGAGAGTTTGACCCTTGGAACCAAGGCAATATATAGGCAGTAGGTATATGGAAAAATAACAATAAAAATTAATCATAATGATCAATGACAGTAAAGTGGAAAAAAAAATTATTAATTTTATCAGAAAACAGGACACTTCTTCAGTTACTTCCTCTCTTTATAAGCAGCTGGAAGTTGTTCATTAAAAAGTTTGTGTGTCAGTAACTTGGACAACCACTCAGTCTGTCAATTACAAAAGGATAATTTTGCAGGTAATTACTGCTTGTAAACCATATGCCAACTGACATATGGAACAGTCTGACAAGAATTAGCATAAACACATTGTGCCAATAAACACACCTTGTCAATAACTGCCTGCTCACTTTGGCCTTTGCACTGCCTTCATTTAATTCAGAGAGCAATTATCATCACCGCTTTGGTTCTTGATTCTTCACATTTGCAGGAGTACTCACTTAGCATGATTATAAATCTAGTATTTTTTGTAGTGCTAAGAGACTATTACTCTCCCAAATTACTATCAAAAAACTAGAATCAAAAGTTTGATAATGTTTGAAAAAGTCTTCAGATGGTCTAAATTTTCCTCCTTTTGAATTATCTGTTTTTATTACAACCTCACAATACACTATCCCAAGAGAAACAAGTGTCTTAAAACAGATAAATGCTATGCACATTTCAGGTGTTTATTAGATATGTAACTGCTCCATTTGTAAATCATGCAGCATTTCCCTTTTGTAGGAGAAATCTTTAAGATGGAATAAAAAGGAATGAAAAAAAGATGAGTTGTGCTGCCAAGTGTAAAAGCACAGGCAGAAGTGAGGGCAGTGTGAAGCATTGCATTCCAAAAATATTCCTTTATCATTCCAAACGAACTGTTCACCCTTTAACACTTCCATCAATCCTCCTGAACCAAAACAGTCTATACAAAATTAAGGACATACTTCTAAAAGGACATATTTGTGTCAAGACTTTGCTATTGTCTTTCTTTCAGGGAGCAATATTTGTAATGCCTTCCCATGACCTACCGAGAGAACACAGATTACAGCTTTGTAGCTTTTCATTATTGCTGAAGTGAAAGTGTTAAAAGGAGGTCATGCTCTCCAGTAGAGGTGTGAGCTGCTGACCTTTCCACTGTTATTAGCTGAGGACTGAAAAGCAGAAGAGGAGTACGGAGACAAATCCAGGTCTGGACCCTCCACGGAAGAGCTGTGAGAAATGTCGGGCCCCTCAGTAGAAGGGGATCCCCCCTCTGCCCGCTGCACACTTACAATTTCCGAACTGTCTGAAGGGGTCACAGCAGAGTCTGGACCTTCTGTAGTAGTCTGAGAGCTGTCACTAATTGGTGAGGAAGCCTGCGTGCCATCATTCAAATCCACAGTGGCATCTGACTGGACAGCACTGATCTGGCTGGAGCTCCGGCTGAGCACTTCATCATCCTCCCCTTCAGCAGCTGCACTTGTCAGATCACAGCTCGCCAGCTCCACAGAGTCCGACTGCAGCGTGTGCTGGGAGCGCGGCTGCTCCGTGATGATGTCGTGGCCCGTGGCATCAGCAGCACAGCTCCCCACAGACCCAGCTGTGGACACACCTGAGGAAGAAGCCAGCTCACTGGCTATCTCACCCTTCACAGAAGCTGCAAAACACAGGCATTTAGGAGTCGATCCAGGGTTTGAATTTGTGTTTCACTCTTGACATGAATACACAGGCTAAACCACATATTAAAGTAGCTCAGGAAAGCGTGCAATGAAACAGTTAAGCTATAGGCATGAAAATGGACATCTTATAAAAATGCCACCCCATCTCTACAACTAACTGCTATTAAAAAAGAATGCAGTCAACTTCATCAAGTTTTACACTCAGCAGTATTCATGGTTTCAGTTCTGTCCACCATGATTTCTGAATGCCCATACACTTCCTCACCACCACAACACATCACTTAAGCATTTTGCCTAGAGCAGTAACAGAATGTATTTGCCCACTGCACAGCTGAAGAGCCAGGCAGGTACCTGTAAATGATGCAGTGCTGACATCAGATCGTGTTTCAGAATCATCATCCAAACCCTCTTCTTCACCAAGAAGCACTTTACCTGAGAAGTGATACACAAACAAACTTTCAGTTTTCATAAATTATAGTCAGCTTGAAATGCTGAACAGTTGAAGTCAGATGTGAAATCTGTTTTTAAAAATGTTTATCCAAGGAATTTTTCATAGCTATGACAGGCAACAGATGAAAGGAAGAAGGGAATGAATAAAGTGCACACCCAGTCCCTCACTAACACAGCAGTGAAAAGGAAACAACAGAGTCAAGTAATTTTATTTACCAGTGCAACCATTCAGGAAACTACCTACAACTTATTACTTCTAGTTTATTTTTGTGGACTACATTTAGGTTTTGTGGACTACATTTAGGATCCTACTAATTTCATCAAGTATGTGCTATTCCTAAAGATACCTAGCATCTGGATGTCTGCCCTCAACTCTGAAGGGCATTAATGCACCACAAATAATAGAACAAATAACCTCCTCCTCCTTAAGGCTACAAAAATTATCAAAGGCTGCTTGGAACTCCAAAGATAACAGAAGGGAAAAAGCCCAGGGGGAAGAGCAGCGCAGACCAGAAGCACAAGACAACACAGGTGGGACAGGGTGATGAGCTATGGACAAGCACTGAGAGCTAAGGATCACCAAGACAAAAAAATCTTCAGAGATGCTTTTGCCCTGAGAAACTTGAGAACCCCTTCTAACATAACCAGCCACCACAGAGCTCTCTTACTCACAGAGCACTATCTACTTAAGTTACAGGCAGTGGAAAGAGAAAGATACCTCCAGATGCACACGGCCTGGAAGGCAACCGAGGACACAAGTGCACTGAGAAGTCTGTCCATGGGACAGCACAAGGAGAGCAGAGGGAGCTGTCAAACCCATCCTTCCAGATGCTGCAAGTGCCTTGCTGAGACACAAGGATTCACAGTAACTGCTGTGACAAGGAGCATTTTGCTTAGGCTACCAAGATGCACTGGTAGTCTAAGATTCATAATGCAAGAAACTAATGTTAGGATAACTCTGGGTGAATGCCTTCATACCTTATTCAAATTAACTGGGGATAAAAAAAAGCATTCATATACTTTTGCATTAATTTCTTTTTGCCCACTGCTTTCACACATAGCAGTACCACTGTAAAATTATCTTCCTCTGAAAAGCATGACTTATGATACTCAAACCTGTAAGGCAGAAAAGTAAACATGGCATTTCCATGTACCTTCTATGTAAAATTACAGTAATTGAGAACTACATATGCCTATGAATGAGTAAAATCCTGCTAGGAGCTCCCAACAAAATGCATGAAATATACTATATACTTCATTATTTTTCACATTTACATCCATTTCATTGAAACAAACCAGGATATTTTTCTGCTTTCCCATAGCTGACCACCTCTGAAAGTAAGTGAAAGCAAAAGAACCCTGAAAACCAGCCATTATATGCTTAAATGTATTAAATGAGTGTATAACACATGCAGCAGGATACTTCTTCTCTATTTGATAAGAAAAAAATCCAGTTAAATTGCTTTCAAAACATAGGCTCTGATTTCAGAAGGAATTTTCAGCCTTTTTAGCAAATAATCTTCTGAAGTTGAAACATAAAGCAATTCAGCCAGCTGCTGGGAACTGAAGCTGGTCTGGTGCAGCAAGATTGCAAAGATGTGAAACATTTCTGTAGATCAGCCTCACTTTACAGCCCTACACACAAAGGAGGATTGCAGCTTGACAAGTCCCATCCATTGCTCACTACTCTGTATGACTGCAAAATGACCTCAAGGAGGAAGTGGGAATAGCCTTGGATTTTCCCTCCTTTCTACCACAGAGAGCAGCAAGAAATGAACAATTCACAATCTGAAAATAAACCTGTACAAAGCACAAAATTGTCAAGGGGTTTCTTCAAATTGTTCATGCCATTGTTTAGACCACAAAATTTTCACACCATAATCTTGAAAAAGGAGGAAAGCTGATGACTCATACGTGTTTTCTCATAGAGTGAAAGAAAGATTAGTATTTTAACAAGTACTTTAAGTGAATTTACACTATTATTAATACTTCAAAGTTACACTGAAGACTACCAACAAGACAAAAAGCCTAAATGGCAATTTACCATTTTTTATTGACATGTGATGTGCATTGTTATTCCAAATTGTTGCCTTCTGTTCTCACCTTTGGATGCTACAGCAATACCTGCTTCACACACCCATTCTTTCAACCTGCCCTTTCTAAACTGGAAACGATAACTGCATCCATAAGCAATACTTCATACAGCTTTAACCACTACTTTACATTCTGGGATACTCTTCAAGCATACTGATAAGGTTATTTAAACATTGTGAGATTCCTTGCACAAAAAGATTGAAGGACGTATTTGGAAAATGTATAAGCTGTAATGGTCCCTCAAGTTCATATAATCTCACGGGGTTTTCAACTACTTTTCCTTGAAGTTTTTCTCTTCAGCATTGCACATCTCTTGCTTACTAATGCTTGCAGTAACTGCACTACACTCTCAGTTTCACTGCAGCAGCAACATTTTGCTCACCCAATGCAGGTGATGAAAGTGTTACAGCTGTACCCAGACTGATTCTGTCATAGAGATATGACTGGTTTTAATTGAAGTGAAAACATACAACTGAGTATTAAGTACTCTCATGCACAAACTGGGGAAAGAATACTTCAGAGAAAACTGTACTTTTAAATCCTGTTAAATGAATTACCTATTAAGAAAGAAATTAAAATATACACAGCAAGACAAAACCAGAGAATTAATCATCAAGAACAGAAAAAGAAAGAAAAAAGCATCATATTGAAGCATGCAAACATACACATGCATTAGTGAATTACAGAGAAAAAACAGGCCTAACAAAACCAGCAAAGTTAACTAGCTTGCAAGTTACATTAATGGTTAAGAATCACCATGAAAAAGAAGAATGCCCTGTTCAAAGAGATTATTTTTCCATGTGCTCTTAAGAAGTTAAAACTGCATCAATAATCATCAACATAACTTTGCCAGTGAGCTACAGCAAAAATAAAATTATATTGCTTTAAGTGATTCTAGAATATCTTGATTGCAATATTGGAAATTGCATCAGAATTCTTTCATTATTTGTAATGATTAAGCTCAGCTGATAACACAGGCAATTGTGAATGAAGACCCAAGTTCAGCAAGACAATGAAGTGGGGAGGGGGGAAAAAAATAACCCCAAAAAAATCAGGAAGGAATGCAATTAAAGATTTGTTTTCAAAAATAATCACCTTTATGCTTTCTTGCAAGAACAGGGCTGCATGAAGACCCCCCTCCAGCTGCAAATCACAGAAAGTAACACATCAGGGCAAAGACAGAGCTAATGAAATCATGAAGGAATTCTAATAGCCACGAATGGGAAACAAAACAAAAAGAAAAATTTTTAAAATCCAAACAAAAACCAAAGCCAGAAAGAAATAGCAAACTTGCTGCTTTTGAAGTCCAAGGTTTTGATCATTGGCCACCAAATTACTTTTAATATTCAGCACCACTTGTGTGTAGTTTGCTTTCAAAAATGTGTTCTAAATTTCCCTGCTATGATTGCTTCCAGGCAATAATTTACCTTCCAGAAGCAGCAATATTGGCTGAACACATTAGTTCAACACAGACTCCTCACAAAAATCCAGAGACTGATTCTTTTGAAACAGGTATGTAGCAGTTAAGAGAATTTCAAGAACATGCACTCCACAGACAAGAAAGCTGATAGCTGATTTTAACTGTTAAGGAAAAGCTTAAAGTCATTTCATGCTGGTTTTGGTATTCAGCAAGAAGCTGTCAGTTAATGCAAATTATGATTAGATCTGCTTTTATGAATCACAGTTGGCAGATGATTGGTAAGAACAACATCCATTTTGTGGGGTAAAAAAAATCCACCATATTCAACTTGCTTTGTGTAACAAAAAAAAAATCAATACAAACTAAAAAAAAACCAAACCTCTGAAGATTTTCATTAATCAATGAATATACACCCACTTAAAAGAAGGGAAAGAACTTCTACTGTACCTGGGGAAACAAGAATGCCATGCATAGCTTCATACATTTCCTTTAACCTTCATGCTTTTGCTAACACTGAGAACTAGAGCTGATGATGTGTGCTCAGTTTTCACTCCAAGAACCCAAAGCAGAGCTTACCTATGAGTTCCACTATGCTGCCACTGCGGCTCCTGCTGGCAGGCTCATCTTTGGATACACTGACCTGAGCAATGCCCCCACAGGCAGTCAGGGCATGGAGCAGTTCAGGGGGGGGTGTTCTAAACAGCTGCTGGAGCAATTCCAAAGCTCCAGTCACAACATTGTGGTCCTGATGCTGGGTGTAGTGCAGGGTCAGCTCATAAACCTGAAAGCCAGCAGAGTACTGGAGTAAGTGTCTATGCAGACAGAACATATTATGTGTCTTATCCTATCCAACACCAAATTTCAGCAATGAATTAAGAATAACTGATTCTTGGTACATCTGATCTTCACCACAATCTTCCAAGGGTGAAATGTCAATCAATTGCAGCCACTTAACCGACCTTTTAGTAAAGTCTGTTGTTTCTTTTTCTTGTTACAAAATAAATGGTCACATCAAAAGGCACCATAAGAAGTTTTCAGTTCCTTTGGGCACACCTAACAACCAATGATTCATTTTTCTGGTCATTACTTATCAACAATTCCTGTACTGGACCAACTATCATTTATCAAGACAATCAGGAATTTGAGAATTCAGAGTGTTCAGTATCAGACTAACACTGATTTATTTACCTTCCTACCAATCAGTACTCTTCAGGTAAGGGTTATTATTTATATTTTACCTGTATAAGTTGTTCTGGTGAAGGTGAAATCTCTGTTTCTTTCCGTGTTACACCAAAACTGCCTTTCAGGCTGGTGTCTTTTACTTGTTGTTGCAATAAAGGTATGAGATACCTTAGTGTAAGTAAAACACCCAGAATTAAAAGAGTAGGATGATCATCTTCTACAGGAACCAACAAGCCTGAAGGGAGAAATGAAGAGGCCAAATAACTTACTGACAGTAGTTCGTTTCAACACAAATGTTATTTCATTTAGTCAACAGAATAGCTTATTTGAATAAAAAAACTCAACAAAACAGAACAACAGAAAACTAGCAGCAACTTAAAGAGTGCTTTCCAAATGTAGAAACATGGGGAAAACGGAGAAAATATGTATTTTTTTACTACTGACAATCAATTAAACAACATGAGAGAATGATCAGAGGACCCTGTCTCACCTTCCCTGTTTCCTATCTCTTTTTACTCCATAAAAAACACAAAAAACAAATTTTTTTGTAATAGCTGATGCTTTTACCAAATTATCTAGATTCTCTTGCTCCTCTCGCCTGCCTCCTCTCTCCACTTGACATTTTACACCCAAGTGTAATTCCTTGCTCACAGATGCCTTATCCTAATGGAAGATATATGCACTTTGCCCTGTTTTGGGAACTTCCATATACCTACCTGCTAATCAAAACTGACCCCAAAGAATATCACAAACCAATATAAGTTGTGGAAGAAAACACAACCTTCTATGCAGGGAGGAGAAAACAAATCAGAATCAATTCTTGGAGTTCCCATTTGGCTTCTGTTTGAATTCTGCATCATTGCCAAGGACATTATCACACATCACTTTAGAGGGAGGAAAGTCACAATGCAGCACTTGAATTTTTCACACTTGTTGAAAGCAGCAAGGCTAGCGTGGTAACACCTTATGTATCTGTTGGTCTTCCTTTTGCAGTACAGTCTACACAGTAAAGAGCCCCTTGTCAGTGCCAAAACTGAGGCAAGTTTCCACTGAAACCCAGAGATGCCTCTCCTCATCACTTGCAAAACAACCCGAAGATCGTGCAAACTTCCCAGCTAAAGAAATATGGAAGCAAAGTTCCAAAATATGGATACAAAGTTGTGTACTTTAAATTAAAAAACGCTCCATTTCTGCTCTAAGTCATAACAGCAGCTACACGTTGGTGTTTCTAAAGTCCCAGGGTGTGTGATCATGGCCCAGAGCACAGCAGGGCCCCCTGCACCTCAGACCTGCTGCACCAGCAGCCAAGCTGATGGACCATGCAGCTCTTCTGACTCCTGATGCTGCAGGATGCTTCTTTTCCAACAAGCCACCTGCTTCCCAAGCCTCAGCTACTTCTTTTCAATATTCCTCACTAGCACTGCAGCACTGAGGGAGACAAATAACTTTAGAAGTGTCTTCCTGCAGCTTAGCACCAGACAGTGCAAGCATCAGCAGTGTAACTGGTAGTCTAACCATCCTTCCTTTACCTTAAAACCTTTCACATATGCAAAGTGATACATATTCTTACATGGAAAAATGTAATGTTACTTACACCTGAAGTGAATTTCTTTATTGCCCTGAATCTTACCTAAGAGCACATTCAGTAACCAGGCATAAAAATACTGTGTTCTTCGTGAATGCTGACAGATGCTTACTGCTGATCCTGCCGCTGTTCGACGGATTGTGGGGGAGCTGGATTTGAGATTAGCTATGAAAGCCTTCAACAAAACCTAAAAACAAAGACACCTTACTGAACTTTTTATCAGAAGTGAACTAAGAAGCCAGCAAATGTATTTTTCATTTATTCAAAGTATTACTTCACGCACTTCAAGCATAGACAACTACCGCCTTAATTCAGACATGCAGCTGCAACACTGCTTTCTGTACCATCATCTGCTAATGCTGATATCTCACCATGCTTTGGGATACAACAGGGAGCACCAGCAGGGTAAAGGAAGGTACCTTAATCTCATTGTCGTTTGCAAAATTGCCAAAAGCTGCCATGATTTTGGGCAGTGCCGCAGCGAGCGTCTCCTGCACCGATTCTTCAGGTCTCTTACTTATCCGTGTTAGACAGGGCAAAAGGTTCACCAAATATGGCCTAAGTGTGGCACAGGAAAAAACCCATTTGAGATCAGAACAACTGCAGCCTTCTAAGTATTTGTAATTCATACTCAAGTTCTGTGGTATTACTGAATCATACAAAAATGTACCTATTACCTACACACAATGTAGGAAAAAAAAGAAGAATCTTCAGAATGCACAAGAAGAATACACTTAAATGCAAGTCACTATCTTCACAAGTTCTTCCCCCTTACAGTAATGTACAGAATTGAAATAAAATTCCATTAAAAAACCCACACTGGTTAAATAAATTCAGAGAGAATAAGGTGATAGCAATTCCTCCAACCTCCTAATTACATACTTAAAGCTTTGTTAACATTTGGATTTCCTTGGAGGTTCTTTGGAGAGTTCATGATTAGAATGTGTTTACCTGCACTTTTGAGGCCGAACTAGATGGGCAAGCTCAGCAAATCTCCAGAGTGCAGCACGCAGACTTCTTGAAGCACCGTTCTAGACAGAGTATATAACTATCACATTTTATCATGCAAAACCATTTCCTATAGTATACAATATACAATAGTGTATCTTTTATTTGAACAGATAAAAACATAAGGTGTGTGGAAATCATAAACTTCCTTTAGCCAAAAGGAAGTCAAGTCACTTCCATGACTACTTTCATTTTTCTAGCTAGTATTACGAGTTTTCTGAGGAATCCAAAATGAATAACAAGGAGTACCACAAAAGAAAAGGAAGTGTCTGAGATCCGTGCTCTGCTGAAATCTGCTTAAAATACCACAGAGAAAGGCCTCAGCCAACAAAGAAACACTGATGATATGAGAGTCTGAAAATCACTGAACACTTGCAGAGATATAAATACAGCATAAAATTGACAGCAGTGAAGATATGCAAATAAACAACATTCAGCCTCGGAGTGCACCAAAGGAAAAATCAACACATTCATCTGCAGCACTTCCTAACGGATTGACTGCTGAAGTTTTGTATTTATTTGCCTGGACTGACACCTTCAGCTGAGCACCTGACTTGAACCACAATGCCTTACATTAGTATCTAGGGATGTAGCACAACTCCTTGGTGTTGTTGGAACTGTAGAAAACTATGGAAGCCAATAAATGCCTAGGAGGGTGCCTACCTAATGCAGTTCAAACCCAACTTGCTTCTCAAATTGCCTCTCCTGAAGACAAAGCTAAAATGTTTAAAAAATGTCATTTCTTTATGACTTTCTTCAGCTGACATATCAAAGGCTTGTGGCCTTGTTAGCATGACAAGCAAAAAATATTTGCATCTGAATTACAGAACACGCATTTCTCAGGTGCACAGCCGAATAACAGATTCTGGCATGGCTTCTGAAGTGATCCTGATGCACAAGCAAAACTCAGTCTGCTGGCTGCTCCTGTTGCACATGCTACAGTGCTACTTGCTCTCTCTCACCTGTCATGAATCCAAGAGCACCTTTCAAGAAATACACGCCAACTGAACAACAAAGTATTTCCTCCTACACCTGGTTATAAAAGTGCAGAGACTTCAGAGCAATTTCTATGTTGGCTGTTTTCTGTTAATTAGTTAATGTACATTTCCACACCCCCAAAAACATTGCAGGACATTAAGGTACAGCACTACAGTGAGATATCCTTACATGGCCCTAGATCTAACAGAAGACAAGCTATGCACATTGGTTTTGTGACTCATCTTCTAGATTTCTATCATTCCCTCCAAACCAAAAAAAACCCCAGTATCATTGCTGTCTGACAAGTAACACCTATATTTTCTGTCTATACAAGCCTGACTACATGTTCATAGATGCAAGAGACACAAATTCAGTGATACTGTCCTAAACATAGCATTTCACACAGTATTTCTCTTCTGCAGTCACAAACTTCAAAAAGGCCATTACTAAATTTCTTCCAGTGGACATAATTAAATTGTAGCTTTTAATATCTAGAGAGATGCTTCAGTATTTTTCCCTATGCCTCTGTAAGAAGCTCTAAGTACACATCATACATTCATAAAGTAGTTGTATCAGGTTACTTCAAGCCTTAATTCTCCAGGAGGCTGTGTCAATTAAGAATGTCACTGTCCTCCATCCACTTCTCATCAAGCTTTTGGTTTGAGTTACTCTTTCCAGCTTAGTCAGTGGAGCAAACATCATGACTATGCCTTATTCCTTTGGGTGGGGAGTCACTGAGGGTAACTCAAACTGCTGTTCAAACCAAATGCTCACACACTGTCTGCCAAAAAAGCTTTCAGGAGTGGTTAAATATAAACAATGGGGACAACAGTGAGGAATTCAGTACAATAATACATTAAATATATTCACAAATCCTTCTAAAATGATACTTGGACCTTGATCTTGAAAGATAAACTACTAATTTACACTAATGCTACATTCCAATATGTCAGAACACATACCAAATACCACATTTCAGAAGAACATGAAAGAAAAATAATTCACCTTTTTAATCTCTTTATACAGTTCCAACTGTAACCTGGGAAGATTGGAATCCATCAAAGCCTGCAATAAAATGCATTGAGAACATACTGTATCAGAGGGGAGGTGCTTGACAGGAAAAATCTTACACTTGCAGTAAAACAGCTTCCAGCAAGGCACAGAACTATCGAATTGTCCCCATATTTGATGTATAAGTAAGAAAGTGATAAATGCTGAGAACAGACACCTTTATCCTTCACACAAATGTGAACAAACTCCACAAACTCTAACAGTTATTTGCAGTTAATCCTGGCTGTTTTACCAGCTCCACCTGCAAAAGGCCATATGGGATGAGCCTCCAAGCAGAGCCAAGCTATTGTGCTTTCTGGCAATCACCAGGAACAGGTACTCATGAACAGAATATTCAAACACAAGAACAGCATTCACAAGCAGCAAAAGGCACTCCTTGCTATGCTCCCCCACTGCCAAGTAGGCTTCTACTATTTCTCAACCTGAAGCTGTATTTGTACATTACCTTTGAGAGCCCCTGCAAACCCTTTGTTCCCCAAATCAGCTATTTCCTGCACTCAGCACACACACCACAAGGAGTTGTGCATACCAGAACTGTCACATCCCAGCATACAATCAAGCATACAGCAACAGAGCGTGCAGTGTAGTTCAAACCTGCAGCCTGACTCAGTGTACGTGAAATGAAAGTGAGCACAGACAAGTAATAATTTTCACCTTAACTTGAACATTCTCTACCTTCAAAGTATCCAAGAATAAGAATATATGAATATATAATCTTTTCACACAGAACAATTTGTATATTTGTATGGTTACCCTTCTCCCTCACTTTTTTCTCCAGCGTGTACTACAATTTATGAACATTTCCACCACCTCTTCCTCTCACGAGCCCTTCATACAATGTGAAAGTGCCTACATTGTGGATTCATACAGTGCTATTTTGTGTAGTATTAGTTTTAAACTCCTTGCCCAATAATGGAAAGTTCATTCTTTAGAACTGTTTCAGAGATGCTTTCAAAGCAGATTGAGTTAAATAATAATGAATGCATCTCGTAGAGTGCTCTCAAACAGAAAAACATTCAAATCAAAGTGAAGAGAGCCAAGTGTTATTGGGCAAAACAAAACAGCAAGGAACTCGCACTTCCTCATTCCCTACTATTATGGAACACACTACACTATCTGTAAGCTTTTTCCATACAACTTACAACCACAAGCTCAATCCCCAAAACTTAATTCCTTCAGTATCAATGTTTAGTTTTCTTGCTTCTACACACCCCTTTGTGCAAAAGAAAATTATTATTTGCATATTTCTAAAGCACTTAAACTTGGCATCAACTAGTTTATTCATGCAGGTACATAACACTGTCTTAAAGTTGAAGTATTTCAGAAAAAAACCAAACACAAAAAAGGGAAGTGAAGACAAGCCTGCTCTGGAAGCTGCAGCGTCCACACATAACTCAAAAAGTTCATTTTAAGATACTTTGAATCAAGACTCAGACCTTGCATGACCTCCTGTGAATGCCCATCTGCTGTTCTCCAACAAGCTCTTCATTCTGGATCACAGTAGGGGAATAAACAATCTCCAGAATATTTATTCTAATTACTCTCTGAAATCTCTTCCTCCAAGTCTCAGCAAACTACACTACCTTTCAATAGGTTTTTTAAATAATATTTTTACCTTTCCTCATGCTAAGTGTCTTTATGTTTACAGAGCAATAATAGTGTATTCCTCCCACACAACAAGATATTTCAGAAAAGCCCACATTCCTGTTTGGGTTAATTTGAAGAGAACAGAGTTAATGAACAGCTGAAGACAAGAATAGATCAGAACAATCAATTACATAAGACAAGGTAAAGTTAAATATGTTGATCTGGGCATAAAAACCTCTCCTAAGAGAGAGAGCACATCTAGAATCTAGTAAAGAAGCTTACTTAGCCTCTTACATTATTAGATACTATCAACAGTAAGAAAGGCAACTAAAGGAACACAATGTGAATTCAGACAGGACACTGCATCAAGAAGAGACACAACCTAATAGGAAAGCTCTTACTTTAATAACTTTATTAAGGCATTCATCTGCAACCATCCTGACATCAGATTCTGCATCCTCACTGCAGAGGAGAAAGAGTTCCATAGCAATGCCCAGTAGCTTCTGAAATTCTGGGGAATTCCTAAATAAACAAACATTAGAAAATTACAACATGCATTACGAAAACGAACACCAATAACACTTTTGAAAGGGTTTTATAATCCAACTCCATATATATTATGCACACATATACAAAGGGAGAAGACATTCAATGTACTAAAGCACTTCATTAGGAGTTGGGGGATCATTTCCCAACTGTTTCCTACACAACCTGGTAAGGCATTTGTGCCTAAGCTTCTCTGTCTGCAGTAGAAGGAAAGTGCCCACTCTACCAACAGGTAAACAGAATTCCTTCTCAGATTTTGAGTTGGTTAAGAAAAAAACCCATGCCATTTCAGTTTTAAATAGAAGCTCAGCATTTAAAAGGAGCCATTGTAAGGAATCCTCTCTTCAGCTAACACCCCAAGCTGTTATTCATCCTAATGAATTAAAGATATCAATAAATAATCGATAAAAACAGTCCCTTACCTTAGCGACTGAGCAACTATGTTCTCACATATTGTCAGACAGTGATTCACTCGATCTTTCTTGGTAGCGGAAAGTTCTTTCTTTCTAAAGGAAGAACACAGCTATAATGAGTCTGAGACCAAGAGTTAAAAAAAAATAAAGTGACCATTCAAACACTCTTGCTAAAGCAGTGTCTAATCATTACACAGGAAAAAGACGCATCTGCACTTTGGTGTCACTCCATAAATGTCTGTACACAAACTACCTGCAAACCCAGGACCTCATCTGCAGCTGCTGCTGAGAGCACATGGGCACTCAGGCAAAGGAGAAATAGCAGCTTGGAAAAAGAATGAAGAAGGAATCACTTAACAGGAATATCACATGAATTCTGTACCTTCCACTGAGAAAATCCTTGGGAATGAAAACTGAGGAGTGAAGAAGAGTAAAGCAAAAGGATGGAAAAAACGAGGCAGTTCTAGAACAAAAATAAAAGAAACTGAGAGAAAGGAAAAGGTTGGAGACAAGAAGCCATGAGAACAGAAAATATCTTCTAAAAAGACCCTCCTCCCACACAGTATCACCTTAGATGTTTTTTGTCTGCCAATGTCTGGAAGCTTCAAGTTCTATTAAAGGGAGCATTTTGCATCTGGCCTGCACAGGATGACAAAGCAATGCCATCACACACTGCATTCCTCCAAAGGTAATTATGAAACAGCAAAGCCCCGGGCACAGCCTGCCCTGAGAACAACATGGCTATAGTAACACTTGGTACAGCCCAGGAAAGGCCAAGCTGAGTGTACAATAGAGAGAGCAAAGTGCACAGAAACAAAGAATGTGGATCTGCAAACAAAGAGAGCACAATATGAAAAGCTTCCCCTTTGCAAAATGCCTTTAACATTCACTTCAACATGATACAAGCTCTTGAAACAGCAGCTCTTCCCTGCTCCACCCTCAATAAAGGAACTGAAAAAAGAGAGCGAGACAGACTCCCAACTCTGACTGTAAAATTTTATTTAAGTGTGCAGTCTCTTCTACTCCTAACTTCACTGACATAGAATCACCTCTAGGAAAGCAGATGTTACTTTTAAATAATTAACCAGTAGCATTACTGGAACAAAACCACCCACCCAAAGATATCTGTCCTGAGTCTGTTTCACAATAAAAAACTACCAGCTTCTTCACTCATATTCACAGAGAATCTTCCCTTTTGGTTTCTAAGTGAAAACGGGTCCTTTTTAGTATTTCATTATCTCAGTAAAAAATAGCAAAAACCACGAAATAGCAAAACAATGTTTCTGAACTACAAGTTGGAAAACAAGGTGAACAGCCTTGAGTTACATTAACAGCAGTAACACAACATCAAGTAGCCATGAAGCACACTAAATTCAGCTAACTCCAAATACAGTGTTAGACAAGTATTTTTAAAGAACTACACTGCCTTATTTAGGAACTTCAGCTCAAATAATAGTAGAGGTTTTTGAAAAAAGTCATTCTTTGCTAGTATCCCTGTGCCTTTTCTTCCATCAGGCTGAAGTGAGGGTTCAAAAGTCTGTGTTCAGAAAAGATTCAGTGTTCAAAAAAATTTCAGTTTTTCTCACAAATAAAATCTTGTCTCACCCCAGAAATATTTTCTACTTTTAGAAGTTTAAGGAGTAGCTCTGAACAAAGCCATCTTTTCTGTTACAGTTTGGCAGCATTTTATTTAGGCAGGCTAGACAGCAGAGAGGATCTCTTCTTGGACTCAAGACACTGGCAGAATACGAGCAGACAACCTGAATTTGTTTGTGATACACAATGTCTTTCTTTCTCTCTATCTTGAAAAAGTGCCAGTCTTTAGGAGCATTTCAGACCATCTCTAACAAAACACCAAATACTGTCCAAGATGTCCAACTGATTCTGCAACACCAGCACCACCAATATGAGCAGGCACCTCAGAAAATGCTTAAACCATTTCAACTTCCATGCTAATTTTACCCAGCAGTCCTAACCTCTTACAAGAACCATTTTCAGTACATATTCAACCCAAAAATAGAACAGGCACATCTGAACTTGCCCATAAGCTCACTATTTCAGATACAAGACACACTGAAAATACTGCTGACAAAGGCTGCTTCCAGAATAAAGTCCTCTATTATCTGCACATAACACAGCCCCAAGCAAGGCAGGCAGTGGTGTTCAATACTGCTCACAATAGCAGAGACCAATCTCTTGGGTAGATTTCTGTAAACAGAGCTCCACTAACACATAAATCTACACCTTGCTGAAATAAGTAACTTCAAAATTTAAAAAAGCCTGGCTAGAGAAAACACAACTTTCAAAAAAATAAAGGAATGAAAGAAGCAAAACGCTTAATGTACATTATGTACATGCACATATTTTCTGTGCTGGAGAAGGGTAACAGAACAGTATCCAGAGAGAAAACACATGATTTTTTAGTTTAAAAAACTAAAGCTCTATTCAGAAGTATCATAAAGTCCACAGGCAAACTGCTGATGGGCACACCCAGGGGGGCAACAAGAGCATCACACACCTGATGAATCAATCACACCCATCTGAGGGGTAACAGAAGGCAGGAGACACTGACAGCAGCAGCTACCAACAGCCCAGCTCCATCTCACATGCACAGGAGTTCAATCTCCTACACTTCTACAGACCAGGGAGATTAACAAACAACTTAAGAAAACCAGCAAGCCCAGATAATTTTGCCCTCTGAGTCCAGATGAGCTGACTACAAGCAGATGTAGCTGACCAATGTTAATCTTTATTAGATCTTGAAATTCACTATATGTGAAGAGTACAGAAGTACTAAAGCTGAGCCAGTGATAAGAAAAAAGTGCCAAACCAAACCGTTTGACATTAATCTTGACAAAAATAACAGAAACTAAAAACTATTCTTTTAATAACAAAAGGAAATATGAGCAGATCAAGAAATAAACCCAGTCCAAATATGGGGGACACTGGAAACAAGATGGAGTAACAATCCAGTGATGGATTGTCAAATTAACTGTAGTAGATTGTCAAATTAACTAGAACTGGTCCACTATAAATCCCTGATGTGGTAATGCCAAAAAACCATAAAGGAACCACTTCTGACAAGCAGGGCCATACCTAATATCCATGCAGTTTGTGTGATCTCCAGTAAAGCAAAATACTAATGCTAGGCCTCCATACAGCACTGATCAAACCAATCTATGACCACAGCTTCAGCCAAGCATAAAAGACACAGCAAAACTGAAGACTATAAAAAAAACATATTGTTTGGGCTTTTGCAGTACCTTTTGCTGCAAAGGTAATGGTTAGAATCAAATGTAAAAAAAAATTAGAAACAATTACAGTAAGTGACTATTAGAATAAATCGACAAGAGAAAATGTAAAGAATTCACTTTCAGATTCACAAATCAAACACTGAATTTTTACACTATACTAATAAACTAATAAGTTAGTGGGAGCTTTGTGATCCAAAACAAAACATCCAATTTCTAATCAAATTTAAGAGCCTGAAAAACCTGAAAAAATATAAGGAAGAAAATTAGTTGCCTAAGAAGTGTACAGAAGCAGAGAGCTCAAGTTAAGTTAACACAGAAAGGAAAAAAACCCCAACAAGAGATAAGAAAGATGGGACCAGAGACTGACATCTGACTGTAAGGCATAATGCAAGTATAACACATGATTATTGCTGATTAAAATCTCTTGAAACAGAAAAGGCTCTTACCTTCTTGGTAAAAGCTTGGATTTGATTAATATTTAAATTAAAAAAGACAGGATATCAGTATTATCAAAAGTTCTGGAGTCACTGTCTCACAATAAAGTGAAGAAATATAAGAGATACCTTCTGAGTAAACAATTAATTCTTCTCTACCCCAATCTGCCTGATCTCAAAACATTTCATAGCAGGACAGTCCTCAGTGGAATGACAGGAACTTATTACACAGAACCACAAGAGATTTAAGTGTTACTTACACAGAACCACAACAAACATGAGCATTTCTCCCCAAACACAGAATTTTCCTTGCCAGTCTACTACAAACAAGAAAAAATAACTGCAGATAGTGCTGTGAATTCTATCCAATATGCCACCTGCTATTTCCCTGACAGCCTGGGAAGCCTCAGCAAAGCTTTTCACTGGCTCTTACGAGGCTCGGTGCCTCACTGAATTTGCACAGCTCCTGGGGGCACACAATCCATCAGCCTCCTGAAAACAGCCTATTTTTAAACACAAAGCAAAGTCAACGAGGACAACTCCAAAACTAATTTTTTAATGTTTGTAGTAGAATATGCCTAAATTTAGACCATTCAACCCAGCATAATACCCCTCAGCAGGCACCACAAATAAGTTTAAGGATTTTCTCTTGAAATACCATGAGCTCTCTCACCAGTAACTTGCAAGAGAGAAATCTGAACAGCAGATAGGAAAGATGGGAAATAGATGTTCATCCATGTCACAAAAAGTACTAGCAAAAAAAAATATCACAAAACAGAGCAATTAATCCCTGCTGCAGAGCAGTAAGGCACCTAAAAACAACTAGCTCATGAGGAAGGTGAGTTTTTTCACCTATTAAGCATCAAAAGTGTGAAAATGCATTGCGATAGTTTGAGACAACACTCTCCAAAGAGAAACAGCACCAACCGTGAGAACTGAGTTGGCAACAGGACCAGAACGTGCAGTGGGAGCAGGTGGCCAAGAGCCCAGTGCCACTGCTGCCCTTCCTCTGCCAACGCCACGGGACACTGCCAGCTTAGAAGTTACCTGCTCCTCAGCCCTTCTGCTTCTCCCCAACAGCAGCAGAAAAAGCACTGCAGTGACTCATGTCTTTATCCTGTAAAATCCTCCCTGCCTCCACAGCTGCTCCATAACAGCTGGTTTCAGGAACGCACACGCAAGGGGCAGCACCGTGGTACTGAACAGCTCCTTGCCCTGCTCCACCCAGTAAGGCCCCCCAAAGGAAAACCCGAACAGCTCATGGGTCTAACGCATCGATCCCTTACATTTAAGAAAGGAAAAAGATATTAGGATATTTAAACTAACCACTCTTAGGTCTCTGGGCAGCACATCACATCACAAGACTGTAAATGAACTTTGTCACAAACAGACATCCATAGCTCCTTCTGAAAGCACCAGAACTCAGACTCTATTTAAATTTTCAATTCACAAACACCAAAACTTATTTTTAACTTCAATATGAACTTTCAGGTCACTGTTCCGGTAAGAAAGAAGAAATCCGGTTGAACAAAAATTAACACCAAAAAAAACACAAAAGTGAATCACAGAGTAGAAGAAAATTCTCCTGCTCAGCCTTGAATCCTCATTTCGAGAAAGCTGTACAATCAGCTGGAGAGAGTTCAGAGAAAAGACACTGATGCAGAAAGCTCCAAGCACAGACAAACAAGGTCTCAGTAAAAGCACCTAAGCACTTATCAGAAGAAAAAATGCTGAAAGCAGTGCTTCATTCAAATTATGCTCAACGATTTTTGTCTTCTTTGCAGCAGTGTACCGGGTGAAAGTAAGGTTTGCGTTCCTAGAACCAGCCTGTGAAACGCACACAGCCCTTCTGCACCTCCCGTTCATTTCCCGCACTGGTGACTTTCCAAACGCACTTGCCCCAAAAGTTACTCCAGGTCTGAACTTCAGCACAGAACGCGAGCAGCAGCCCGGCAGGTCCGCGGGAGCCGCCACCTGCCGAGGGACGGACAGGGCAGCGCCCGGGGAGCGGGACCTGAACCGGCCCGGCCCGGCCGGGCGGGCAGACACGCGTGTCGGGAGGGCCCGGTGCGGGCCCGAGTCACTCACGGTCTCTGCAGCGGCTCCTCGGGGAGGGCAGCCGGGCCCTGCTGCTGCTGGAAGGAGCGCAGCGACTCGAAGGCCTTCGTCAGCTTCTCCATGGTGGCCATGTCCGCTCCGCCCGCGCCGGCGGCACCGGCCCGCGCTCCGACCCGCCCTGTCACGGGCGCCCGGCAGGTCCGAGTGCTGTCCCGCAGCCGCAGGCGCTGCCCCCGGGCTCGCTCCCGGCGCTCTGCCGGCGCTCTCGCGGGCCCGGGCCGGTCACAGCCGCGATGAATGGGGCGGGCGCCGCTCGGGGCCGCGGACGCCTCCCGACCGCCCCGCCGCCATCTTGGACCCGTCCCGTCGGCCCCCGCGCGCGCGCCCCGCCCCCGGGGCTGCCCCGCCCCCCCAGGAGCGGGGCCCCGGCCCGCGGCGCGGCAGCGCATGCGCACCCGGCACTGCGGCCCGGCGTCCCGCGCGCCTTTACGTAGGAACACACAGGGGCACGCGGGCCGCCAAGGGGGGCGGGGCAGCAGCGAGAGCGACGGGCGCACTGGCCAATCAGGAGGAGGCTCCGCCCCTCGCCCCGTGCCAGAGAGGCTGGGCGCTGCTTTGCGGCGCCCCCTGCCGGCAGCCTGGGAGGCGCCCGGGGAGCTGCGGTGCCCGGGCAGGGCCGGGGGTAGCCGGGCAGGGCCGGGGGTAGCCGGGCAGGGCCGGGGTGCCCAGTCAGGGCCGGGGTGCCCAGTCAGGGCCGAGGCAGGCTCTGGCAGGGCCGGGGGAGGCTGTGGCTGCCCCAGCCCTGCCCCGCACGGACCCAGCAAGGCGGGAGCAGGCGCTCCGTGCCCGCGTGTCGCGGTGCACAGCAGGTACGCGCAGCCCCCGCAGCACAAGGGGCGGCCAAAGGCGCTGCCGGCGCTCGGGTTTTATTTTGGGCTGCAGAGACTCTCACAGCACCAGGATACTTCAGACTTGGCACCACACGTGCTGCCCTTTCAGCGCTCCTCTCCTGAGCGTGCACTTGCCTTTATCAGAGGATAGTTCTGCGCACAAATACTAAACATACAGGATACAAGACAGACAGTAGAGAATATTCAAATCATTGATTCGATTACTAAACACTTGGAAAAAAAAATCAACAGTCTTCTGAAGTTTCCAATTGCAACCACCGATTTTAATATATCTACTTGTTAATACAGACTTTAAGTGACAGCTGATAAGAGCTTGCCATTAAATTCACCTCACACATATGAAACTGGTTCCAGTAATAAAAACTGGAGAACAGCTCTTGGAACTTATAAGAAAATAGATTTCCAGTAATTCGCCTTGGTTAGTGTTAGCAGACATGAAGAAATGAAGCAAAGCTCATGTCTCTGAATGTTCAGGCCAACAGAAGTCATAGATTGCATTTTTGCCAAATATTCACTCCAGCAGTGTTCTGCCAGTAAACTTTATTAGCATGTCAATGAAAGTCAAACTACTTGAAACAGTCCTCTGAAAGGAAACCTATCCTTAGTCCTGAAAGCAATTCAACTTGAAGCAAAACCTTATTTCATTCTAGAAGTGCAACCAAATGTGAGGTTTGAGGTAAAACCAGTATCTTTCCCGATTGTTTTATGATAAAGCGTGCAGACACGTTTCTGCAATATGTGGACGATCATGAGTTTTTCATTTAGCAAATCACACAGGAGAAAAGATGACAGCAGCGTTGGAAAGCTGCACACTGTGTGCGTGTGCCACTCCACGCTTTGAAATCAATTTGAGCACGGTAAAAAGAGCTCAAGCTCTTCTCAAGGATCAACCCCGGCCGAAGCAGGGCGGCTGTTGTGGAGGTGTCGATGGCAGTGCCGGTCCCTGGCTGCTGGCTGCCCACGAGCTCCCTGCTCTGTTCTGCCTGGCCCTGCCTGCCGCACCGAGAGGCTCCTGAGCCGGGAGCTCGGAGAACCGGCCGCTAACTCAGCTGGCAGGCTTTCCTGGGCTAAATCCTTAGCAGTGCCTTGTCCCAGTCCGAACAGACTGAGCCATGGGTTTGCGTGCACCGTGGCACTGATTTGCCCCACAAACACCACACTGGCAAAAATAAAGCGGTGTCAAGCAGGCAAGGGGCGAGAAAAAGCAAGGCAAGATTAGAGAACGAGCGTTTTTGTAAAGCCTGTGCTATCTCAAAGAAAAATGAAGTTCTAATTAACAGTGCATACCTAAAAGATTATCTGAAATTTAGGGGATGACAACTAATTAATCTCAGCCTCCAGGAGAAAAAGAAAAGAAGTATGCTCTTAGCTAGAGTTACCTCTTGATTTAGTGTTTTTAAGATGAGCATGTAAGAGTGTTTTTACCTTATCCTGAAGTCCCACTCTGGCCAGCATCTGTGCATTTCCATTTCCATTCAGCAGGTAATTGGTACCACTCCTGAGACTGCTGGCCCATGTGGTTTGGCATATGCACAATAATCTGCAATATGTCACAGCACGGTTGGATCTACCATTTTAAGGTCATTTAATCTGAAGCTCTTTTGTAGAGCATTTGGGGGCTTTGTCCTTCTACTCATGTTATAAAATTACAACAAATGTGCTAATGAAAAACAGCCCATCCCAATAATTCTGTCCTTTCACATGGAAATGTATGCAGAAATCTAGATTCAGGTATCAGTTGAGCCAGTACAGCAGAACCAGGGCACTTTTTCCTACGTTCAGCTATCATACATTGGTAAACAACTTAACACTATGCAAGAGATTTTTTCTGCTTCAAGAAATCGGAATTTTTTTCAAACTACAATTTTTTTTTCTATCCCAGCTACCACAACAGGAATGGTAAATAAATCACATTAGACAGTAATACATGCGGTTGAGATATGTGGCAGTGTTTTGCTTTTATTTCAGGAATTACAATGCTAGAACATCCAGGAAAACAGCTCACACAAGAACAGTCAGTGGTTTGGAGATGCTGGACTAACACATCACATTTAACAGTCAGCTTCCTATGTTTGGAAAGAATTCTGGTGTTTGGACACAATTGGATTGTGGAAAAACAGTTACCTACATCTCATGTGCAAAACTTAAGTTATACCACAAGAACAATTATGAAATAAAAAAGAATTGTTCATTCAGCAGAAGAGACATCATCATCACCAAAATAATCCAGGCAAGTAATTAAAATCAAAGTGAATATGACTTCAGCTTAAAGATGCTTTCCAATAATTCAAATTTCACTTCCTAAAGAGAAGTGTTTTCTGAAAAGCTATACTAAAATTAAGATGATAATTCCACTGTTAAATTTGTATAATGCTAAATTGTAAACTATAGAAAAAATATTACTTTGTTGCCATATTTTAGTAAATTGTAAACAAGGAATCTCTGCTTGTACAAATGGCAAAGGAAATATTCTTAAATCAGTGTAGTTTGAAAAATAATTGAAGTGCATTCTAAGAATGGATTGTTAATTGGTTTTAATAGCTTCTATCATTGATTTATCAACTAGACAGTTTGATTTGGAGATAATTCTCTTTCATACTCAAAACCATTCAGGACTGCTGTTTTAAGAATGATTTGGGGGAAAAAAGACAAGAACTAGTCAAGGCTAAGGTTTGTCAATAATGCTCTTGTTGTTACAGACATAACACAGGTTTTTTCCTCTTTACTATCAGTTTTAAGTGCTCATTTTTTCAGCTAAGACAGTTCTGTTGTTGTCATAGTCCAGAAACAACACCATCTCTGTTATGAACACACCTCAGGGGGCAGGGGGAAGCTGACACCTTTTTTAATAGGGAAAATGCCCTGAGGCATGAAGATTCTATTCTGCTGGTCACAACATTGGAAAGCACCAAGCAAACCAATAAGACACTGGTACATTGCTTCACAGTTTCTGAATTTTGAGCTAAATAGAGAGGTTTGAGGTACGCACAGGCAGACATGAAGATTTACAGACACAAATGCCTGGAAACACACACCACAGGAAAGGGGGGTTGATCCATGCAAATAACTCCATGGAATTCCATAGATCTTCCCAAATCCTGCACCAGTAGAACATTGGCTTGTCTCACTGATATTAAAGCCTTCCAACACATGGGGCTAGAGAATGAAGTCATGCTGGATTACAATAAATTATGTTGGCTTCTGCCATCCCACCCCAGCACTTTCATGGAGTCAAAGGCTACATAATCACTAAACATAACCTGCTATCTTCCCCCTTCTTTGTCCCAGTTTTATCCTAAAAAAAAAAAAATTTCAAGATCTACATTCATATTAAATTTTTCACCATGATATTTTGCTTTCAGGTGTTCTCCCCTCTCCTTAGTCTTTCCCTGATTTGAAGGTACATCTCCAAGCTCCTAATACTGCAGTAAAGACCTTTAACCAATTCTGGTCACCTTAGATTAAACAGCATAACATCTTCCCCTGTTTTATGAGAGTTATGATGATTGTTGTTGCTTCCAGTTCCTTGTTTTTTCTAACTTTTGAGGGGATTCACATGAGATAAGAACTAATCATTAGCATGTGCTTGTATTTCTAGCCAAAGGGGACAAATTTATAGTACAATAATGCCATCTTGAGCCTACTGGGGAAGAACCAACCTACTAACCAAAAATAGAAAAAACCAAACTCCAAACCCAATGGAATTCATAATCCTGCAAACATGTACTCATTCAAAAACAATTCAACAGTACTATTCTGAAGTTAAGAAAAAAACTTTGAAATTGAACTGAGTAAAACTTGTAAAAACAAACAAATTCTCACTTTTTTGCAAGGAATTCCTTCATCCCAAGAAATGAACATGTAAATAACCACTTCTTAGGAACAGTTTCCCTTTTCTCTTCATTTAGACCTCTTTCTTCACAGATTCCTGGAAAATATGTGTGAAGTCTGAACACTCTAAATAGAGAAGCTGATTTTATTTTTTTTAAAGTTAAGATTCCTCTCCATCCAATACAGAAAGAAAACTTGAAATACATGATAAATACTTTCAGTTTGTTTTTTTCTAATTTGTTAAAACGAATTCCTGTATTTTCTTCATAAAAATTATTCAGCTTGTGTCCATGGTATGCCCAAATTTCAAGTTACTCTACATGAACATTAAATCCAGATAGTCACCTGTATGTCTGGTGTTTGTGCAGTCACCTTACCCTCAGAACAGCAAACCTAAGATCTTAAAAATTCAACCCCCTTAATCAGAGAAACGATGACTTCTCCAACCACATGGATATATATAAAACACTTTTGTTACTTTCCCGTTTTTCCATTCCCATCTCTTTAGCGTTCTTCTGTTGCTGTGGTACAAAATAAAGAGGGTCAGGTCAGACTGCCAGCTCATTGTCTCACATAATGGTTCTAGCCAACACCCTTACTTCAGATATTTCTGTCAAGGCTCCCATCCCTTCGCTATTACATCAGACCATCTTCCAGTAATTCATTCAAACTCTCTAGCCCTCTGCCAATTTCTCCCTTTGTACTCTCCAAAAGAGTCATTTTGCTGTCATGTGTACTGTTTTAGACTGGAGGAAAAATGCACTGAAAACACAGAAAAATAGTCTAATTCCTCATTTCTGTGGCACAGTAGCCAAGAGGAACAATTTCAGAGAGACGCCAGATGAGCCTCAGCAGGGTTCTGCAACACACTGGTTTAACAATTTTTTCAAATTCTAATCCATTAAAATTTTGTCTTCAGAGACCAAATATTGTGAATTAAAACCTGATGATAGGCTTGAATATCAAATATATCTTGTGAGTTTGTCAGAAGCAGCTGAAGTTTCTTCCAGTGGGTCTGCAGATCACAAGGGAGACCTTTTTGAGGTGGGGGGCTATTCAGTTGCTCTGTGTGTACAACACATGTGTGGTCTGGTTGGTGCCCCAGAGATTTGAAAGAAAAAAACCAGCATGCACAGTTGAGACAAATCTTCACATTACAGAATAAAATATGGAACTAAAATCATGTGTCCAACTCCAAGGGCATTCCATTATATTTCAACTACCCAACTCAATTTTGAAAACAGAAGAGGCTCTTAATGAAATGTGCTCTTTAAATTGACTCTCATATCCAGATTAATAGTTTTACTAGAAACTTTACAAAATAGAGTCTGACCTACTGTGAGTCCAGAAGAATGGAAGTTTGCCTGGCTTTCAAGGAGCTTTTGTCAGTTTTACTAAAGGACATCAGGTAATCATAACAAACTTCAATACCAGCTCCACGTCTGTATTAAGCAATCATTAGAGGCATGTTTTAATGTTTCTGTTTTAAAAAGCTATAAGAAAAAAATAATATTTACATCATTAAGTTCAATACTTAATGCTACCTTTCCCTTCCCCCAGTGGCAGTGATCTCTGTCAACCCTAGAACATTGCATATTACAACACAAGCAGAGAGGACACAAGTAAGAAGAGCCCATGCATTGTTTTTTACTCCATTATAAAAACATAACATCCTACGTGGAGTTAAAAACAGTTTCATTTACAGAAAATAATTTAAAACGGTGTCCCCACAGATAAAAAGAAATCCTTTCAGTAAGGACAATGAAGTTTCAAAAATATAGTTATAAAATTTTGGGGTAGGTCACCTTGTATGGTTCATTGCCAAGAAACTCTATGGAGAGGATGTGTGAGATGGGTGGAAAAGAGAAGAATGGGATACTTCAGCTTGTTACAGGATTAAGCTCAATGCTCAAAGTTCTCTTTGTACAGAAATACAGAAAGAGATTCTACAGTGCCTGATAATAAAGAGCAATTCCTAATAGCTGACCACAGTGCACTGAATCCCTTTTTTTTTTTTTCTTAGCAGTTGCTTGAGATACATTAGGTAATAGCACTGCCATGCTGCTGGATAATACCAGAATTATTAAATTTATCAGTACAGCAATTTTATAGTTAAGAAAACTGCTAATAAAGATCCTAATGATCAAGAAGAGTTTTACCAGGAGCATACAAAGTCAAGTTACAGTGATGCCATAGATATTATCTCTGTGCTTTAAAATCCTTTTAGTATTTCTAGATTCATTCCACTGGGGAAAAAAAAATCAAGATAAATCAAATACATACAGAAACACACTCACTCAAATGGCACTCATTGCTTTTTGTACAATTAAGCTTTAGTGAAAATATACATCTTAAAACAAATGAAGTACAAATGTACAAAAATCCTTGAACTCAGATAAAAAATATATATAATACAATTTGCTACAGAGATATAAAACATTTAACATTTGCTCATCCTTTCTGAAGAGCATAAAATGATTTAAAGTCTGGAGGACTCCTGCTCATCATCACTGCAATCAGATTTAAAGCAGACCTGCAAGAGAAGACAAACAGACAACTCAGCTGTATTGCTAACACTATTGTTTATTTGTGTGTTTTATGGGGCTAAGCTGGGGGGGGGGTGGGTGTGAGTCTTTTTCCAGCACATTTTACTCTATCCTAACTAAATGCTTTGGGAAACTCAAAAGAATCCACAATCTCAACCCCAAATCTCAAGTCGTTAAAATTTAATTAACATTCTTTCCTTCTTTTAACTTCACAAGACAATTAACTGCAGTCCTATTAGTTCAAAACCAACTGAAAACTCTCAAACCATATTCATTTTTCAGGGTTTCTTCTCAATACCTAGAACCATATCTTGGGATAATATGAATCTTGCTGACTTTTGGCTGGAGAAGACACAAGCTTTAACTTAAGCCACGTGAGAATATTAGTACACTCAACCATCCCTTCTATTCCATTATTCAAAGTGGGGACAAAGTGTATTTGAAAAGGTGAACTAAAAAAGACAGTACAATTATACATTCCATTAGCATTGTACCATTTTAGAAAGGTGAATTGCCAGCTGAAGACAAAATTTCTTCATGCAATTTTAATACACAGCCTTGCTGTGACTACTTAACGACACGCACCTAGCAATTTTAAAATTCCATTTCTTCTTGAAAGCAAAAGTAATTTCTACCCAAGTGTTCACTACTGGAATATACTCAATCTTCTCTAGATGATTCTTCTCAAAGTGCAGGCACACTGAGCAAGCAGAATTGTATTTGTCAACTGCAAACCTTTACAAGTAGTCTATTTCTTACATGCTGTAGACAATTACAATACAGGATGTGTCTTCTAGGTGGTAAATACTCAATTCTCTGAACAAGAGATTATTCTACTAAAGATTAGAAGCCTGTCTGTAAGAAAAGGCTGTGCAGTATCAGCTGTGTAAACATCTATTAGGTCATTTTGGTGAAGGCATTAAACTGCCCAAGATATTTCCTTTTATGATGCTTCTCATTTATTTTGGGGCTATTCCTACTTATTTATTGGATATATACTTCTTCTTTGCTTATAAACTTATAATTGAGGCCCCGTGTAAAAACTAGTAATAAATGTCTGAAACATATCCACAGTTTTCATTTAAAAATTCTAAAATATATAAGAAGCAAGACCCAAATTAACCTCTTTAGCAAAGGAAGGGCTATAGCACAGCTTTTAACAGAACCCACTCCCTTTTTCCCAGCTAACTGGAGGAGGACAGACTGCTGAGGCAGGAAGGCTTCCTGGAGTTAGAGGGATTGCCATGATTTCTGAAATTGGTGGAGGGGCAGAGCCATAACAAAACAGATTGCATTAGTTTCATTATGCAGTGAACAACTTGGTTTTCTATGACAGATTTAAAAAAAAAAAAAAAGAATGGAAGTTAATTTTCTTATGAAAGAAAAGAAATGCCCTTACCTCTCCACTAAAAAGTCTGTGAAAGAAGCCTCTCTTTGGCTTGGGAGACTTCTCTCTGTCTGATGACACAGTACCATCAGTTTCATATGCATTGATATCTTCAAAGCATCCCGTTTCAATCATCTTTAAACATATGAAATATAAATGAAATATCCATAAAAGCCTCTCCAACAAGTTCCAGATAATATCTATTTACTCTGGCTGGGTACTCCTAACATTTAAAAATTCATCAGCCAAACTACACCACTGTCTCCAAAAGGAGCCCAGAGCTGACATTGACTCTCCTTGTGCACTCAACCAACTAATGAAGAGCAGTGAGAGCACTCACACAGGCAAGGGTCAGCTGCTCCCTTACTTTTTTTGCATTCTTGTCTTTCTTCTGCTCATGGTGCAATAAAGACAAGCTTTTAGAACCAGAAACAGATTTTCAGGTATTGTGTTCATTTTAGAGCAGTCCAGCCAAAAATATGTTGTATCTCTATGCCTTGGACTGAAGTTAATTAATAAATGTGACATGGGAGGAAAAAAAGATACAATGAAGATGGGTCTCTGGAGAGAAGAAGGGATTTTGAAATAATCTTTGTGTACACAGAAACAGAAGAAATAAAACCATAATTACTGGGTACAGAAAGGACAGCAGGAGGACTGAATGCCAAAATGTAACCAACAGGCAGGGTCAGAAAGCAGGGAGTGGCTAATGCCCAAATACAGCTGGCATTGACCAGTGAGGGCCACTGGCACACATCTGTCACAACAGCAGGCAGGCAAATGAATATACCTTCTAGAGGGAGAGGGGCACAAAGGCCAGCAAGAAGAAATGCAGCCTGCTTTTGTTGTAACCATGGCACTGGGTAAACTATGGAATGGTGAGAGAAAATCTTGAGAGGCAAAAATCTGAGGGAAAGTTCAGCAACATGAATTAAAGGAAAAAATAAGCACAAATGTGCAATGAAATCTGCAGTTCTTCCTTGAAGGAAAGGATCTGCTATGGCAAGAATTCCACAACTACTTCCAACTTTATCCCTCTCTGCAGGGTTAGTTATTAAGCTGCAGTGCATTTTTTAATGACTAGATCATATTCTGAAGTTCAAAATTACAACATAGTAAAGGAAATACTTCTTTCTCCAAGGTTCACTGTTTCTCAGAGAAAATTTTCTTTGTCAAATGACACCTTTTCAAATATCCTTCTTAATGTAATGCAAAAAAGCAAAAGGAAAACTAAAGGGGTTGTACTTTTTCCTCCAAATTGTTCCAAAACTGTTCATCTTTTGTGTTCAAACTTTAAATAAAATGCAATCATACTGGGAGAGAAATGACAGAACTCAAGACAATAGTAATTTCAGAATTATATTCAGCCATGAACAAATTATAATGGGGGAAGGCATTCATAACAAGAACTACAATTTTAAGTAATTGTTACTAAGTGCTCTTGCTGAAACAGTAAAGAGGATTTGAATTGCATGCAGAGGCAGCAAAATTCTGGTACTCTATGCAGACTACTAGAATATTCATTCACTAGGCACACAAAAATAACTTTTAAGGGAAAGTCTGACTCAACTGATATTGAACTGTTTGTTTTGAAAACCTTGAAAAAGGTGAGTCTGCAATTCTGTATTACTGTCACTTGGATACTCTGTTGATACACAGGCTGTACACAAACAGCTTGCACTGCACCTCTTTGCTGTTGAACACTTGGAATAACATTCCATCACTCTCCTGTGAACAGCAATACTGAATAGCACGTGGCTGAAAAACAAGGAAAGGATGTCGTAGCATCCTACTGATACTAATGCTGTTTTGTAAGCTGTGCCTATGATGACAAGATGCCAGACTTTGTTTATGCAAATTTACCATAGATCTCAGCTTTTAGCAAATTGTTTATGTTTTTTGAAAAAAAAATTCTGAAGCCTCTTAGCAAAGAAGTCTAAAGCAAAAACCTCTTTACATCTCCTAGAGAAAAATCATTACAATTATACCTTTTATTACGTATTCTATACTGCTGTACTTAAGAAAATAATCTGCTATGAAATGCACATTACCTCATTTTGCCAAGGGATTGAGACACAACCCGTCACAAATTTGGAATAGAAGTCATCATCTGTGGTATCCAGGTTCACTCCTTTCACTGTTGAGAACTGCTCAATGTCCAGGACATCTTTACAATAAACGGCACGTGGCTGCAGTACAATACAAGATTGCTTCATTAAAGTTTTGCATTTGGGGACTTTTAGTTCAGTTTTATTTTTCCTTGATGAGCAAAAGGGAGCACAGTGTCTGCAATTTTACATTTCACATTGCTGATGACCAAATTACACAATTCTATTGAGCAGAAATACAAAGAGTCTCTTCATAAGGCACCTGAGCAATTCTATCCATCCTGCAAGTAACAAAAAAGAAATATCAAAGCCAGAAATAGCTTGTCTGGATCTCTTAATGGTTATCATAATTCACTTATTTCTGTCATCTTCCTTTCAATTCTGCATTTTCTTCAAAGCTATTCTTCATTTCTTCTGCATCTGAGCAATGGAAGTGGATTTTTAAGGGCTATGAAGTCAGCTACAAAGCTCCCTAGGGAAATACCACTACTGTAAATTGTTCTCTGATCTCAGATGAAATGCCACAAAACAATTAGTTATCATCAATAGCAACAATGGCATTCTCCCACCAATGTAACTAATTTAAAGGTTCCTCTGGAGTTCATATGATGCTAATATAGAATTATGACAGCTCTTGCCTTTTTAGATACTAATCAAATCTGTCTCACCTACTTACATCTGGCAAGAATGGAGGTTCTAACATGTTAGCTTCCAGCCTCTTGAAGTTGATGTTCTTGAAAATAGGATGTTGCTTTACAGCAGCAGCTCCTCCTTCAGTGCAACCCAGTCGTTCCCCTGGATTCTTGGCAAGTAACTGCAGATAGATGGAGAAATAGCTGAGCCATGATACAATCCCACAACTAAAAAATATATCTACGTACACTGTCTTTCAATCAGTTTATTTTACTACTTGGACTCTTATTAGATAAATTTATCATGTATCAAAATGAACTGGAAATCCAAACAACAACATTCTGGGAACAAATACATCTTCAATAGACAAAAGAAACCCTGAAAGTGATTTGTGTGAAAGCACACAATGCCCAAAGTTATAAGAAAATATTTTAATTGATGCCAGGTTGAGAAGACTTTACAGCAGGGACTCTGCACTAGGCTTTCCTTTCAGGAAATACATATTATATTTTTCTCAAGGGCTTAAGTAATGCTCATATCTTGCACAAAGTAGTACAGAAAACTTGTGAAGCCATGGTCTTGTAGATAATGTTTTAGGTGAAGAAACTGGTGTACTGCTCAGCTACTTGCTCCCATGCAGTCTCCAAGCTGAGCATGCTATTGTACTCCATCCAGAATTATGAGTGCTCCAAGCAGTACTAGACCATTTCATTCATGTGATGAATAATCAATTTACGCAGCTTTCCTTCATCTTGAGAAAAGTTCTGAATTCTTGAAGTTTGATAACTGAACATTGCGTGAACAATCACAAACTTTCATGTGAACTAAAGAAAAGTTCAAGAAATCCAGTTCTGAAACATTTTCAAGATTTTAAAACAAAGTAGTTGGTCTCTTTAAAAGGATTAGAAATTTAATTTTCAAACCTCTAGGTCTCTTCACCCACCATCCTGCAGATGGATTTTGCCTCCTCTGAAAACTTGTCCGAGTACGTTTCCTGGTCTTCCTTTACTCTCCGGTCAATCTCATCCCGTTTAACTCTTTCCTTGTGCTTCCTGAATGGAGACTGTCCTTCAATCATTTCATAAATCAAACAGCCAAGACCCCACCAATCTGGACTGAATGTGTACTTTTCATTTTTGATCACTTCTGGAGCTACAAAACAAAAACACACACCCACAACGTTTCACTTTAAATTGACTAACTGTGTACATGGGAAAACCTCTCAGGTACTCTCTTTGGGCTCTGTGCAGACATGTTTGTCTGACTCCTTTGTACTTTGAAAAAACTTTAATTTCTACAGTGAGAACTCTGTTTATATCCAAGACAGAAACTTAATTTCTTTCATATTTAAAACTGATATTCTTTACAGAATGAAAAAAAACAAACTTGAGAATGAAGTTTTTCAAAGCATGTAAAGAAATGTATTGTCACAGTAATTTCTCTGTTTACCTGTGACTATAAATCTCTTTAACCTCAGAAAAAATTAGGCGCTTTCTTAAAGTTCTGCCTAAAGCTAGAATTTTCAGTTAAGTTTTCAAGTTTATCAGTAGGCTTATAATTAAGTACTAACATCTACAAATGCATATTATAACCTTTCCTCTTCCCATAATATGTCTAGTAACTAATGCAGGTGCAATACAGTTCTTACATTCACAGAAACCAATTTTCTGGTAAAATGGAACTAGCAAAGGATGCTTTACATACCCATGTAACCAACAGTCCCAACGCGTCCTCGGACAGTTTCACCTTCTGGAATCTGCACTGCTAATCCAAGATCTGAAATCCTGATGTGTCCTATTTATGTTAAAATAAATTATACCTAGTCAGCAAAACTAATGAAGTATTATCACTTTTAAAACAAACAATTTATATTGCACAGCTCATAGAAAACCCCGCTGCAAAGTATCAAAACATTCATATAGCCCTAAGTTTATTTAGCTTCACTAGAAATGAGTGTTTTATTTAGTTTCTTCTTAAAATTGTGAAGAAAGAGAGGCATAGATATAAGTGATTTTCTGAAGGTCATACAAAAATAAATTGCTCTTAAGCACTCTAATTCCTAGCTTTGGCATAGGCTGCTGTTCTTGGACAAATAGAAATGCTCATTTCAGATTCTGTATCTATGCATCAGACACTTGTGGTTTTCATTCTCTATATCCATCACAAGCACTTAGCTTTGTGACTTCTTAATGAAACTTCAAAATTAACTTAACTTATTCCAAATGTGAGAATACTGTAGCTTGTACTGAGAGAGTACAAGCTTGTTTTCCTGTGATGAAGTACCCCAATAATGCCAAACATGAGTACTTGGAATTGCTATCCCTTCTCCCACCCCAAACCCAGAGCTGCCCAGTCAATAATCTACTCAGAATTATTTATATTGTAACATTTCAGGTCAATTCTGAGATTTCCTCTTCTCATGAATCACTCCTAAGTGGAAAACAGCTTCTATTGCACTTCATCAGCCAAATGGCTTAAGTTGATGACCTTTCCCTATCACATGTGGCCTTTACAGCTGTACCTCTAACAGAGAAATCATCTGGCAATAGACTGGTTTGTCATGCACCAGTCCAAGCAGGGCAATGGGGATAAATCCAGCCCCCTTTCCCTTACATTCCCATGGACACGTGTAGTTCTTTGTTGAATAAACTGTTTTAAGCACATTCAGTACATTTCAAGGCAAGAATTGTATTGACATTTTAATTTTAAAACACATTTCTTAATAAAAATGTGGAAGTCCAGACAGAAGAAAGGACAATTACACGTTCAATTAAATTTTAAAACAATTTTGTAGAAAGATTCATTGCCAAAAAAGACTCACAGAATGATTCAGGCTGAAAAGGACTTCAGAAGATTTCTACTAAAACCTTCTGAGCAAGCAGGCAGCCCAAGGTGTCCAAGGCCTTTTAAATACTTATTTAGAAAGCCTCCAAGAGTGGGCACTGCATCACCTCTCTGGGTAGCTCATTCCAATGCCCCATTAACCTTTGTCCATGTATGCTGTGGCATTCAAAAAGCTCTGCAGCATCAATATTCGTTAACAGCATATTAATTTCTTATGTACTTGTGTTAGATAATCCGGGGACAGAGAGACAGAGAGAGTGGAGAAAGTCAAGTACCACTCTACTGGTTGGAAATAAGCAAATGCTCTGGAGCAGCAAATGCTATTTTAAATACAGTAATTTCATGACTATAAGGCGCACCCTTTTGACTAATTTTTTGTCTGAACCTGAAGTGCGCCTTACAGTCCGGTGCGCCTTATGGTTGTGAAATTACTGTACATTCAGATGCTCTTGTATTCCCTGACATCTGATGAATCCCTTTTCAAGTGCAAGAGCTGAGCTCCTGAAGCAATTTTCTAATTAGTATCCCGTGCTCTCTGGAACTAGATCAAAATATCCCTGGCAGAGAGGAAGATTCTAGTGCAGTCCTGCAAGGCTACATTCTTCCTCAAAGAAGCCTTCAGCTTTTCCAAGACACTGCTGGAGAGAAAAATGAAAGAATGCATTTGATGTCTAGCAAAGCTTTAGCTCATGGAAAGTGACATCTCTCAAGCATCATCTTTTTTGAAATTTATCAGTCAGAACATGCTGACTTTGAAAAAAATACTGTGCTTAATGACTTCAAAAACTGTTTTTTCTCAACTAAAATGCCCAGCAGTTACAAGAACAAACTTGTAATATTCATCCACAGCTTCAAAGAGGATTCCTGCCCATGTTCCACAGTCAATTCAAAAGATTCTGGTAATGACTTGCATATAAAGTCATTAAAGACAATTAATTTGGCTTTTGACAAACAAAAGGCTACAAACATTTCTTCATACTGTTTTTACTTCCTTGATTCCTTCCAGCCACATATGCATCAGGGACCATCAGATCTCTTAGTTGAAATGTTAAAACAGAAATACTTCAGATTTCTTCTTACTGTATAAACATTCTGGTTTACTAAGTAAAACTCTGGCCCCTCCATCTAACAAATCATGCTTCTATAGTTGAAGAAAAGACCAACAAAACAAATCTAAGTTTTAGTGATCTTAAATCAAGAGGAAGGGGGAAATCAGGAGCAAAAGGGAAAAAGTGGCCATTTGAAGGCAGAAAATTGACCGTTCAAACAATCATCATTGACCCTCAAATTTTTCCCCTGCTTAATTTGCTAAATTAAGATTCATTGGTTAGGTTTCTTTCATCATGAAGAAATCCCTTACATTTTTAGCAGGGTAATAATTAGAGGTGTAATTCCTGATTTCAAAATTATTTTTACTTACCACAGTCATCAAGAAGTATATTCTCAGGCTTCAAGTCTCTACAAATTGAACAACAGAAATGTGAATTAAACAAAGACAAAACTATTAGCCCTAAAATGCAACAGATTCAACAGAAGACTTTGTGGTTCTGACTGCAGCAATTTTTTCAGTTCCACCTATAAACAAAAAAAAAAAAGCTGTGAAGTTGATGGGCTGCAATATGAATAGTTTAACCAGAGAACTCAAGATCACTTTCCCTGACCTCTTTAATCCATTTACATTAACAAAGGCAACACAACACTAAAATTCTGATATAAAGAACCAGTATTTACACTCAAATTTGTGCTCAAAAGTGAAAAAACATTTCTCCTGAGGAGTATCAGCTTTACAACTCCCCTGTGGTAAAACACAAGTGCTTGCTGCAGTTTGATGCTGACCCCTTGCTGTATTTCACCCCAAGGCATCAGAAACCAACGAAGAGTAATAATCCCAAGACTAAGCACAGGCTTAATATCATCCATTCAAACTCAATTTCTTTATCTTGGACATGCAACTTCTAAAGATTCCTAAACACTTCACCTAGTTAAAACTCTTTGCAATAACTTTCTGAAAGTTTCACATTACTTTACTGGAAACATCAAAGCTTCACACACATTTCATTACTACTAAATGATTGCAAGACTCAAGAAATATTAAAAAGGCAATAAATTCAGCACAGCAATTTTGCACGTTGTGCATTTTTGCTTTGAGAACAAAAGAAAATATTGAATGGAATGTTTGAATTTTCCTCTGCTCAAGGAAAATTTGGGGAGTCATTGAAGCTGAATCAGAAGTTGTTCTAGGATTTATCCCCTAGCAGATTCTCCTGAGGATATACATACATATAAATAGGCATGAAAATATGCATAAAATGTATAATGTGCATTGTTATTTATAATAGTGCACTTTAGTTAGTTACAATATATATTGTTAACTTTTTAAAAATGTATGTTATTTTATATATACTTGTATTTGTGGTATGCATCAGTAAGCATGTGGACTGAGATGGTCTCATAGATCTATTCCACCATAAATATAAGCCAGAAATAGACATGCAAAACCCAGTAGCTGGCTAAAAAACCAGTTATTGGAATAGATAATTAAAAACAATATGTGTATATATATATGTATACATGCAGTTGTGACATAAAGAACAAACTGAATAACATGAAAAAAAAACTTTAGAAAGAATGACTAAGAATGACTCTAGAGTTGACATTCTAAATGAGAGAACTGTTCACAAAGAGATCTAAGTAGGGTTTTTCCCCAAATACTGGTAAATTGATGTTCTGTAGTATGTGTATTCATGGTAATGTTTCATTATCTTATGAGATTAACTGTATGCAGAAGGCAAAGATGCTCTGCCTCTCATGCTTTTAAGTCTCAACAATCCCCATGGCATTAATAAATGGACATTAAAAATAAGATTACAAAGCAGAGAAACCAGGAGAGATCAGAATTTAAAAAACCGGAGAACACTGGAATTTGACATTTGAAGGTCATCTTATAGGCAAACAGCTAACAAGTTGGGTCTAAACACAAGGCTGTGGGTTGGGGTCTTGTTTGGTTTAGGGTCTTTGGTTTGGGGTTTTTGTTGTTATTTTGTATTTTAAACAATCAGTTTTGTTTCCTTTGGGCAACGTGAAATAACCTACTTGTAGCTGCTCCCCTCCTATGTGTATGCCAAAACACACTGTGTAATATTGCAAGATTGGCCAAATTCTCTAGGGAACCACATCCAAGCAGCAGCATAAGCCTGACTCACACTGGTTCTGCCACTTCCCACTCTGTGTGTCTGTGTTGGTCTTCTACACTGGGGAGGGAAAAGACTAAGACTCATTACATTGAAGTTATACTTTAAATATTCTTTGGAACAAGTGGTACTTGGTGTTACACAGCAGAAGTATAAAGAAAGCATTCTTGGTCCACACTAAGTTTGTTTTGCTTGTTCTGTAATATTAATGCATAACAGGAGTTAAATGATGTACAGAGACAAAATGGAGCATCAAAATCATACAATTTCAATTGCCTTGCACAAAGCTTCTGATAGTTTCAATAATTCAAAGGCAATAATGTTATTGGAGGAACCTGAAATTGAAACAGAAGAAGGAGCTTTTCACATGGGCTATGACAATCCCATTACCCTTGTGAGGGTAACATGTAATGCAGCCAGGACTTCTAGAGCCTGCTGTACTACTTTAGAACAGGCAGGAATATAATCCCATACTCCTAAAACTTATTTATTAAAATTATTAATTAATTTGCTATGTAAATCATAGCTTCATTTCATTTTACAAGCAAATCTTGAATCAACTTTATGCTGTTTTAAAATATAACAAGCATGAAGACCTAAATCAAGAGCAAAAAGACATGAGAGATATTCCTAGCCATGAAAAGGACAACTAAACCATTTTTTTCTTATTCCTTTCCTATAAAATTAAAATACAAACTTGTTTTAGTAGTAAACAATGAATTTGTTCAATGCTGAAGAGACATGGAGAAGTACAGGGAATTGTAGATCACACTCACCTGTAAACAATTCTCTCTCTTTGCAAATCCTCCAAGCCACAGCACAGCTCTGCAGCATAGAAAATAGCCCTTTCTTCCTCAAAGCCAGGATTTCCCATGTTATATATGTGAAACTTCAGATCCCCTCCATTCATTATGGTTAATACCAAACACAGGGCATCTTTTGTCTCATAGGTATAGGATAAACTAACCTAAAAAGGGCAGGGTGAGAACACAACCATTATTCACTCAGGAACCTCAAAATAATTCACAGCTCTTTTTTCCAGTACAATCAAATTATGAAATCCTTTTTTAAAGTAAAAAGAACAAAACACACAAGTGGAAAATTACTCTTGCAGAGTACTGGCAGACACAAAGGATTTCAGAATAATTTGCCTGTGTACACAAACGCTTAGTGATGAATCTGTTTAGATACCACAGAGCTCCACCCAGAAAATACAATTACTGATGATGCCCCTCAGCTGCATGTCACCTGGAATACTCTTTGTCCAGTTAGTATAGGCATAGTCCTTATTGTATTAGAGTCTCAGGAATTATGCACTGCCAAACCACCTTCCTGAACTATGAGACTCAAAACTCTAGAGACTAGAGAATCTCAAATGATTGAAATCAAATGTGTACTTTCTGTTCCTACCCCTGCCCCCTCAAGTAACTGCACATTTCCCTGATGTAGAACAGCAAAGACTCAGTCCATCTCCTCACAGCCTTTCTTCTCACTGTAGTGAAGTGTGGTGCTGACAGACAAGGACAAAGCAGCAATGGTTTTTTCAGGTTTTAGGTGAAAGTTTTTTAAGTGCATTTAAAGTAGACTTGTGAATTTAAAAAAAACTTTCCCCTATTTAACACAATGTAATATACTACAAATTTAACTGTTTAAGTTACAAAAAAAATTAGAATTAGAAAAAGCTATGCACATAGATGGTCATTGGTAGGATCTCCAAAATTACCTAACTTGTACTAAGAGCAATGGAACTCAAACATATACTTAGCTTACATTAGGTAAACAAGCTAGGTTAAAAAATCAGTAGGGGTTTATTTTGGGTTTTTTTTCACTCAATAAATGCATTGTAAGTGCAGTGCAAGTAAATAATTGCTTTAATTCAGTACTAGATCCTTCAGAAGTGTAAATACAATACTAAACATTAAAACTAAATAAATACAGAAATCAGCTACTCAAGGCATGGATCCCCATTTGATGGTTTTAACTGATGTGTTCAGCTATTTATGACTGTACTTGTGACAGAGGCATGACAAGCTATCTACCCACTTCAAAACCAGGATTACTGCAAATGCTAGACCTACATCTTCTCTGTTGCATAAAAATCCACCAGTGGATAGCAAGAGGAAAATAACTCATGCTCAATTTTATAAAGCAATTTCAAATTCAACTTGGATCAATTATTGATTTACAGTGTTGACATTTGCTGAAAAAAATGTTACCTGAAAATAGAAGTTTCACTGTTTTAGTAATTTATAGATAAATTCAGGTACTCTCTGGATTCAGTTTCAATCAATTTAAGCCCAGAAGCCATGTGCAAAAATAACATTGGCAAATTTATATAAAAACCACAATTTGCAATAGTTTAAAATACTAATGTATCTGACCAGCAGGTTCTTAATCTTTCTACAATTTTAATTTTTTATTTAGTTTTTCTTCTTTCTTAAGTATTCTACAATGGGGTTTTTTTAATGCATAAAACTTATCAGAAAATACATATTTTATGCAAATATATTTATAAATAACTTTCACTATCCTCCAAAACAGCTACTTTAAAATCCTTTGAACAGCAATACAAGATTTAGAAGTAAATGGATGTCAAACCAAAACAAAATGTATTTGAAACTAACATTTAAATGACATTTCAAATAAAAAGTAAACATTACCTGGGGAAAGTTTTACTTGGCGTATCTTTGAACATTTTAACTACTTTCACTGCTTAGTAATTAGAGTTACTAACAGACCATAATTTACATAACAGCATCAGGTTTAGATATTAAAACTAAGATTTCAATTCCATGGAAGTTCCATTAAAAAGTGAATTGTTTCCCATCCAAGATACCTCTTTAAGCCTTGGTACCCAACAAAGCACTATAACCTAATCAATACACTATTATAAAGTCGTATTTATCTTGCAGCATATCAGCAACAGAGTAACAAATACTATGAAAATACTTGAGGATATAAAAACTCCACTATTAAACAGAGGACAAAGATTCAGTGGCATCAGCATTCTGAAACACAGCCTAATTTTCTGGCTGGGAGAAATAAAGCAGGTGGACCAAAAAAATCCCTGTGCACAGAACTATTCCCAAAATGTATTTATTATTGTATCAATCATTTCCCTCTACAGTCATGTACTCCCTAAATCAATTTTAAAAAGAGTCTTGTGCCCACGAGCTCCTGGAAGAGACTGAAATGAAGTAAACAAAATGAGATAAATTTCTGAAAACAGATTTGAAATAGATACTTACTACAAACCTACTATTCACTTTTTCTAGAATTCTTTTTTCATTTAGAGCCATTGATTCTCCTTTCCTCTTCTTTATTCTCTTTTTTTCTAGCTTTTTACAAGCATACATTTTTCCTGTTGCTCGTACTTGACAGGCACACACCTACAAAAAGAAGAATGGTGTGTCAGAGATGCTTGAGGGGTTTTAGAATTTTTATTTTACAGAAGATTAAATTTAATTTTCTTTTCAAATTCATTAATGATCTCAGAAAATTATCATCTGTTACTATCAATACAGAGCCTTTGCCCATCAAACAACTTTAAAAGTTCGTAAAAACTGGAACAGAAGTATAAAAAGTCATTATGCAGAGGTAAACACATTTCTTTCGCGGTGGGGTACACTAGCAAAAGTGTGGATCCTGTGTTTGTGAAACAAGTGACTACAGTAACAGTGTTAAGTGTCCTAGAATGCGTTAAGGGCAAATATTCACATCCCAATCAAACAGGAGAAACATAATAGTAATTTAGTAGCACACCTTCTCCTTCCATATGGGGCTTTGGTTCAAACAAGTACGGGGCAGTACAACGAATTATAAACAGAACTAATAAAATCTATAGATTTTAAATTAGGTTCACGAATATTCTACATAATTAGCAAATTGCAACTAAATTCTCATTTCCAAATGAAATTTCTAAATAGAAGCAACTGTTGTCAGCCCAAGTTTTCTGCAGCTTTGTGCATGACCTACAGTGCTTAAACTAACAGATTAAAGCAGTTTGTATCTATAACAGCTTGCCCGGTGATGTGTCAAATGTAGATTGATAGAGACAAGAGTTAAAGAGACTTTTTAAAAAAAATTCCTTAAGAACTGCCTCGCAGAAAGAAACCTCTGTACTTACCTCTCCAAATCCACCTTTGCCTAGTACTCGGTAATGCCGAAACGTGTGTTTGGTTACTGGCTGCCTGATTAACAGAAAGAAACAATTACTACAACAGAAATTACACTGCTAGTAACCGCTCCCCACCGCGAGGTCTGTCTTCATTTTCTCCTTTCTGTTCTGACATATTTCTGACCAGATGTTGCCCTAACCTCATGTAGAAGTGCAATAATAAGCTGAATTTCAAAGGAAAGGGGTGCTCTGCTAAGAACCATGGGCTCCCTCATGCGGTCACCAGGCACTGCGATGGCAGCAAGAAAAGCTGGTCAGCTCGGCCCTTGGCTGCCCACACTTGGAGCCTTATGTGATCCCATCACAGGCCATTGAGCACCTCCTGGTGCCTCCCTGAACTGACACGCTGCCATGCGGACTGCATTTCAATGGGACCGTGCTTACAGTGTGCCATTTAAAAGGTCAACCATTTCGGATTTCACTTTGGTTTTTGCACAAAAGAAAGGTTGTGGTATGCAAGAGCAGTTCAAGAGCCACATTGTTAAGGTATTGATGCAGAGGAGGAGGAACAGATAACTGGAAGCGGTAGAGCTGTTGATCACTGTGCTAAAACTCTCTTAAATGTGTCAGAGTAGGGCTGTTACAGGGTACTGGATTTAACTGTGTCTTGCTTTAAATCAGCATTCACTGTTACTGCAGCTTTATTCTCAGGACAACACTGGAGGTTCATTAAGTTTAAAATTTGAGTAACTTCCCTAGTTTTCTTACTAGCTTTGACAATTCAGTAAAATAAACACATTGGTTATTTGGAAGTTACAACAAAATCAGTGCCCATGCACCTTTTTTTGTTTGAATATGTGATCACGATACCCGGGGAATTTTAATCAATTTGTAACAATTTCAGCCTTCTGAAAGAGTCTGGACACTCGTATTGATTTTAAAGTCCAAACTAGATTCTGATATGTATAGATACATAGATACATAATGTCTTGCTATCGTGTTATTACTAGATCTGTATCTGTACCACCCCAAAAATTCCTAGTAGTTATCCAATCACCCAGTGGGTTATAATACTAGATTAATCTGTTTATTAACCACTAATTAGACCAAGTTTGAAACTAAGGGATGCTAGTAGTCCCAAGAAAGATTGGTATTCCACTGCACACTTGACAGCCAACCATTTCTGATTTTGCACCTACCAAATACCACTGAAAGACTTAAGATTACCACTTAAAGGCTACAGACAGACAGTTCCATTGGAGTATTGGTTCTCTTGCTGTCCATCAACATCATCCTTTACATCTTGTCTTTCAGATCATAATTTCTTAAGCAGTCTCATTTAGCACTCAGGTCTACAGTATTTCCAGCATAAAAATCAAAATTTGCCACAAAACAAAGCTAAATTACAATGCAAACATTATAAATAAACTTACTTTTCCAGCCATTTCCACTGTAAAAAACGGGAAAAATACACACTCTCCTGGTAAGCTTCAAAAGGTCTTTTGCTTAGGTACTCATGGACAATTCTAGTAGGAAAATAAACAGAAAAAGAAAATCCATCTTATTCTGGAAAAGCTGTTGAAGCAGCAGGTGCTGTCAATCTACAGACGTATATTTAAACATATTCATGAAGCAGGAGGCGGAAAAACATCGTCAGTGTGCTCTGCAATGGTTTGAACCTAAATGTCTCACATAGTGAGTGCCTGCTCTAGAAAACTGCTCCTGTCAATACATTTGTGAAGGCCAAACCACTGCTGCTTGCAGGAACTTGATACTTGTGCAGTTTTATTGTCTTCAAACCCACTTGAACATCAGCTTCTCAGCAGCTATTTTATACATGTATGACCCTGCAAATATGACCTCTGAAAGTATCTACAAGGTTTCACACACTCTTTGGAGACTGGTAACGATTTTTTTTTCCCTAGGATTTGAAAGTGAAGTACTAAGTGCCATAACCAAACCTTGGACATCTTATCATTCCCTTTAAAGAAACACACCAAGATGGAGGTGGGAGGGAAACAAGTAATTCAAACTGTAGTCAGGTATCTATTGGCTGGGGAAAGGGAATCACCTACATGAGACACTCCATTTGGGACACGTTTTACAAGGTGTTCTCACACAACCCTTTCAATCTTATAATCTCAGTTTACTTCTGTTGCCAGGGAGATGACCCAAGCAGAGACAAATCCTGTACTCATCCTTCAGACATGACCAAGCATGCCTTGAAGAACCAGAAATATGAGAAACATAAAGGCTTTAGAAAGACATGTAACACTCATAAACACGTACCATCCCTTCAAGAAAAGCCTCCCCTGCTACTACTGTGTGAAATATCACTTCATGACTGCAGAACAAAAGCAAGTTGCATTGTTTTATATTAACAATCACAAGCCATCCTCTAATCGGCCATCTTCATGGCACATAAGTGCTGGCCTCAGTTAAGCCTGTTCTCAAGAACCTCAAATGGCTAACATTGTTTAGAAACCTTGCAAGCTTCAACTTAGAACTTCATATTTTTCTGAGTACCTTCATCATGGAAGAGAGTCACCCAAAAAGTAAGAATACAATAAAGAGAAATGCCATTTATTGTACAGAATTCTTGGTGGCAGACAACAGGGTGATTTTATGCAAAAGCAGCAGTAAAGAAAAAGCTCTGCAAAAGTCAAACATCTAAATCACATCTTTCAGATTTAACATATCTGTTGCAAGTTTTTTACTTTTCTCATTTCAGAGACTAAGTACTTCTGGATGTAACAACTTCATCTTTGACTTTCCTTAGAAGCACAGAAATTTCTCTTGTAATTCCCTAATTTAGCACTTTAACTTACCTAGTACAGTCCATGAAAAGATCCTTAGAAGGGTTCTTTTCCAGTCTTGCTTTACATTCATTTACTGTTTCCTGAGGTATTTCTGGCAAGTGTGCTGCAGACTTAACATAATAAAAAAGAAAGGAAAGCAACAATGAAAGCATGTAAATCAATAGAAAAACTAAAAGTTTGGTATTCAAAGATAAATTAAAAATTTTAATATGGAAAAAAGGAAAGGAGCAGCTTGACTAAAGAGAAAAAAAAATTCTATTTGAACGAAATTTTTATTTATTTCCTGTTACAGAACAATGCACTGGAAGTTTTTTCAGCTATTTACTATTTCAGTATCTGGGGGGGACAAACTTGACAACAAGTCAAATTTCTTTTTCTTTCCATAAGTCTATCACCACAAAAGCAAATCACCTCTTTGGCTTGGCAGGACAGAAAGAAGGAGAAAGACACAAACACAGGCTAGGAAACTATTTCAAACCAGACCAAAGAAATCTGGGGTGTTTTAAAAAAGTACGTGATTTATGGTAGTCCCAAAGAAATTCTCAAAAAGATGTGGCAAATTGAGATTCTATCTGTTTTAAGGCATCTTCAAGACCTTTGGTATAAGATGGTCAAAGCAAGAGAAGCAGAAGGAGCATATATTCATAAAAAGCAAATATCTAATTATATACCCACAGAAAAGCTTCCATTGGATATTAAAAAAAAGACTCTTGATAAAAGAAAAAAATCAGCTATTAATGATTACCATGGAAAACTGAAAGTAACAGAATGCTTCAAAAGAAAACAGCATTTCACTTTGTGAAAACCTACAGCAATTCTGAAAATTTACAGCAAACTAAGCAAGGCCTCACAGGAGCCTAAAAAAGTTCAGTTTACAATACCCCGAGTTAATTTAAGTTTTCTCTAGGTGTTAAATAGAGAATAAATTGTAATTGCAGTAGGTATAGAAGCAGAGATCAGTCAAGTTTTCTGCTCAAGTTGACTGAGCAGAATTTTAGAAGGCAGCACACGTCTCAGAAAGACATCAATGGGATCAATGAAGTTTGAAAGTCACTTTACTAAAAACAATGCAACCACTTAGATCTCTCTATTTATGTGACGCTCACAAAGCCCTCGGAAAATCTTGTGCAATATATTTACCCCATTAGTGAAGTACGTCTCTAAAACTTTGAGGCCACAGTCTATGCGCTTTTCATCTGAAGATACCTCATATTCTGCCTGTGGAATGGAATTCAACATTATGTTATGTTCAGAGCCACTTGGCATTTTTTACATGATGATAGGTAAATTTGATCAAGAATAATACAACACTCCTAATATAAGAGGAACACAAGACTAAATAATGAAGCATATATGAAGAACAGTCCTAAGGAAAAAAACAAAGCATATGGAATTTAATCTTCGGAAAACCTACAAAACCTAACAATTGGTATAAATGCAATTACAGAAATGCATCCTAGAGGTTAAACGAGATGAATTACAATGAAATAGTATTTATGTGGTACTGTAGGACAGAATGACCCAGATGGAAAATAATTAAGAGTACAATAATCAGCTTTTTCTTCACTGTACATTTTTCCCTTCATGTATTTTCTTTGCTACAGTTTTGGGTGAAACCAGAATAAAACTACTTTCTACATGCTTATAAATGAGATCTAAACAAAATGTCATTCTTGGAAAAAATAAAATTGAGTAGATACAAATTTTGAAAGTTTTTGACTTAGTAACATTTGGTACTGAGATGTAGAAAAAGAATTGTGCAACATGGTGCATTTTGCAGATAAACAACTGGTAGCTGAATGGAGCTCCAGAAGTAACTACTTATGGAAAAAATCCACAACCAACAAATCACCACGCAGATACTACTACTGAACAACTCCAAGAACTACTTACTATTAATAGTAATTTTATGGAATAATCTAGAAGCAGACATCAGAAGTTACAACATTTAAAGACAATTCAAAATCTGGGAAAAGATGAATTAGAAAAGAGCAATCTCAAACAGCAACGTGTATTGGGTTTGTTAGCTGGGCCAATTCAATCAAAGCTTATTTCGTATTTCAGGATGAAAATGCATGCACCTAGGAACAAAGAATACATGGCAGACATCCAGAATGGAGGACAAACAAAACAATTGGGTATATTGGGACAACAAATCACTAGAAACATCATTGGAAATTACAAGTAATTGATCTAATCATAAGTTATTTACCTTTATAAAGGAACACTAAAAAATGACAGTTCAAGATTCAAACACACACATACAGAGTATGCTGGAAATAACAGAACCCCTGATTTCCAGTTCTGCCATTAATGACAACCAATCCACACTGACTCACTACTAAGTCACCAACATCTTTTTCTACTGAGACATGATGGTATCAGCCACTTCAGCACGCTACTCAAATCCATCAATCCAAACACAGGCCATTACTTCTGCTGTTCAGTTCCATGAAAAAAGTCTCATGGTAAGGAATTCTTCTGCAACTGCTAAGCAACCTGAGCAATTCAGCAAAGTTTATCAACCTAAAGTTCAGCAGTGTACCTAGCACCTTCAACACCAATTTAATACAAATACTTAGGCATGCTGTTTTAAGTGGATAGTGTAATTTAAATGGAATTTTGAGATGGCATAACTTCTGTTACAGGGAAGTTTGGGCTGTCACCCATTCCTCTTCATATGTGACTAACCCTGTTCCTAGCTAGTGAAATGAGTCACTGGATTGGACAACTCTAATTCCTCACTTCAACTTCCATCACTTACATTCAGTTATTTCACAACTCTTCTTTCTGTAACGCCAAGCTGACTCCAGACTTTTAGGTCACACCTTCCCAAGAACTGAAGCTTACCAGACTCAGTATTCAGTACAGGCAGAGAACATTGTATTGGTAGTACCTTGATTTTGGATTCCTGAAATAACCACACTGCTGAAACCACATTGCTTCATGTAAAAGAGTCAGAAAACTTTATTAACTAAGATGCAAAGTTTTAAGGCTATGACATTTCATTTGGGGATTTTTTTATTTTTCCAAAAGATTAAGTCTAAAATTTCTTTAACAATTTAAAAAGCTAAACTTGGTAAAAGACAAGGTAAAAACACAGGCTCAACTTTTGCTTCCTTCCTGTATTGCCTTATAAAGAATACCAACCAAAAACACCCCTCAGCCCCCAAAAGAACAAGCTTGCTGAAGTCCACAAAAGGGAATCAGGCTGACTCAGGAACCATCTGTAAGAGATAGCAGGTATTTCATCTCACATCCTTGATCAAGACAGGATGCTAAGTTCCAGATCTTAAGAGTCACCAAATAAACGTTATCTTGTTACAAAGATTCCCAAGAATCATTCATCCTAATTTTTCAAAAGGAGGTTAAACAACAAATAAAAGTGAATTGTGAAACCATCCCTTACATCAGATTATCTCAGTTACACCAGTCTTCGTTAATTCACAGAAATGTTGCAATCCACACAACATTATATGTTGCGTATTTCAAAATGATTCAAATTTTTCAGTTAGTGAAAAGCAGTTACTTCTTGGAGACAGTTTTAGCTGAAAATGACCCCTGTAGAGCAGGGATGTACCTGCCTTACAGTCATGCCTAAGAATCATTATCTTTTGTGCTGCCAAACATTCTGCTACTCCTTATCTAAGATACAAGGAGTAAAATGTGTGCAGAGGTTGTAACCATTAAGGGTACATCCACAGCTGTCATTAAGAGCCCTGCTTTATATTCACTTCAGGAATGAAAGCCCCACTGCTCTGGATTTCCATTCAATCCGTTCAGTCTCCAACTGGCAAGCTGGTCTCTGGAATTTGGTGCTCAAACAGCTCCTGGGAGCCACAAAAGTGAAACACACCTGGAGAGTAAGCCCGATTGCATGCAGACTCATTGACTAATATAAACAATTCCACTTATTTGACACTCAAATTCCTTTTTGGCTGATCTAGTGCCTCCGTTTTCACTCCCAAAAGGGAGGGAAGATAAAGTGCAATGGGAGGCACAGCAATAACTCCATGTACATTCCTTACACCCTGCCTCTTCCAAAGCCATCTTGCATTCCAATATTGTAGTTTGGGATGCATGCAGGCAGCAGCACTACCCTACTTCTATCTTCTTCGGTCATTTGTTCTCTGCATGTAAGAACAAAAATGGTTGGTATGAGAAAATCTGTTCTTTCAGCAGCAATCTGTTTGAGACTGTATCTTATTGCTCTTGGATTAACTGTGAGGAACAAAGAATCAAAAGTTGTGAGCTGTTATTCTCTCCTCTTAAGGGCTGTTTTGTGCCTGCCTAATCTTCTCATTACTTTCCCCCTCCCCAAAGGGTTTTGGGCTGAGGATTTTTTGCAAAATCTAGCTATGGGTACACTTCCTTCCTCCCCTTGTTCTTCAGCATTAGATATCAAGATGCAAATATTTCAAGACCTTTTCCCTTAGTCTCAAAAAGTTGGTTTTTTTTCTTCCATAGATGGTTCTCTTAATTTCCATCTCCATTGTATTGTTTTTAATTAGCACATGCAGTGTAGCCTAGGGCTTTCATGCAAGTTGCAACATTTTTAAGTCTATGTTTATGACATTTTGAAGCCTGAGTATAGCAAGTAATACTCATAATACAGGCATCCTTTCAGGCTCTAGAAGCCAAGCAGCACGGCTTCCTAAAATGACTTCTCTCTTTCCCATCATGCCCATTTCTGTAGCTCTGACCACAGCAAGATGGCAGAGACTTTATTGCAAACACTAAACATTTTGCTCTAAGTAACAGAGACAGTTTTACGACATCCATCAGAAGTTACAGCTTTACAGTCAGTAAAGAGTAGATCACACCATGTTTTCAAGCACACAGCATTAGGAAACAGAAGCGTATAGAGAAAATTAATGAAATGGTTGTGACTTAAACCAAGGAGGCAGCCAAACTCCACACAGGCACTCACTCACTTCCCCCCAACTAATAACCAGAAGGTCAGAAGTGAGAAATCTGGCAGCTTGAAATAAAGACAGTTTGATAAAGCAAAGCCACAGGTACAAGCAAAGCAAAGTAAGAAATTAATCATTTCTTCCCATTGGTAGGGAGATATCTGGCCACTTCCAGGAAAGCAGGGCTTCATTCTCATGTAACTTCCCCCCTTCCTCTTCTTTCCCCCAGCTTTTATTGCTGAGCACAGCACCACATCTCTGGGCTGTGCCCTGGGCTCAGCTGTCCTGGCTGTGCCCACTCTCAACCTCTTGTGCACCAGCGGCCTCCTCACTTTCAGGGCAGCATGAACACAGAGGCTTTGGCACTGTGCAATCACTGGTCACCAAGAACTGAAACATCCTTGTTAGCAACATTAGCTTGGTCTAAAATCCAAAATATAGCACAAAATGAGCTACAATGAAGAAAATTAACTACGCCAGCAAATATTTACATACAAGGATATAGAAACAACTGCCTACTGATCACCACCATCCATTTCTCACTGCTTACCACTGCATCCAGAAATTCGATGCATCTTTTCAAATCTGGTCTGGAATCACAGAACTGTCTGAAGAGAAGTCTTCCTATTGGCTGTTTGTCACAAAGCTGGTTATAGTCTCTTTCTGGGAAAAAAATAATATATATATATATATTTATTTTAATTTCTGTAGTATGACAGTCATTACTCCCCATTTGAGGTCAGAAAAGTATCACTAAAACATGAAGATTTTACATTAAGATATTTATCCAGGATACAATAAGCAATGATCTCAAAGAATAATCAAACACTCCTCATCACATCTGTGTTCTGTGCCCTGTCTACTAAAAACTGAAATATATGTTTGAGGTTAATTTAGGTTAGGGTACAGAAAGCCACCATACTGTGAAACAGCAATACCAAAGCAAACAAGGTTGTTTGGAAAGAGGGAATATAGGATAAGGTTAAAAAAACTATTACAAGACATTAACAAAAAGGGTAAAATATATTCCAATCCATTTATAAGGTGATTCCTATTTCTAATTCAAGGTAAATCTGTTCTTTAGGAACAGTTTCCTTTAACAAACAAGGAGCTGTGATACATTTTTAATCTTCTCATAAATTTTATTTCCTCATAAGTTCTCCATTATACTGAAAGTTTAATAACTTTTGGTTTTTGTTATTTAGCATTCAGAAGCAAGACAGAACCCTTTCCATTGACAGCACCAAACTCTTCCCCTGGTCTGCCAGAGGAGAAGCTTTGTTCTCCAGGACACTCACCAATGGAGCACCGAATACCCTCACAGTGACTGACAGGGGGCAACTTCAGCATCTCTTTCCATTTTTTACTGCGTCCACTCCGTTTGCCTGAAAGAAAACATGAATAATGTAAAACACAATCCTGTGTCAGAGTAAAATTGAACATAACATTAACAGCATAAAATTAGGTCAGTTCTATACAGATATGTCAAACTACTTTTTATGCCTAGAAAGAAATCCACCTACAAGGATATCCAAACCAATAACAAATGCGATATAGAAGAACTTTTGTGCATTTGTTTCATGTAAAGTCTTTTCCAATACAAATATTTCACATTTTGGCTGTGTATGTAGAATATCTCTGCAGAGAAAAAACAAATATCTAGGTATTTTGAAAATCACAAACAAAACTGGAACATTGAAGTTGGAACAAAAAAAATTTTTGAGAATGATCTCTCAACCATGGCAAAGAATGCAAGAAAATAATGTTGAGTAACACAATACCAAGAACAAAGTTGTTAAACACATTTTTGGATAATAAAGTTATAGATCAATGTTCTCTCTTTAAGGGCAGTAATAATAGTAAGAGTAGACCCCACTAATAAATGAGAGGGCATAGCCCAAATACACATTATTTACTCTAAACCATACAAGGATACCAGGAAGAACTTTGCTATTATAAAATTTAGACATTTTCAGTGCTTCAGGTTTCACAGCACTGGTGTTGAATGAGTATTGATTTTAAAAAACTACCCCAGTATTTTTCTCAGTTTCTAAAAAAATATATCTGTGCTGTATTTTCTATGTTACTTTGGACTTTCAGCACACGACCTTGGCCAATTTCATTTACAGAATTCATACATACTTATCAAAAAGCAGAGATAAACAGGAACATATACACACTTTCAGATCCAAAACATTTCTGTAGGAGAGTAATTTAGTGCTGCAAAAGATTTTACTAAGTGATATGAGCAGATGCACTTCCACATGACAGAGCAGCAGCAAATCTGCAGAGCAGCTTTCTCACCGTAGCAAAGCAGCGCACACTGCTAACCACAATGGACAAAAAGGAAGGGAGTTACCCAATGTAACCTGAATAGAAACCCAGCAGCAATGGGTACCAAACTTTCAGAGTTAAATCGTTAGGGTGAAAGGAACCGACACCAGAATAACAAGATGTGTGTTTTCAAAGCCCCTCTTTACTGAAACCTAGAGCCTCTTGAGCCATCCCATCAATGCAGTTAGACCAGTCCCAGCCAAGTGTACCTTGGTTCACACCAAATTTACACCATCCTTGCTCACAGGAATATTGACACCATACTGTGCTGCTGCAACAAAACATTCTCAACTCTAGTATCCCTAAGAAGGTTAAAAAATAAGGAATAAAACACCTAGAAATATTGGGTTGTGTACATTCTTTGAACTGACACCTACTCTCTAAAAAACCCCAAACTTGTAATGCACTTCATTGTCTAATAATCGCTTTGCCTTCCACAAAGTTTTAGAACACAAAACACAGACTCTACTTCCCATGCCATATTTCAAGCAGTACCAGGACTAATAATGAGACTGTAATTACCAGCATCATTTTAAAAACGGTGACTATTTTAATAAAATATATTTGATCTTAAAAGAAGCTGAATATATGCTTGAAGAAAAACAAATCACACAAAGCATAGAGCCCTTCTAAGAGAACTGAACACAAAGAAAATCAAGGAATATTAACACAGACAGTCTACACACATATATTGACTAACAGGGCCTGGGTATGGATAATGTGATCATGACAAACAATGGATAGAAGTGTCAGGTTTAGCCATGTAACTGAAAATTACACTGAGCTGCAAGAAGTTAAATTTCTTTTGTTAGAAACTGCCCACAAAAACTCAATTGAGCATGACACCATACAATCATGTATGTACTGATTAAGAATGATAAACTGACCCCAAACTCACATCACAATGCTGTTTGGAAAATGCAAAATTAACTGTGATGTGTATCAAAAATGCTTCATGTTCTGAAGCACTGTCAAAGAAAAAACCCAACCCATCACAACAAAATAAAAAAAAAAAGAGGATCACTAGTACATTTTACTTCAAGTCCAACACAAAAAGTTCTATATTTCGCCTAAATATTTGGCCAGTTGCTTACAATGAAATAAACTTCATTTTACAAAAAGAGAACACATGCTAGAGTGCAACTGAATTCACCATCCTACAGAAGTCTGTAAAGGCTACATATAATTTATTAATGATACACAAGAATCAAGTGCTTAGCACCAACTAAATCAACGTGCTCTCGTTTTTCTCTGAACTGAATGTTCTTGTATTTTACAGCAAATGCACTGTAAAAGTCTGTAGGTCCCTGCAATGTAAAGAGTCATTTCTGGTAAAAGTTATGACAGGAGGCCAATTTGTTTGCCATGCTATTCCCTAATTGCAAAATCCTTTTCCATTTGAGGCAGTTTAAAAGAAGTATCAAATCAAATTATAGCAGTTGTGGTTTGAAAGTGTCTTAATATTGATTTCAGAGCTTCTATTCTGAATCTCATTCTAAAACACTTCAGATAAAATTCTTCCAGAGAGACCAACAGTTCACTTTCCAACAGAAAAGCCAGAAAGCCATTAGGTTAAGGTGCTTTCTGGCTGACCTCTGTGGCTCAGATGAATTACTGCTTTTGCCTCTTTCAGATGGAATCACAGCTAAGAGCAATGTCCAGCTTGAAGCGACTCATCTTGCACAAAGAGAATGCAGCAAAACACCGTTACAGCGAGGAGAAATTTCAATTGCATTCTCAGGTACACAAGAACCTCACCTTTTCCTTCTCCCCAAATGACTTACTAGAGTTACAATTTCAACACTTAACTCTTTCCCCATTTTTGTTTCTTAAAAAGATACATTCCAGTTAGATCACTGCACTAGAATATGGTATAGGCAAAATATTTACATTATTTATTTCAACTTTTTTTTTTAACCTTCAGAGAAATATTTGAAAAATTTATGTAAGGCAATGCAGTTGGTTATTCATCAGTAAAACCACAACTGGTTGCAAAAACTGAAACTGCTGTGCCCACAACTTATGTCAAGAAATAAGAATATGTTTTAAGTCCTCACAAGCCACAGAGGTCTTCCTCGCAGATTTGACCTACAGATTGACTGTCATTTCAGCGAGCACAGTGTTCACCAAACATTATCAAGTCAGTTTTCCTTGAGACAAAAAACGTGGATTCTGTCACGCAGAATCCTACTTTACTGGCTACTGCACTGACACTGAGATTGTGGCATGGAGTTTTTTGGGGACCTCTGTGCCTCAGCTCTCCTGTGCAGGCAAGCACAGTGTCTGAGGCTGAGCAGCACACAGCTCTGTAGCACTGGGGTGCACGATTGCTACAACTTCATTCTTGCAAAACTGATTCCACAAACCAGATTGTCAGATACTAGCTGAGAAATTCATACTAGACCACACCCAGACAAACTGTGAAACGCTAAGACTGCAACAAGGTGACAACCTACAGCACGCCTTTAGTGTATAAATCAAATCAACTGGTTCAAGGGAAAATGCAAAACAATTGATGCAGGAGCTCTGCATCATCAACACTCAGACACAGGAAAATATACCAGGTACATAAACTGCCTTAAAATATGTCTTTCCCACAGCAGAGGCAGTTGCAGGCAAGTTTCCTAATAGATTTAAAACTCACATGAATTCAAATCTTCTCCTAGTTCCAGACATATTTTCCTTCAAACCACTCACAATAAGGATTAAAAGCTTTCACTCAAAATCCCAAAACACTCCTGTTTAACTATGGCTTTATGCTATACAGACATTCATAAACTCTGCCCATTGAGTAACAAATTTTGATTTTATGACCTTATTGGGTAAGAGCCACCTTCAAGACACAAAACAGTGTGGAATTAATACCTCAGCTGCTCAGATCAGACCATAAATTTGGAATAGCACCAAGTTCAGACTAGAAGACAAGCTGACACATACCATGACTTGAGGAAGGCTGTCAGGATTCCAGTTCTAGAGACAGTTCATTAAGGTACTGCTGTGGGGGTTCACAGCAACCTTCCCATTCTGAAGGTCAGATGTATTTTTTAACAAAATACAACTTGTATCAAATTGTATTTTGACAGAATACAAGCTTGTATCAACTCAAGCCTGGCCACAGCTTAACAATTGCATTAAACAGAGTGGCAACACACTTCTATGGAGAAAGGTTGTTGCTGTTTTTGTTTTTATTTTGTTTTTTCCCCAGACATACGATAAACACAATCTGGTCACTTCTCAGTAAACTTGTGAGAATCACGTGGCTGAAAACTCAGGTTTCAGCACAAGGTTAGCACCTAACTCATCAGCATTACAAAGGTCAAGGTACTTCTGAATGCAAACAAAAGCAAAAATGCAAGTAGTATAATAAATAAACAAAAGATATCTATTGATTACAGATCGTTATGGCATTTATAAGACAATAGTCCTCACACTCCTGGACTGAAGTACCTGGAGTTGGACTCCAACAAGGCAATACTCAGTGCTCTTGCTCATCTGACTGTCAAGGCAATAACACAGCAAGCAGTTAAAAGCCCAGCTCTCTACGTGAACATTTGTGCCGTTTATGTGCACAATCATTTATTGTTCCCACAGCTATAACCACTCGAACAACTGGTTCTTCACATGGGCTCTGTGTCCAGCTCCAGCGATCATGTGCACAGGCAGGAATGCCAGGGCACACACTCGGCACAGCCTCTGCGCTTCACCAATACGGTGTGGGAGGGAAAGCTTCGATCAACTCAAGTAACTGTAACTGATTTGAACTAAAATTTATTTATCTGTTCTCACAGCCAAACAGTGTAACATCTCTGGATACATTTCGAGATGTCTGCAACCAGCCAATTAACAGGGTTTAGGAGGCGAAAAAAACCACCAACACTGCAATTCTACGGTCAACAAACAAGGATTTTTTTAGCATGATAGTACACTAAGAGCACAACAGATCTTAAAGAAATAAAATTCCTTTAAGCTGATTGTGAAACCTCTATTGTAACTGCCATATTTGAAATAAGCAAAGCAGCAGCATGTATCAATTACTGACTTCTCATGATGTGTTTATTTAGTAAATGTAATTATTTAAGATTCCAACTTGCCCGCATGCATTCTCCTTACAGTTCATTAAATAAAGGACAAAAAGGCAGGCATTGTGCATAATTCTGTACAAACACAGGAAGACATGTTTCCTGCCACAATGAGTTTACAGGCAATTTAAAGCACAATGCAATAAGAGTGCAAGAGAACATAGGAGGCAAACGAGGGAAGAACTGACAACAATTGAAAGCAACTACAAAAACCCCCAGCACTCTCATGTTAAAATTCATATTTGCTGCTGGTGGACTTTCTGGCTATGAGGGTGCCTTCCTTTCCCACTTGTCCTACTTCAGAAATATTTAAAGAATTTAGTTCAGTTCAATAGCCAAACTGCAGTGATCTGAGCAACTCTATAGAATTATCTTCCTAGTTACAAACACACCCAAAATAGTATACCTGCCTTGTATCATCAACACTACACTGAAATATTACCTTATACTGCAAACAAAATAGGATTTATTTTGCTTGCAGAATTATTCCAATTGCTTTCAAGCCTAGACAGATAAAATTCACTGTTTGAGTGGACTGCTTATTTTCTGTGAAGAACACATCATTAAGACAATTATTCTAAAGCAAGTATCTTACAGGACTCACTTAAGCTGACCTGTGATCACATTCTGATATTGAAAGGCTCCTTTCTTCTAAACCCATCCTTGGACAGCACCTAGCAATTATCAAATCTGCAGGAGCTTACCCATCTTTTTGAAAACTAAGTTTGGGAAGAAAACCCCAAACCCAAAACACCCAGCAACACAAGGGAAAAACCACCTAAAAAACCCACATACCCTATATTGGTTAATGGATCCAGCTGGAAACTACCTCAACCATTCTGCAACCACAGGCTATAACCATACAACCAAGAGCTGGGGGAAATTTATTTGAGGCATGGCCTTAATTCAGCCAAAATCAATCATGGCACAGAGGATATTATATGTGTAACAGCAAACCCAATTCTCATTCCCAAACTGCTCCTGCCATAGCAGTACAAATTAATTTTAAAGTGGATGCAAATGGACCAGGTATGTTTAAAATGTACTCTTGGCATAGATCCTCACCTGGAGAAAACTGCCACTGACTTCAAAGGAATGCTGCATCTACCCTTTGGGTGTATTTTTTGAGACTATTGCTTTAGGCAATGAAAAAAGAACGACTCCTAAGCAGTTTAAAACACACAGGGACTAATTGCCTTCCTTCTCAACATCACAGACTATGTGTGGGATGCTGAAGTGAATTTGGGGCTTTAGAAATACTCGAAGGATCTACTGAGAATGACTGAAATAAAACCAGAAGAGATAAAGAGAAAAGTGAATATAAAATATAAATTGGGGGGGAGAAACTTTTTTTTGTTTTTCAAAATAACCTCATTTATATTTATTATTTGTCTCCATTTATGGGAGAAATTCTTCAATGTCCCAATGTCCTTCAAGTGAAACTAATTTCAAATATTTTTCTCCTGGTAAAAACTGAATGTGTTAATTTCTCTACTCTGGTCCACAACTAGAAAACATTGTTGTACACTACTCTTTCACACAAATCTGAGCAAGGAGAACATGGACTAGCTGGTGTGAAAGCTTGCAATCCCAGTCCATACATCACTATCCATTAACACTTACCAGGTTTTGTATCTCAGTTCCTGCACTGCAACACTCAGGAGATCAACTCTGAGTTTGCTTTATAATCTCTTGTTTTTCTACTGAGTCACCAGTGCTTGTTCCACCATTGGGTTCACCTTAAGAGGAAGTTTTCCCTCTTTCTTTCCCACATACAAATTTTTCTCAAAAAGAAATGTAGGTAAGAAAAGAGGAAAGAGCAGAATTGACACAGAGGGCTGCTTAACCCAGGGAACTGGGACAGGGAAGCCAAAACCTCGCACTGCAGTTGCACTGTAGTTTTTGTCTGAAGGCAAATGCCTCCATGCTTTCAGCTTGCAGCACAAGCAGGTCAACTGAGAAACTGGACAAGGGAAGAACTCCCAGTACAGCTCCTGGCTCCTAAATCTTTCATGCATGAAGCACCAAAAGGTACTGTGTGCCATCATATCATCTTCTAGTTGTAGGTACGTTCAAGAATCATATGTTGTCACCAACACCCACCTGTGCAAAGAACTGGCATTTGATGATTTACCAAGTGGCTTTAACAGAAGATAAGGAATCCTGATGGCTTCCCTTCTAATCATAAAGGAGTGTTGCAATTGCTACAGAGACACTAAAAGGCTTTAATGAAGACAGACAGGCTTCATTAAAATGGTGTTTTATTAAAAGCTATGAACATCCTCTTAGAGACAAAATTTAGAGTTTTGAGCTGAGGGAAAGCTGGGGTTTCATATGACCTGAAAAATTGCATTAGTGAACTCCTATGAACAGATGTTATTCTCATGCAAATTGAATTAGAAAAGTCACACCTCTAATGAAATAAATCAACAGTAAGACTGAGGGAGAAGGTAGATAGTCTAGAAACACACAGCAATAGCACCATATTTTTATTGTCTAGGAGAAGAAAGTAGCAAGAAAAGATTCATTTTATCTGAGTTCCTTGCACTCTAATCACACAGCTCAAATTTACTTCCTATGCATCAAATCAGATTTAAATGGTAAACACGAACCTCTGTGTTCAAGGTGTGCTGATCCTGCACACCTACAAATGTAAAACCCAAGTGATATTCACACCCTAACAACATTCACATCCAGAAGTATTGGAGTACCTAAAACTGGAGGAAAATTATCTGTGCAAATCTAGGATCATGATTTTGATTGTTAAATCTGGTTTATGTGCTCAGGTAAGATTTGGTGTTATTTACTGGGAATTTCTGAATTCCCGTTAGGCCTCTGCCATACTCTTTCACCAGAAGTGGACAGGTACACATCTTTTATTGTTTCTATATTTATAAAATGAAAATGACGTATCTCTGGGGTTAAGACTGTGTAAGATGTGTTCAAGGCTTTTTTACTACTCTCATCTTCACAGAAAAGTCTCAAGTTAGACTGACCCATGCAAGCCATAATTAAGCCTCACTGATTTCTTCTGACAAGCACCGCAAAGAAAGGATAAAAGCACAGTAGTTGACATGTTATTTTATTTATTGATATGTTTATCCAGGTGAACACCTTCTCTCACCCACACTGAGGAGAAGGATTACTGACATGGCTAAAGTCTATGCATGAAAATAAGAGAAGCTGCTATTGTATATTAGTTTTGGATTTTACTTTCTTCCACAAGAAATAATTCTGCACTTTTCCATGGTGGCTATCCCACCTCTCCATACACTATAGAGTGTGATAATAGAAATGTAGGAAGGAAAGTAATTTGGAAGTCTGCTCTTCTGTCCCAGTTGTGAGACCCTTTTAGCAAAGAATATATCAAAGCATCTATCTCACACATTAACTTTGCAAATTCCATCGCCTTGCAGTCTATCAGCCACATAAGAATAGAGCTGGGACAGGGATTTTATGGAATGGATCTGACAGATGGAGTAAGCCAGACATTCCCAGGCCAGCCAGAGCATGCAACTGACAGAAAATACCTTCATTTCAATGAATGTTTTGAAAAATGTGACATAAGAAGTACCCCATGTGCAGGGATTGAGACCTGAAAAGGTAAAAGACCTTCTACCAATGCACCAATGGGGTTCTAGAGTTTCAAAGCCAGAATTCACTTTTTTTGTGCATGCTTACACAACAGAGCCCAGGCCAACTGAAGGTATAAAGAATAAGATTATTACCATTACATTTTTAAGTTTCACGTCAGGTAGAACTGATCTTCACATCAGCTGCTCTCAGACTTCCATTTACTTCATTAAAATATCTTGTTTGGTCAGTTCTACCACTATAATTTATTTTAAACGTAGTGAAACCTTAACTAAAGAGGCAGCCTGACATTAAGCAGCCACTTAAAAGCCTCTGCAGATTACCACTCCACTCTTTGTGGTGAGGGTTTGGGCACAGTAAAGTTTTGAGCCAGACTCCACTTTCCCTTCATTTCTCACTTCAATGCAAATTCCAAATTCAGGCAGCACCACCACAGACATGTTACCGTCAGTGAAACCAGCCAAAACATGTCCTCTAGTCTGAGGTGGTCTCTTCAGCTAAGGTTGGAAAATGGCCCAAAATTGTGATCACTGTTCTGTTTTTTAAACCCCACTTCAAAGTCAAAAAGCTGATTTTCCTCTCTTGCTGCTTAAGGCAAATTTAACTGGATACACATATGGCGTAAGTGCCAAACCCATTTAGAGTTGGAGGAACTTGCAAAACATACAGAGGCAGATTCTGCTGCTCTTACTCACTTTAAACAGCTCCAGCTTAACTAATGGGACTTCTCAACACAATTAAGAAAGCAGGATCCAATCCAAAAAGAATATGCACATTTCATAGCTGAAAAATACACTCTGCACAAAGTACATTGGTAATCCAGGGAGACTTTCAAGTGGCCATTAAATGGACACGTATATACACAAAAAGCAGTAGGACAAACTTTAGGTCAGGATGTTTTTTTAAACAGCAACCACGTGCTATACTAAAACTAATTATCTACCCAAAACGTTTGTTAGCTGGGGGGAGCAATCTTCAACTCAAGGTGCTCTGGGGAGTCAAACTCTAAGTGTTAATCTAATGGAAAACAACATACTTCCATTAGGATAATACAAAATATTCGACTACAAAGTACAGGTCGCATTCAACAGCTACGTTTTTCACAGGCAGGAATTTCAGCAAGATGGAGTGCAAGGTTTTTCTAGAGAAGATTTAGGTCACTTTATCGTTTATATCCATATGCATTAACATTTATAAACAAACTGAGAACTACAGATTAAAGACCTTTTTAAAACATCCGGTAAAAACACTATTAGAATCAAGGGGGAAGGGAGGAAGGGGTGTTTTTCCAGAAGCAAAGCCACGAGCAGTAACTCCAGCCGGATCCCGCGGGAGGAGCGGGGCAGGTGCCTCGGGGCACTGCCCGGGACTCGCTGCCCGCCCCGGGCCGGCTCCAGCCCTCAGCCCGAGGGGTCCCCGCCCCGCCCGGACCCCTGCCCGCCAGCCTCTCCTCCCTCCCAGCCTCTCCTCCTCCATCACTTCCTCTCCCCCTCCTCGCGGGCCCCTTTCCCCCTCACCTCAGACCCTTTTCCTCCCCCGACACACGTCCTTAGCCCGCCCCGCCTCGAACTCCCGCTTCTCCTCCCTCTTCGCCTCGCCCCGCGGCTCTCACCCTCCCGGGCTTTCAGCAGCACCGTGTTGGCCACGATGTTCTCGATTTCCATGGTCGGGGGCTCCTTCCCCTCAGGGCAGCCGGAGCGGGGGCCGCCCCTACAGCCTCCTTCGCCCCCTCCTCCAGCCCCGCCACCGCCGCGGCGCCAAGCCTCGGCTCATCCGGCCCCACAGGACCTCAGCACTGCGCTCGCCTCTTCCCCATCACCCGCTGCTCGCCCCGGCACCGCGCTCCCCCTCCCCGAGGGCGGAGACGGAGAGCAGGCAGCGCCCGCCCGCCCCGGCCATGGCTCCTCCGCCCGCCTCAGGCGGCACCGCCCCTGCGCTGCCACCCCCTCACGGCTATGAGGACTGCAAGTCCCAAAGGGCAGAGCGCGGCGTGCGCTGAGGACACGCGCGCGGTGTCTGCTGGGGCTGCTGGGATATGTAGTGCGTCGGGCAATCCCCGGCCTTGGCCCAAAGCGGGCGGGGAGCGGAGCTGGAACTATCGCGGTACTTGGGCAGAGCTCTCGCGAGAGGTGGCCAGGTGCCGGTGCGCATGTGGTGGTGCTGGCACGGCGGGCTGAGGGGTGTGCTGGGGCTGTACTGCGCTCTCCTTTCTCTTCTCCCTCCTCTCCTGCGCGCTCTCTTCCGCCCTCTCCTCCGCCTCACTCCCCTCCGGCTCTCACGGAGCTGTGGCGGCGGGCAGGCGTCAGGCCAAGGGGGAATTCGGGTGTTGTTGTGCCCCCCTGGGCGCCATTTTGCTCGCTGAGGGCTGAGCCGCTGCCTCCACACCGCGTCCCTGAGGGCAGCCGGAGCAGAGATGGGGAAGGCGGCGAAGCGGAAGAAAAAGGTGTCAGTGCCCTCCGCAGCAAAGGGCCCTGTCAAGTCGGCGATGGCCGTGGTCAAGAGCAACCCCTTTGAGGTGAAAGTCAACAGGCAGAAGTTTGACATCCTGGGGAGGAAGACCAAAAATGACGTGGGGCTGCCTGGTGTCTCACGGTCCAAGGCCATCAAGAAGGTAAGAGGACATCCAAAGCAGGAGGAAGGAGGGTGTCTGTGGGTGTGGGGAGATGATGAGGCTGGAGCCCTCTCAGGTGGATAAGAGAGCACCTCTGGGTGTCAGGGGTGATGGAGAGCTCGGGGATGGCTCCGGCCAGTGCAGCCCACAGGGGTCAGCAGTTATTATTCCTTATTGCTGCTGTGGCAATGGTTCTCTTCTCAAGTCCAGAATACCGTGGCACGTGGTGTCGGCTGGTATCCTGGACCAGAGTCAGTGTTCATTGCATTGGTCGGTTCTGGTGATCACACCGTGTTAAGCTTCTCGTTAATGTTGTGTAGTTGGTGTAGTAGTGAAGATTAAAAGGGCACTAAGGTCGGGATGCAGTGAGAATTGTGTAGCTACAAAGAAACTGCTGTTGATCTGGAAGACAAATGCAGGTGATTTTTTTTGTGCACTGGTTAAATAATCATGTTATAGAAGTATGTTGGGATGTGATGATCTCTCCCCTGCTGTCACAAGAATGACCATACAATTTAAGAAGAGTACATTTTTTGTCTTCAACTCTTGTACCATTTTCAAAATGCCTCTTTTCATTCTCTGTTGCCATCAGTGGCTATCTGACCAAAATCTGTGATGCGTAAGGGAGAGTGTGTCATACATCTGGGATTCCAGCAGCCTACCTTATTTAGGGTGAAACACTGGACTTTTTAGTGGTCTGGCACTTCAGACAAACCAGCAAAGAAGTTAAGACCTCTGTAGGTTAAGTTAAAGCTGAAAAAGGTGTGATTTGCAAGTCCCTGAGATTCTCTGACATGTCACATGCATACTGTCTAAAGCACTTACTGGAAGGGCAAGTGCAGCAAAAGCAGAAAGAGTTGATCATTTTATCTGCATTGTGAAGGGTGATGCATTAAGTATTTTCTTTTTTTTATCAGTAGGAGAAGTAATCAAGTAATTGAGTAGAAAAAACATCATGGAAATGCATTTTTGTACCCAACGTATTAAGAGGTATTAATGTTCATATACAGTGTCTCAACTGTAGGATATTTATATGGTCACTGTAAGAAGTAAATGGAAGGTAGAACTGGCATAATATTCAATGAAATCGGAGTTTTAGTGTCATTTACAGCAACACCTGAAAGTTGTGAATGCTCAGTGAGGCTGCAGAGGTCTAGAGCAGGAAACCCAACCTTTTCCTTTACTGCAGCACTTTGTGAGGTTCTGGGATTATGAATAGCACAATATCTTTCTGCAAGAATCAGTTCATATGCTTTAAATAAAAATGGCTATTTCTTCAGCTTAACCATGGCCAACATTTTCTTTCTTTAGAAACTGTATCATATCTTCAGGATGAAATTATAAATGAGCTTTCAAATTTTGTCACTGTTAGTCAAGATTTTAGAAAACTTCATGAATGTTGTACGTCACATTTTAGGATTTAGGGGTTTATTTTGTAAGATAAATCAGATACTTGTCATGAATGATGTCACTGGCATTGGAAAGTAAACCTGTCTCCCTCCCTGTCCCAAAAGCAGGGCACACAGTAAGTACCTTGTACAGGTGTGATAAGCTTCTTTTGGTGCTTGACCTCCCACACTCAGCAGTGACGCAGGGCTGGATGTGTGGATCCACTCAGGGTTTTTATATCTTGGATAAAATGACCAAAAATAGCTCTGCTGAATTTTGCTGGCTTTCTTTTTGCTTTCTTTAATATGTCATTCTTAGTTTAGTAAGCTTGAGATGTGTCAGAATTCTTCAGTGTAAATGCATGGGTTTTGCATGTGATAAAATTGAAGTGAAATACGGTGTAATGTTTTATCTTCACATAGGTGCTTATAATCTGAATGTATTGTATGAGCTTCCCATCTTTTTTTATGTTAATTTTTCTCTTTCATTGCATTCTGGTAAATTATTACTTATTATATATATATTATGTTGACAGGATACCATGGAGTCTTTTGCATTGACTTTGGAAGTACATAGATACTCTCTGTTCTTTTAACTTTTATCTCCTTTTGTCTTTTTCCTTCTAGCGCAACCAAACTTTACTGAAAGAATATAAAGAAAGAGAAAAGACAAATGTGTTTAAAGATAAACGTTTTGGTGAATATAACACCAAAATATCTCCTGAGGAAAAGATGATCCGACGATTCACTCTGGAAAGGCAGGTAAACAATAAAAAAATTAAAAAAAAAAAAAAACAACAAAGAAAGCCAAACACAAAACCACAAGGCACACTTGAATTTTTAGGTCGGGAGCGCCCCCTTAATAGAGGATTTTACAGAGGAATGCTCTATTTCTGATTTTATAGGTTCAGAACTTAGGAAAAAGAATTTTGTTCTGTGGAAATAGAAGTTTTTTCTTTAAATCTTTTTGGTTTTGCAAGACAACTGTTTGAAGCAGAGATTTCTTTGAGCACTGACATGCAAGGAAGCTAGTTATAAGCAGATTCATTGACTAGTTGGTTTTCTTTGACTACTTTGATTTAGAAGTTCCATGAGGAAAAGGTCGTCACCAAATATATTCAGTAGCTGAGTAGACCTCTGTAACTTGCTGTCATTCTGTACTGTGAATTGAATGTGCAGCACTATTCTTTCTGCCTCATCAGTTTTTGTAGGTTGAAGTCTAGGTTTTGTTAGGCCTGAAATGCAGTAATTAAAAATGGTTGTTACTGATCTTTACATAGATAAAACTTCAGCTTTCCTAGTTTCCTGAGTTAGTCCATTTGTACATTAGTATAAGACATGATACACTCTTAAAATGTATTTGAATGAAAATATTGGTGTGGCAGTGCTCTTATTCCAGTGTTAAGTTCCAGCAAAACACTGGAATAAGAATCTCCTCAACTAGCACTAAAACTAAAGGCTATATTATTTTGGTGCCTGGGAACTAAAGATCTTTTGATATTTCATGTGTTTGTTTTACTGTTCTTAGCAAAATTATGGAAAGAAGAATATCTACAATCTTAATGAAGATGAGGAATTGACTCACTATGGCCAATCTTTGGCAGAAATTGAAAAGCTAAATGATATTGTTGATAGTGATAGTGACACAGAAGAAAGAGGAGCACTATCAGGTAAGAAGTGCCAGCTGGTGTTTCACTGGTAATTTTATTACTGGTAAATGTGTGCATCATTTGTTCAGTGCTGTCTCTCAGTGAGAGAGAATATCATGTTCTTAGTTGGAATGCTTAAACCAGATTTGATTGGTTCTTAGCCAGACACAGACCAGCTCTCTGCATTTTGGCAGGGGTTAAGTGAGACATACTCTGCTGGCAAGCTTCTTTACTCTGGGAGCTTTTCAGCATAAACAGGTACCTGGATTTTGAGCCCTTTGGCCAAAACCTGAAGTGTGAGTTTTCTGGTTGCTTTCTTGCATGTTTGGACCTTTCTGTTGAATAAATACTGGAAAAAAACCGAGATCCTACCTCATCCCAAATATTTGTCAGTGTATATTATGTGTCTGACACACTCTCTTTTGGTATGGCCATTCCCATGGGGATAGGACTAATGCATGATTGGTTCAACAGTTAAAATTGCTCCCATTCTCAAAGAATAGGGAGATACTGTCCCAGCAGCAGGCAGCACTCTTGCAGTTATGTGTGGATTTGGAAGATTCACATTCCATTTTTTTTTTTTTTTCTCTAGCTGAATTAACTGCTGCTCACTTTGGAGGGGGTGGAGGCCTCCTTCGTAAAAAAGTATCAAGTGAGCAGCAGGATGAAGAAGAGGAAAAACCTAAGTCTAGGAAAGAGCTCATCGAAGAGATGATAGCCAAATCTAAACAAGAAAAGGTGAGTTTTTAGCCCTGAAGTATAAGTAAGCATGATTAAGAAGCTGGCAGCATTTCTGTATTTGTAGAATAGAATAACAGTGGCATAGAAAACAAAGGAGGAAGCTGAGAGGATCCAGGCTCCTTGAATAAGTCTGAATTTGTAAGCATTTTAGCTCTAACTTATATATCTGCCATTCTTTTGTATCCCCAAATTTCCTCTTGTGTTCACACCTGTTTTCTGAATGCAACCCTTGTACCATTCAGCATAGGTCTGTACTGCTTCTTCCACAAAGAATGTTTGCAGCTTCAAAATGTTAAATATTTGAAATTATTCATTTGTTAAAGACAGCATTTTGGTTTTTAAGTTGTAAATGCTGTGTCATGTCCATGTGAACATAACTGCTGCGTTTGTTTTTATTTTTCTAGCAAGAGAGGCAAACTCGGAGAGAAAGTGCCTTAGAACTGACAGAAAAACTTGACAAAGACTGGAAGGAAATCCAGACCCTTATTGCCCGCAAAACCCCAAAGTCGGAGAGAAAAGACAAAGAAGCAGAAAAACCCAAGGTGAGGTTTTAACTAGATTAATTTCCTTGGTTCTAGTAACTTGTACTTTTGACTTGTGGTGGCTGAAGTGTAAGGCCAAGTTCATCACTTCATAAAACACAATATTTGCTGCTTCAATTCACATTGAAGGAGTGCTGCAGTTTTAGGACACTCTGATTAGTTGTGGGAATATAGAGTTTCATATGATTTCTGTGATTTCAATTAGTTGTTGCTTTTCCTTAGTTACCAAGTGAGAGGGAGGTTGCAGACTGAACAACACTCTTGACTAGTGTATTTGTAGCACAAATAAATTTTCTTGAAAAATTAATTGTTGGGACCACTGACTTATTTTGAGTGCCTTTGGAGCGTTCCTTTGATAAAACAACTTGTACTTGACCACAGACATTTCCTTGTTGAAACTGGGCTCTGTCCCTTTCAAAAAGGGAATGAAAATAATTTACTTTTAAATAGATATTTTATGGTCTCATGATTTTTCAATCATTTGTATTCTATACTAAGGAAAGTAAACTTTAAAATCTAAGAATAAGCATTGTATAGAGCTTCTTTATTTGTCTTCTAAAAATGTGTATTGTCTTGCAAAATATTGTGAATTTTCATTTATTGTTTTGCAGTAGAATCCAGATTTTATAGCATCAGTTAATTAGTTCAGTTAATTTAGTTCAGGTAGTTAGATCAGTTAATTAGCATTAAAACTGAGAAGATACTGGACCAAAAGTTCCTATTTTGGTGTATTGATTTTTGGGTTTAAGTTTTTCCATGGCATGTTGAAGCTCATTGAGTATCAACATCCCTTTTTATTTTCTTTAATCTAGACTTCTATCTAGTGGAACTAGCAAAGGCTTATCTCAAGTGAAATGAGATAAAAAAGTGAAATGTAAATTATTAATTTATTAATTCAGGCTGGGTTTTGTTAATCAATATTTTGAAGGGTTTTTTAAGTAATAAGTTATCCAGTTCTTATTTAAAATACTCTTTTTAAATTTTTCAGTTGTGAGTAACTGAAGTAAGGAAGGGGGAAATGCCAGGAGAATTTCTCTTCAAGCCTTCTTATCATTGCTTGTCTTAATTCTGAGTGTTCTTGCAGCTTGCTTTGGAAGCAGTCTTTTCCTTTTATCTTAACAGTCTGATTCCTCAGCTGTTAGTCTGGCAGAGGGATGGCTGCAAAGCAGAATAATGAAACTGAAGATAATAAAAAATTGCATAAATATTTCTTTAGCCTGATGAATACGATATGATTGTTCGAGAACTTGGATTTGAGATGAAAGCAAAACCTTCAGAAAAGCTGAAGACAGAAGAAGAATTGGCCAAAGAGGAGCAGGCCCGACTCCAGAAGCTCGAGGTATACCATTTATGGCTGGGATTGTTTGGGGCCTGTCTTTTGGGAGTGACTGCTTAAATTCATTGCTTGACCTTAGATTGTAAGTGGCTGTACTAAACTTCAGTTAGTCAGAGGGTGAATGCAGGAAATCTTCTGTTTGTGTTTGTAATCTGATACTGAAACAAAAAAACCACCACCCATAGGCCTAGTATGTGACTGTGGAGGTTTATGAAGTGAGGCAATCTTCCTTAATAACAATGTGATGTTACTTTGATTTGCCTTTAAATGTTTTAAATTATTCAGAGTTGAGAATTGCTTCGAAGTTAGTGGAATATCATGTTGGATAGCATTACAATTAATACTCTGGGCCAGTCATTTATTGCTACTGCAAGAGCCTTTCAGTGCTAGCATGTGCATAGCTTTGCTTTGCAGAGGAATAGCAATGTCTTGGGAAATGTTGCATGCTGTTTCTGTTACATGGAGTGCTGAGCCTTATGGGAAGATGGAATAATTTGGTAAATGTCTCACACTTTTTTTCTTTCTTTTTATTGTGGCATATATATGTTTGGTGTATATATTCTTATATATATAAGAACACATTTAAGACTGTAGGGAATTCAGTACCTTCAGATTACATCAGAGCAGCTCAGTATCTAACAGCAGAACAGAGAGATACTTTTCTCTTTCCTACTCTTACCATCTTAGAGTTTGATGCTGTATCTGTATCCCAAAAATCTCAGGATATGGTTGCATTCACTACCAGCTTTTACACACGTGAAACAGATAAACACTCCAGAATCCTGAAACACTTTAGAAGCTTTTATTTTCTAGTAATGATATCCCATAAAAAAGACATAAATTTTAAAATAAGAGAACACAATGCTTCTGGTTAACGTAGTTTTAAAGCCTTTTAAATAAGCTAATCCAATTGACTGTGTGCTCTTACCAGACTGCACTCCCTACCAAAAAAACAGTATTGTCAGCTTTTGCCCATAATTTCTCGAGTTGCTGGGTTTTTTCTTTTCACCTACTTTTTGAGTGATCCAAATTAACTGTTTTTTCCTTGTGTTTTCTTAGCTATAATATTTGAGAACTCTTCCATTTTGGTGTAGTTACCTGATTGATCTAAATGTTTCCCATCTGTGTGTGGTATTTCCTGTGAATACAGGCAGATCGATTACGTCGAATGCGTGGAATAGATGAAGAGGCAAATAAAAAGAGGCCCAGCCACATGTCAGCTGATGATTTAGCTGATGGCTTTATCCTGGATAAAGATGACAGACGTTTATTGTCTTACAAGGTAAGGTTTAAAATTTCTGAATTTTCAGAGGAGAAAAGAAGATTAGAAAAAACAGTTGGCAAGTGAACTCTGTGGAGACATTTAGTCCAGCCTCCTCAGAGCTGCAGTTTACTGCAGAAATCACCAGTTTACTCAGATCCAGTCTGTTGTTGGAAAACCTCCAAGAATGGAGGCTGCTCAGAGAGATGTGCACTGACTGCCCTTACTGTGAAGAGGTTTTTTTAATGTCCAGGCTGAATAAGCCCAGGTCTGCCTTTCCTCACAGAGCAGGTGCCTCAGCCCCCAGTATCCTTGTGGCTTTCTGCTGAACTTGCTGCAGTTTATCAATACTTTGCTTGTATTTGAAGGCCCAAAACTGGATGCTGTGTTCTGTGTGGCCTTACAAGTGTCAGATCTCCTGATGGTATTCTTGGTATTTGAGTAGCCTTCTCTGCCACTGGCCTGCTGGGTTGAAGAGGAGGCTCTTTAGAATTTCTGGGTTGTGTTTTTTTTAAATTTTTTTTATTTTCACTGTATTGATGCAGCTTCCACCAAATTTCAGTCTAAAGATGAGTAGATTTCTGACATATCTTTGATGAAGGTGGCAGAGCAGCGTACCCTTAAAGCTGATATTGCAAGTCACCCTGTCTGTGGTGAACATGGGCGCTAATTCTGTCCTCACCCACAAGTAACAAGGAAATTGCTGTTCTCCTTGAAGGGGAGAACACCAGTTGTGGATGTGAATTTAAACTGATGATTAATAAAACCAGGATGGGACCAAATATGTCTCTGATACGCTGTTTTAACAGATAGAAGGAATATGTTTTTATACAAGGAATGTTTCTATCTTCTAGTTTTCCTTCTGTGTGGTTTCTTTTATTCCTCGTATACTTCCTCTTCTTCCAGTTTCTTACAGCCCCTTGAAAAATATCCTACTTTCTTACATCTATATGTATGTTCTCTCTCCAATATCCCTTCTTGGCTGGGGCTGCTGGCATTCACTGCCTGGTCAAGGCAGTAAGGCTTAAAATCTTCATGCATATTTAGCTGCATTATCAGTGTTTTAACTGGCTTGTTTTCTCTATGGACAGGATGGAAAAATTAATATTGAAAATGAGGAGGAGAAAGAAGAGGAGGAGGGAGAGGAAGATGATGAGGGGGAAGGAGAGGAAGAAGATAATGAGAATGAAGAAGAAAGTCAGGAAGAATCTGCAAGTGAAGATGAGGAGGATGGTGCTGCAGATAGCCACTCAGATCTTGAATCTGATCTTGAGAGTGAAGAAGAAGCTGCAGGGAATAAAGAAGAGAAGAAACACAAGGCAAATGAAAATGAACCACAGAATGTGGAGAAATTAGATCCAAAGAGAGAAGCTGCCAAATCAGAGCTTCCCTATACATTTGCTGGTAAGCACAGGACTGATCCAGAGATCCCTTGTTGTTGTGGGGATTGTAACAACCAGTCAGTTTCTCTGCCCTGTGGGCCTTACATTCATTCATGAAGTTGTGCTTCAAAGTTGTCTTCCACTATTCAAAGAGCAGCTGGTAACTGCTGTTCTTAGTGAGCAAACATAATTGTGCTTGGAGAAGTAGGAGCCAGATCTGTTTCATCCCAGAGCGGTTTCTGTGTCTCTGAGCAGCACCAGAATTGGAAGATAAAAACAGGGGAATAAAATAAAAATACCTGTGCTCCTTTTTGAAGGCAACCAGCTTATCCAATCACTGTTTTACCTAAGAGAAGCCAGAACAATATTCTGTGATCTATACTTAGAGTGTTTCTGGTGATTGTACAGACATTTTTGTCTGAATATGCTTGGAGAGACAGGATTCTGAAGCTTAATCCCTGTGATGTAACATTGCATTATTGTAGAGACACTCAAAGTTTGACTGGTCTTGGGTCCATGCCTAGCAGGAAGGAGGAGACATATTTCAAGTAGTACACAAAACATTCATTTATATTAAGTACATAATTCATCTAACTATTGTCCTTGTGTAGATTTCTCTAACAAAAGTATCTGTTGCAAGATTAAACAACCTTTCAAACAACTTCCTTAAGTGCTTGTGTTTTTCCATCAAAAGATGACTTAGTACACAAAGCCTTTTGAATTGCGTTCAGGATTTGCTTTAACCAGAAAGCAGTCATACTAAAATAACTCAAAAAAGCACAGCTAGTTAGGATGTCTTTTAGCATGTTGACTAAATCTATGCCAGAGTTTGTTGGATTTTTGGGTTTTTTTAAAAATAATTTTCTATTTGTGGCTATTTTCAGATTGGAAATTAGTTGCACATTCACTTGAATTAAAGATGTAAAGTTTGAGATTTTTGTGTGGTCAATTTTTGTTTTTATTTTCTAGTTCCTGAGTCCTATGAGACATTTAAGTCTTTATTGGCTGGAAGAACAATAGAACAACAGCTTATTATACTGGAGAGGATTCAGAAATGCAATCATCCAAGCCTTGCAGTGGGAAACAAAGCAAAGTTGGAAGTATGTTTTGTTTTATGTTTAAAATAACTTCTCATTTGAGAGTAAGCATTTTTAGTAAGCATTCAGGGAGCAGTATAAAATATACATGCTTCTGTGTTGTCAGTAACAGTAGAATTAAGATGGTAATCTTCATTTTCTGACTCTGTATCACTCTTAGAGAATATGTGCACTGAAGAAAAACTTCATAATTTTAACATATTATGCTTCTTGCAGAAATTGTTTGGCTTCCTTTTGGAATATATCGGAGAGTTAGCAACTCTGGATTTACCAGAGCTCAGAACAATTGACAGACTGGTCCTGTAAGTATTAAATCCCATGGACTTTTGCTTCTTTGGGGTTTAAAGAGAAAACCTACCTAGAATAAAGCATTTAACTTGTTGCCTGTTTCAAATATCCTGTAGAATTTGTTGGCAGCTGGTAACTCTCAGTCTTTAACTTTGTTTCATGTGTTACTTGAATTATTAATTGTTATTAATTGTACCAAGAGATTTTCAAAACCTCAGAATGTATTTTTTGATTTGCAAGAGGCTTTTGTGGGTAGTGGATAAGTAATACCATATATGCATGAAACTTCTGTATAGGAGGTGATTTAGACAGCTGATAAAGGATTTTAAGCTTTGCAGTGACACTGTGCAGTTTCTGGTGCAATCTCTGTTTTTTCCATGGGTTTTTGTTCTGTGAATTCACTCAGGGTGCTAAATGAAAATGGAATTAGAAGTGTGATAGAAAGCTCATGTGGAAGTTCCAACTAAACACTTTGCAGGAAGTTGTCAGTTAGGCATTGTTGTCTTCAAGTGCCTGACAGGCAGTCAGGCTGTGAGAAGAGAGCCAAGTTTGTCTCAGAGGTATACAGCAAAGGACAAGAGTCAATGGGCAAGGGCTGCAACAAGGGAAATTGCAATTAGATGTAAAGAAGAATTTCTTCTCAGAAAAGGTACTGAACATTAAAATTAGTTTCCCAGGGAAGCTGTGAAGGTGGACAAAACTAAACAAAGCTAGGAGTAACCTGAGCCAGCTTTGAACTTAGCCACGGTTTGAGCAGGGGCCTGCATCAGATGATCTCCAAAGATCACCTGATGATCCCATCCAAACAAGAGTGGTCTGTGGTTCCTGCCTTGGCTTTGCAGGATAGACAGCTTTCTTCCAAGAAGTTATTTTAATGTAGTTTTCAGCATATGTTTTTTATTTCATGCTAATGTCAGTAAGTTTTTAAAAATCTGTTACATACAGCATTAGCATTTATTGCTCTGTTGCATTCATCAGGAAGAGCTCTGACCCATTGATTCACATGGTTTGTACCAAAGGGTAAATATGTTTTGGTTGTCTTTTACAGCTGGGACATGCTAATATCACTGCAGACAAATTTCACTGAAAATACTGGGAGGCCAAACAGATGCAGGCTCCAGACTGCATATGCCTGTAACTAACCACAGGCCAGGAGCTGATCTAACTTGGTGTTTGGGGCTTTTTTTTCTTGTTTGCAGTAATAATTTTGCTAACCACATTACTGCCTTACATGTTGTTTAATATTGCCTAAGAGTGTTTAGAAGAGTGGACTGTCTAGTGTAAGCCAGCATACTTCACTGCAGTAATAGCTCAAGTTAGGAGATTCAGAAGGATACGTCATAACCATAGCAAATGATTTATGAAACCTTTTCCCAAACCAGTAGGAGGAGGGGCTGCTTGAATCTGCTTTCTAGAGGGAGCTCTTTGGAAGTTTCCTCCCAGGACAAGAGTGCATTTTAATGTTTAAAATTATTTTTTATCTAAGGTTTAGAAACCTACAACTCAAAGATTCTCACGAGGCCTAATGAAAAATACATGTCTCTGCAAACTAAAGTATTACAGTAATAATCTATATTCTAAAAAAGAAACAATTGTTGCCGGTAATTTTTATTGTCTACAATGTAGGTGGAACACAAGAAATCTTTCTATGGGCCCTTAAAAACCAAATTTTATTAACATCAGTGGTGCAACTTGATTATGACTTAAGTTTCTTGTTAATAGGCCATTGTACAATCTTTGCCAGATGTTTCCTGAGGCAGCCAGTGACAGTATGAAGTTTATCCTTCGAGACGCTGCACATGATCTGGAAGGAGCAATTGAAGTCAAAGGCCGTGCAACGTTTCCAGCTTTAGACACGGTAACAAATGCATGTTGCTGGGATAATCTCTTTGCATTGATACAGAATGCAAGGTGACATTATGTCATAAATTATAAATTATCTATGACTTTCTAGGCTTGTCAATATTTAAAATTGTCTTTCTGGAGAGAAACTGTAACAAAAACCTCCACAACAAAAAACCCCACCCCTAAGAAGCAAACAAGCAATACACACACACATTCTTCAGAATACAAGTGGGACTGTGGAATTAATAAGGGGAAAAAATCTTTAAGTTGTCCATCCAGTCTTCATAGCAGAACATTGTTTCTTTTCCTGATGAAACTTAAATAGGTAGTTTTAGGAAGAAGTGATATTATCAGTTATGTTGTGACTTCTTTAATTGTGTTAAGTACAAATGGTTAAAAAAAGGGCTCCATAGAAATGCAATATCTCTGCAATATCTCTTAGGTTAAAAAAGCAAAACCAAAAAACACCCAACCAAACAAAAAAACAGCCAAGAAAATATTTTTATGGATATAAAAATACAACATTTCTTAGTACTTTATAGATTATAATAGCCAAATTAATGACTTGTAAAAAATTTCTTTCCTTGTTGTATTGGTAATTCCCCATTTTCACTTGCCATGTTAAATGTGAACAGATCCCTTTTGCAGTGTCTAGGTAAGTGGCTGTTGGAGAATGCAAGAAGGGAGCATATGGAAAATGAGTATTTTTTAAATTGTAATGAAGTTTCAAAGACAAACCATAAATCTAATTCAGAGGGAGCTACTTGTTTTCTGTCAGCTTGATGAATTGCTGCTGCCTAATGGAGTAATTAGACTCTTGAGGGAAAATAGACTGAAGGCTTGGTTCTTACAGCTTGGAAGATAGATTGAGTTCTTTCGAAGAGCCTTTATTCAGGATATTTTGGGTTTTGCAGGAAATGTATTGTAGAGAGCTTTTAACTTCTATTTTGGATTTGTCACTGTCACCCTTGTAACACCAGTCACACTTACGGCTTTCATTCCCTTCACTGGACTTTTCCAGGTTGCAGGGTGGAATTATATCACTTTGTATTTTCAAAGTACTTGTTTAAATGAATATTCCATAGATCAGCTGTCTCAGTAGGCTTTTCATATGCCTCCTGTTACCTTAGCCTGCAATTCAAAGTATGTAATAACCAAAACACTTCAGGAGAGTGTTTGTTTACAGTGGAAGAGCAGTAAAACTTTAGTTCCATCTGCTTTACTGTGTAAATATCCACTTAAATAATTTTCATCATTACCTTGCAACTGATGTTTAATTTCCATATGGTCTTGGCAGGTCACTTTAGCTTTCTCAAGTCCCCTTCAGTAAAAGTGAACCTAATTACTGCTTATTCTTTTGGCTGCAACTGTTTGTGTGCCAGTGCTTGAGGATTCTGGTCACTTCATTCTCTGTGTTGAGCACTGGTTGAAAGATGTTGACGGTCCTGTGTGGCCACTTGCTACTGTGTTTGTGGTGTGAGAGTGTGTGCTGAGCTGAGCTGAAGGGGAGCAGATGTCTCGTGGGGTTGGGAGGCAGGGTTCCTTCTTAGTTGCTCTTTCAGCTGCCTCATTCAATCCAGTGTTAGACTTACAATGGATATTCCTTTTTCTCATGTAATTTAAGCAGTTGTCTCAATAAATAGGTGATGTATCATACCAGATTTCTCAAAATTATGTATATTGTAGTATTTTTGACTATTGTGTGGCAGGTATTAATTTGAAAGTTACATATGTATAAAGCCAAGATCCTGGGAATGATGTCTTAACTATATTTTGCCTTATTCTGTTTTATGTGTGATCAGCTTGTTTATTTGAAAATTGTATCTCTGCTGTTTCCAACTTCTGACTTCTGGCACCCAGTTGTAACACCTGCTTTTATGTACATGAGTCAGCTACTCACTAAGGTATGTCTGGGATGTTGTACCTCAGTATGTAATATGACATCTATTATTTCTTCCTTGGACTCCAAATATATATGCTAGCATTAATGTATATGGTAGAAATGTACTTGCAAAGGCAGCTTTGTGTTTGGTATAGCCACAGATAGTAACTGGAAGAGAGGGTGAAGAGGAAACCACCCTTGCAGGCTATAGTCTACCTCACAAAATCATCTCTCTTCAATTTTTCAAGCTGTCACTAAAGAATTCCTTCTATGGTAAATTACATGGGATTTATAGAACTGACTGAATACAATCTGAAGTCATTCATTTGTGTTTTCCATATATTGCATTTCTTCATACTTGAGAGGTTATTTACTTAAAAATTGGCAATATTTGTTTTCCTTGAAAATGTACCTAATGCAGTGCATTGAGCTAAAATATGTCCTTATTTTTCTATCCTAATATCCTGTTTACATGTTTCGAAAGTCTGGAGCTAATTGTTCTATTGCTGCCAAGTTGCTCTGAGCCTTCTATTTCACTGGTTCATTTCTGAAGAATTTATTGTTTGTGGTTTAGCACCTTCTAGTGGCTAAATGAGTTCTGATAAACCTGTTACTCAGTTCTGCAGATATTCTTCATTTGAGGACCAGGGAAAGCCAGTGTAGTTCTCATCAAAGATTAAAGGCTGTAATTTTATAGACTTCAAATGCTTACAATGTAGTTAATAATTCATCTCTTTGGGAGATCCTGTGTTTGTGATGTACAGACTTTTAATTGGGAATATTTTGTTGGTTTTTTCTTTCAGTGTCGCATTACAACGTTGCAAGATGTTATTAAAGGGTTATTTGTATGCTGTTTGTTCCTGGAATATGTATCTCTCTCCAGAAGATTTGTACCAGAACTCATCAATTTCCTTCTTGGAATACTTCACATCTCTCTACCCAAAAACCAGGCCCAGGGTGAGTTTGTTTAGAGTATACGAGTATTTAGTTTAGAGTCTGTTTTAGTATTTGGGGCTATCTTTTAAATTTTCTAAATACAAATATTTCACACTGATTTCATTGTTTTTGAACAAAAGGCCAAAATCATCTGCTAGTTCAGCCAAACACAACCTTGATTTTTGGGCATCTTGTTATGAATTAGATCCTCTCGTGTTGTTGGCAGGAAGGAAAGGACTGAAGTTATTAAAGGAAATGAACTCATGTTGGCCACAGTGCAGTATTTTTGCAATGTTGTCATTCTAAACAGACTGTGTGATCGGACTGTGTTCTGAAATTCAGAGTTCTTAATGGATTCCTGAAGAGTATCCTGGAACTGAGGCAGCAGCTCATGCTACAGATACCCTTCATCTTCAGCTAATAGCCATGTCACCTAAATGAGATACAGAAATCACAAAGCTGCTATTTTTCCTTATTTGACATGGATTTATAGTAGCGTAATAGAGGGCAGCTATCCTCACAAGCAGGATAGCAACATAAGTGTGTAAACTTAACAATTTCTAGACAACAGGGTTAACAAAATTATCTTTTCATTGTGATCCCTATGTTAGTAATTTTTTTTTAATTTGCCAGTCTATCTTCAATTATTTTTTTCTTCTATGAGTTTGTCTTTAAAGCTGTTCTGGTTCTGGGGCTCTTTTTATTGACAGTTCAGTGACAATAATTTACTTTTGAGGAGTTTTGTCAGAACATAATAACTAGTTCATGTGTTAATATCTCTGTCTGGGCACAGCACGCAAGAGTAGATTGTGCAGGCAGAATATTAGCAAGTGAAAAATTCAATTATTTGATAAGCTCACAAGATATCTGGGACTTAATGAACTACACACTATGTATTAGAATGCTCATCACTCTTGTTAAGATCCTTAAGCTTCTGTTCTCTAAATAGTCATCAGTCTGGTGAGGAAGGTTTGGCTTCTGTCAGTATTCCAGTACTTCAGTAGGCAGCTCTATCCTTTCCCTTCAGGACATTTTTGCCTTTCCATGCTAGCTTTATTTTTGTTTTAAAGTTTTGAGCTACCACTGATCCCTTTTCTCAACAAACCTATCAGTGCAGTTTCACCTTTATTGTCTGGCATGGCTGTAGTCTCTAGACCTTTCCCCAGCTGCTTCTCACAGTGCAGCAGTTTCCTCTGAAGTGTGAGCCAAGGTTACACAGCTGGGCTGCAGCAGAGCTAAGCCCTGGATCCTCAGAACGCCCACAGCTGAACCCTTGGAAGGAGCTGGGAAGAGCTTATGGAGTGGGTGGGTGACGTAGTGCTGAAAGTATTTTCTCTCCTTTGTGTACTCTCTTAGGAATATGTTCAATTACAGGATTCTGCAAAATTAGATAAGAAAATTGACAAATATTTAGTGGTAATTATTGATCAATTGTTACCTTGTTTAAAATATTTCTTTGTGTTTCTGTTAATGAGTTTGCACTAAGGAACTTTGCATGGTGTTGCTTTCTGTTAGCAATGAGGAAAAGCTCAATAAAAGATACTTTAGAGGCCCAGTGTTCTCTTTGAGAACTTTCCAGTCAGTGTTGATGTTTTGAAGTTCCCAAGGTATCCGGTTGTGTTTTTAAATATTCATGGTGGAAGTTTTGCTGGTAGCTGTGATGGTAAAGCTATCAACACAGAATACTTTGAAATAAGGAGATTTGCAGCTCTCTGGAATGTTGATGCACCATAACACAAAAAACAATCTCAGGGTTCAATTTTAACATTAAGTAGAGTCAGCAAATAAACTCTTAATGTTTTAATTTTATTGTCTTGATCCATAAATTTCTCACATGAGAAAGATATATGGAATGCAGCTTCATAAAAGACTGAAATACAGTCCGATTTAGAGTAAAAACTATTACCTTAAAAAAAAGAAAAGCTGTAGGTGGAGGGAGTGGGAAGGCGTTGTCATGGCTGATAGCTTTAGCTAATTAAATTGTTAATGAGATCTGCTATCCTCTCACAAGTAAAGCAGATAATAAAACTCACATATCTTAGTTCCTGATCTTGCATAAGCCTGTGTGTGTCATAATCTCTTACAACCTTAAAAACCTTTATTTAAATATGTTGTCTTCTGGCCTGTGGAGAGCCACATACAGGTCGTAGAGCACGTAAACAATCTGAACTTTAAGCTTGAAAAAGTTTTGAAGCCAATTCCACTGCAAGCTTGCAAGACATAAGGAAAACAAAGCGGGGGGGGCAGGGAGGAAACCCCAAGGTCCAGCACAGAGAATGCAAATTATTTTGTCTCTTAGCCATGAAATTCCTCAGATGCTTCTTTCATGTTGCTGTATAGGCAGTTTCACAGATCAGCTGGTGCTCTGTGCATAGGGGTTCTTTAGTGTTTTCCATATGCCCTGCTCCAGTACGTGTTCTGTGTTCCATGCTCCTCCTGTTTTAAAACCCCTCAGCTGGAGTGGGAGAGGACTTCACAGTGTGCTGAGGGCCCTGCTGTGGGCTCACAGGAGAGGCTCTGCCTGAAGCTGTGGGCTCTCCCTGCTCCAGCTCACTGTGCCTCATGGCCACCTTCTGGTTCAGGCCTTCTGCTTGTGACCCCATGGGAAGGTCCTGTACCTGCCCTGTCCTCCTGAGCATGTCCAGGGCTCCACCCTGCACCAAACCTGCAGTTTAACTGTGCATCCTGTTTCCCACAGGGCAAACATGTACTCACATGTCTTAACTTTCCCCATCCACAGAACGAATCCAAGAATTGCAGAGTGGTTTGAGTTGAAAGGCACCACAAAGACCATCTAATTCTAACCCTCCCCTGCCATGAGTAGGGACCCCTTCCACTAGACCAGGTTGCTCAAAGCCCCATCCAGTCTGGTCTTGAACACTTGAGGGCTGGGGCCACCCACAGCTTCTCTGGGTAGCCTGTACTCCAATGTCTCATAGTGAAGAGTTTCTTCTTTTTATCTAGGGTAAATCTACCCTCTGTCAGTTTGAAACTGTTACCCTCATCACCACACTTCCTGATAAAGAGTTCTTCCCCATCTTTCCTGTAGGCCTCATTTAAATACTGGAAGGTTGCAATAAGGTCTCCTCAGAAAAATTTAATACAGATAGAAGTACTTTTAAAGGTAGTACAATTAAAAATGTACAACGAACTGGCTGTTTTTCCTCAGAAAGAATGCAGAGAAATGTTCTTGTTTAATGGCTGTTGTTCTTGGTTTTTTAGGCTATACTGTAGTGCATCCATTTACACCAATGGGGAAAAATTTAGAATTGCTATTGGTGTGTGATGAGGAGGACCTGAAAAGTTGGGAGAAGCAAAATGTGCCGTTGAGTATTGTGACTAGATTAAAGGAAGCCAGCAGAACAGAGATAAATCATACCAGGTAAGAAGTGCAGAACAGAAAAAATACCAGATCATCTGTTGTGTCATGTCAGTGACAGTGCTCTGTAGAAGTAAAAGCAAGAGCAGTGGATAGTTCTGCTGTGTTCAGTGCACTGACATAAAGATTTGTTGCTGTTGGAATTCTTCTGGTATTTGCTTAGGAGAGTGAAATTTTTAGTCTGAATTCACTGCTATTTCTAGTTGTAACTGGTTCTGCCAAGCAGTCTTAATGGATTCTGCTAACAATCCAAATTTAATTAATTCGGTTGATTTTGTTTAAAAATCCACTGTGGGTTTTGCATGTGAAATTGTTAATTTTCTGTGCATTAACAGGTTATCGTGTCTAGCCCTGTGTTTTGACCTTATTAAAAAAAGTGCAGCTCTCTATGAATCTTTACCATCATTCCATGAAATAATGCATCCTGTCAAAATACTCCTTACACAACATGTGCCAGTTAATGAATATCCTGAAAAATTGCAGGTATGTATTTCTCAGGATTTAAATAATCAGTATGTTTGTTTTATTATTAAATTCTGGGGTCTTCATCTGTGTGTAAACCAAGAACCCAAGTGTAAGCATTAATTTTTTAAGGGTCAGGCATTTTGTTGTTCCTGTGGAAAAAACAAAGAACAGAGAATATTTGGAAGAGGTATTTTTCCATTGTGTATGGTGTCCTGCGGATCTAAATGAAGAGAACAGCACTTGGCTGGTAATAATGTAGCATTCAGTGAGTGACATAATTTGTAAGACTAATGTGGACATCTGGTTGCTCTGGTAATTTTGTAGTGAATCTGTAAGACCTTGGTAAAATAAATGCATGTACCAAACTGGGGAGGTAAAACTAACAACTGTGTGGATTAAATGAACATAAATATGCCTGGTCATTACCTTACCTGGGACAGCTGCTTATTTTCTAGCAATGAGATTCAAATTTTAAATCTGTCTCTTCTGGATGTAGCAAAATCATCTTCTCCTCAAAGAAGTATCATAGAATGTCCTTAGAAAATGAAGTTTTATCACTTCACTTGGCCTATGTTCTTTGCCCTCAAAATAAAAAACAGTCATTAAAATTACCATGCAAAGGTCTGAGTTAAACTGCCTTGCCTTTAACTGTCTTGCTTCTTCTTCTGTTAGGTGAAACTACCAGCAGGCAGACCTTACTTTTGTTCATGATACCATTTAAATAGACTTCCAAAAGCTTTTAAGAATTATCCAACTGGGATTACAGCATGTCAGCGTTAGTAGTGTCCTAATTTGTAGCTGTGACTTAACCCAGGGAAAAAATACATGGGGAGAACATTATCATTAATTCAGTTTACAATATTTTTGATTTATGGTGGTTCTGATAGGCTTTTACAATTGTAATTTGTTCTGCCTTTTCAGGAATGTTATCACAGTGCTCTGAAAGAGCTGGAGAACAAAGTAAAACACTATACCCCACTGATATGTGAGAAAAAGAAGCCAGTGCCATTGAAACAGTATACTCCTAAAATTGTGAAAGTGTAAGTAAAGAACACTGGATGCAAAGGAAAGGTGCAGTTAAACCTTAAGAATTTTAGCTAGCTGGAATGGCTTTGGAAAGCAGGACACAAAACAGAACTGTTTTTCTGCTAGATTTTGTGCATCATTCACAAGGGACCATCTACTTGTGTGGTAGGGAGGGAAAGAAAAAAAAAAAAGGAAAGGAATTTTAAGAGCAAATATTAACTTGTAAGAAAAATAGCACTGAAAGTCTATTCTTGCCCATATGATGAATTGTAAATTAACAAATTTCAAGATGATTAGATAGTTATTATCTGGTCAGGCACTCAAGTAAGAAGAACAAGAGTGAGTAGTTCATATGAATATGGTAAAAGATGGATGGTAGCAAACACTATTTTAGTTTTGTAGATAATAGAACAATGTTCTGATTCAGGAGATCTGCTTTATATTGGCTGCTGATTTATTTAGCCATATTGGTTATCTGCAAATTCACAAATGTCTACTTTATCTATTCTAGTAATTGGAGAGCACAGCTTTGCTCTGCCATACACACTTAACCCCAAGTAATTGATCAGACTTTTTCTGTAAAATGCGTCTGCTGTGAAGGTCTGCAAGAATTTAAGATGTGTGGGGAGGTTCTATCTTTCTCCAATGTCTTCCATTCTCTAGTCTAGCTTTTTTAGTCTGATCCAAGTGCAGGCTGCGTATGGGGAATTGAAGTGTGGTCATTGGCATGATGATGAGGTGCAGTTAGAAGGTCTGGTGAGTGCTTTTCCAGTGTGTTCATCAAACAAGACCTAAAATACTGAGTTAGTTTTCATACAAAACCTCTCCTTATAAATATGAAAAAGTTGTGGGTTTAAGATGTTCTGTGCTCACACATACATTCTTATTTCAGCTTAGAGTTTGGAAAAAAGCAGGCAGGCAGCAAGAAGGAGCAAGAAAGAAAGCAGCTGATCCAGAGGCATAAACGGGAACTTAAAGGAGCCATTCGTGAGATTCGGAAAGATAACCAATACCTGGCTAGAATGCAGCTGTCAGAAACCATGGAGAGGTAATGTAGCCTTGCTTTCAGCACCACTTTGGTGGCTGTTCTAATGTGTGTTCATTTCTTCACTGTGTGCCAAGACCATACTAAACTTAAATAAAATGGGACAATTTGAGGAAAGCCAAACATTTTCAATAGAAATCTTTTAAAGTGATTTCAATTTTGCGGTTTCATTTCTCTAGTTTAAAAGGATGCAAAATGTTTTTATTTAAATGATGTGTTGGTGAAATTTAAGAATTGTGGGGCTTTTTATTAATTATTCTCTAAGGGTACTTATTTTCCCTAATATAATCTTCCTGAAATATTTTATATGTCTATTGTTTGTTTTACAGAGATTCAGCCAGAAAAAGAAAAGTGAAAGAGCTTCTTGGTAGCCTTGCTACTCAGGAAGGTGAATGGAAAGCAATGAAAAGGAAAAAGTGGAAGAATTAATTGGGACTGTCTACAGCAGGGAGCTTGCTGCCATATAAAACACCCCAGTCATGGCTTTTGAACAGATTTTAATTGCATTTTTTGGATGCATTCCTCTTGAGGAGACAACATCATTGGATCTGTTTGAAAAAAATGAACCTGCTTATTAGGAAAAGCCACAGCTTTTCATAAGGAAAATAAAAAAAACCCACTTTTGTATGTGGCATACTGCTGTTGTATTTTAATGAACATTTGGATGAATAATCAGAATTCTAAGTCTAAAACCTGATCACACACACTTGACTTACACACACACACATAAAAATTCTACGTCAGAAACCTTCTGTTACTTCAGGCTGGTGACATGTCACTAGTGAGGTTCCATTTCAGGGCCAGTTCTCTTCAACAGCTTCATCCACGACTTGGACATGGGACTCGAAGCTACACTGAGTCGTTTTGCTGAAGACACTGAGCTGGGAGGAGCTGCTGGCTCCATCACAGGCTGACAAGCCGTGCAGAGAGATTCTGACATTCACCAACCATGGGAATTTCAACAAGGGCAAGCGCTGGATTCTGCACCTGGGATGGGGCAGCCCTGGATGTACAGACAGACTGGGGAATGAGAGAGCAGGGCCAGGAAAGGGACCTGGGAGTCCTGGTCAGGGCAAGCTGAACATGAGCCAGCAGGAACATGACAGCCAGGAGGGACCTGGGAGTCCTGGGGACAGCAGCACAGCCAGGAGGGACATCCCTGTGCTGGGACAGCAGCACAGCCAGGAGGGACATCCCTGTCCTGGGGACAGCAGCACAGCCAGGAGGGACATCCCTGTGCTGGGAGAGCAGGGACAGCAGCACAGCCAGGAGGGACATCCCTGTCCTGGGACATCAGGGACAGCAGCACAGCCAGGAGGGACATCCCTGTCCTGGGGACAGCAGCACAGCCAGGAGGGACATCCCTGTGCTGGGGACAGCAGCACAGCCAGGAGGGACATCCCTGTGCTGGGGACAGCAGGGACAGCAGCACAGCCAGGAGGGACTCCCTGTCCTGGGGACAGCAGGGACAGCCAGGCAAGGGAGGGATTGTCCTCGCCTCTAGTGCAGGATATAAAAGCTACAAGAGAGTGCCCAAAGGAGGACGACAAAGGTGGTGAAGAGCCTTGAGGGGAAATCGTGTGAGGAATGGCTGAGGTCACTTGGACTGCTCAGCCTGGAGAAGAAGTGAACAGAGACCCCATTGCAGTTACAACTTCCTCCTGAGGAGAAGGGCAGACACTGATCTGTTCTCTGTGGTGATGGTGACAGGACTCAGGGAATGGCCTGAAGTTGTGTCAGGGGTAGTTTGGTTTGGATATTAGGAAAAGGTTCATGTGAAACATCTCCCTGAGGAAGTGGTCACAGCAGCAAGAGTTCACCTGACAGAGTTCAAGAAGCTCTTGGGCACACAGTATGACTCTTGGAGATGGTCCTGGTAGGACATTCTCTGATCTTTTTATAATGTTGCATAGTTGCAGGCAGCTCTCATAATGGTGATATAAGCAGTTGCATTTTAATCAGTCTGCAGCATCAGGACATGCTAAATTGTGTATTCAGTAATGGAATCAAATCTTAAGTTGCTTTCTTTTTATACTGTATGAGCAAAGAAATGTTGCAATGGGACAAAGAGCATCCCAGTTACTGATGGGTGCTAATCTGAACTAGGTTCACTGCTCAGGTATTCACTTAATATTTGGTAAATTCAGTGATAGTTGTTATGTGTTGTACAAAATGTTTACATGGAAAACAATTAGAAAAATTCTCTTTTATCTTAACATTTCAATTTCAATCTGAAAGACAAACTATAAAATAAGAGCAGTATTAAGAATGAACTTAATGGCCATGGTTCTTTACAAAAACAAACCCCCAAAGCTCCCTCCATTTTCAAATGCTGTTCCTAGATCTGATCTGTTTTGGCCAATAGGTAACTGAGACATCATAATGCTCTAGCTACTGTTCATGAAGAAAAACTTACACCCTCTCCATTCATCTGATTTAACAGTTAGGCTTGGTTCTTTTGCACTGGCTCAGGATGTTTTCTTTGTTCTGTTTTCTAGCATTTTTGGTTTGGTGTTTGCTTTTTGGGGTTTTTTTGGGATGTGGGGTTTTATGGCTGGGTTTTTTTGTTGTTGGTTGGTTGGTTTGAGGTTTTTTTCAAATTGAACTTGTAATGGAAAGAGCGCTAAAGCTAGGAAGGGGTGAGTTGAAACACAGCCTTTACATTTAGTCTGTAATGACAAAACTGTCATTGTTAGGCAGGTCTTGTTTCTTAGAAGAGCACTTTATTGAAGGAAAAAGCTTTTAAAAACTGTCAGTGTGACTAATAATGCAAGCAATACGTGATTATCATCAGCTTTCTTTGGTTTGCAAAAGCACTTGTATTAAGTGTTAAGAGGCCAGATGCCAAGTGCATATGGGGAAAATACTTGTGTCATGCAAAAATTACTGAGATTCCTACGTTTGAATTCATTCACACTTTTAAAAAATAAATTCATTTTCAGTTAGCTTTTGCTGATTTTGGAAAAGTTATCCTCTGAAACCTCAAAGGAATCTCAGAAGATTAGTATATCTCCTGTTTTATTTCCATTTGGCACAGTATGATTTTTTTTTCTTTAAAACAAAATCTTTATAAGTCAAGAACTTGAGAGTGAAGTAATGAGGAAGGAGCTAACTTCCTATTTTATGCTAAAAATCAGTACTTTCAGTTTGGAGTTTTAGTCACAGTCTATACAGCACAAATAAACGGTTGAAAAGTATTATTATTTATTTATCTGACTTCAGCAGTAGCTTCAGAGGCTTTGCCCAGCAGGGTATCAGAATCACAGGGAGGCTGACAGAGGCACTTTGATCTTGATTTTTTTATGCCACTTGCTTTTTATTCCTCAGTAAGGGAGGTCAAGAAAGAGGATAGAGACACAATGATAGTGTTTCTGGGACAGGACATATTCTAGGACAAGAGAATGAACAGGAATATCTCGTGATGCTGATGAACAAAAATGAAGGGTGAGGAAACCTCAGCTGATAGACTTCCTCAACTGTTTTGGAATGTCAGACTGAAAGTAGTTCTGTTTGAAATCTTGGTGAATGAGAATCACTGTATGTGCTTTTACAAATTATATTGTCAATGTTTAAAGTCAGATCTAATATTGCAAATCTGAGACTAACTGTGATGCTTACACACGGTATTTTACATGAATAGGAAAGCAAGACTGTTAGTCCTGCCTCAGCTCAATAGTCAGTCTGGACTGACAGTTCTGCCATTGCTCAGTACCCAGCAGCTGGGCAGTGCTGCTGCTCTGATGGGATAGGAAGGTCTGGTCATTGGGACTTTAAAATATTGACATTAGGGCTAACACTGATTTTTAGCAAGAGAGCAGGGAAGTAAAAGATAAATGAGGCATTACTTCAGTAAAAAACAAGACTGATGTAAGAAAAAGGCCAGTGTTAATAAATGTAGTCTAGGAACCAAACTAAAATCATTTGTCAGATGTGCAAGATTTTGGACTGGAAAGGAGGGGGTACTAGTTCTAGAAACAGTGTAATGTGTTTCCAGGATTGTATGACATGGTTGACTACAGTAACACAACTGGGCTCAGTGATCTGCAAAAGCTTTAGGCCAGTAGATTTAACAATAGGAAGAGCTGGGTTTTTTTTGGTCTCAATGGATTTTTGTTAAATGTATCTGAATTCAGATGGTGCCTGATCAATTATATAGAGTGATAAACAGCCAGAGGAATGCATATATAAATATATACATAGATACACATTTTTCTCAGATATTAAATGATTATTCATACTTACTCCTCAAAAAAGAAGTTTGCCTTGCAACGGGCTACAATTGTGTCATCATTCAGATTTCAGACCGTGAACTGGATCTACCATATTTCTCACACCAAACCAAGTTCATAAAATTCTCAGAGATTAGCAGCTCACTATTTGAGTTAGCCAGTTAGACAACTATTTGATCTAGCTGGCATGTTAATCTTACATAAGCTCCTCCAAGTCTCATCAGCCGGCAATCCATGAGAGATGTCATTGAGCAGGTCTGTGTCCAAGTGCAGGTAACTGTATCCACCCCAAGCTGCCTGGCCTTTGAGAGAACCAGAAGTCTTTTTAATACTTGTATTAATTTGCTTTATACAATTTGCTGGCAGATTCTTACCTCTTTAAGACTGTGGTGATGGATCTGCATACGTCTACTTGTAACCACATCCCATTTTAATTAGGCAGTTGGACACCAGACACGCCTGGATAAGGGAACAGTGCTCGGTGGCGCTTACAATACCGCAGCTATTCATGTTCTCCGGGCTAAAAAACTTAGTGTTGAGTTAGAAGTTTGGTTTGGGAACGGAGTTACATCTTTTGCAACTCCCTTTTTGTCAGATAGCCCTTATCAAAGCCGCAGCTAACTGCTGCTGTAGCACAACCCAAAGCTCGCTGTTGTCTTGGCAGGGGTGTTCCCAGACGTGTCTGTAGGGCGGAGGGAGGGCAGTGAGGGGTGCGCGGCTCCTGCCCGAGCCGGGCGCTGCGGGCTGCGAGAGCCGCTCGGGCGGGGAGCGGCTCCATCCCGCCGGAACAGGAAGGCGGCCGGGGAGGAGCCGCCGCCCGCAGCATCCCCGGGGAGCCTCCTGGCAGGCGGGGGCCGCCGGCACGGCGCGGAGCAGCGGTACGTACCGGGGCGGGGTGGATGGGCGGCGGGGCAGGGCGGACACGCCTCCTCCGGCCCGTGCGGGTGCTCCTGGCGGGACGGACCCGCGTCCTGAGCTCCAGCCCTGCCCTGCACTGCCCTGCCCGCGTCCTGAGCTCCAGCCCTGCCCTGCCCTGCCCTGCCCGGCCCTGCCCTGCCGAGCCGCCGCTCGTCTCTGTGCCCGCCGAGCGCCCGCCCTGGCCCGAGCGGGCTGTGAGGGGGAGGGCGGCTGAGGAGCCCTCACGGCGCTGGGCATAGCCGGGCCCGGAAATTTTATATGGGGATAAGGTGAGGTAAGAAAACCCAGGGAGGATGAAATTCTGGCTGCTGGCAGATAAATCTCAGTTCGTGCGTTAGGGCAGGGGCAGCTTTGGTGCCACAGCATGAAGCCCCGGCCCTGCGCACGGAGGACGGGGAGAGAAATGACGAAAACAGGCGGGGAATGCAGCGGGAAGGGCTGGGGAGAGCGGGCAGGGCAGCGAGTGTGAGGGACTCATGTGTGAGCAGAACAACTTCCACAGAGTGAGAGCCCTGAGCAGGAACAGCTCCCCAAAATGAGAGCCCTGAGCAGGAACAGCTCCCCAAAATGAGAGCCCTGAGCAGGAACAGCTCCCCCAAAATGAGAGCCCTGAGCAGGAACAGCTCCCCAAAGCAGAGCCCTGAGCAGGAACAGCTCCCCCAAACCCAGAGCCCTGAGCAGGAACAGCTCCCCCAAAATGAGAGCCCTGAGCAGGAACAGCTCCCCAGAGTGAGATTCCTCCCTGAACCCGCGCCCCTCAACGACGAGGTGTTGTCCTGGAGGTGAAGGGTGCTGTTTTTGCTGTCAGGATGCCCAGGGCCTGTAAAATGTTTTGTGGTTTCCTGCCCAGCAAAAGTTTATGGAGAGGTTTAAACAACAAAACCGATGGAGCACAAAGGCAGAAACATGCAGTACCTTGGGATATTGCGTCAGGGAAATTGCAACCACACAGCCAAAGCTGGAGCACAGTGAAAGGTCAGCACAAGCATCCATGGGTTCGAGCTGCACACCGGCAGAAATGTTCCTGAGGGAAAGGTGTGAACGATGTAAATAACCCTGGAATAAATTTCAGCTTGGTCATACGTTTCAGTGGATGACTAAATAAATTGTGAGGAAAAACAAGACAGTCTGCCTCAGTGAACCCATCCCTCAGCTGTTGGCTGGATAGACTTAGGGCCAGAGAAAGGGTTATTTTGATTCCATGTGCTCTTTTATCATCTAGGTAAGCAAATAACGCTGAATATTTGTAGCGGTGATGACCTGCCATTTGAAATAAAAGGATCTTGAACATAGATCCGCTAAGTCAGGTCAATATGGCTTAAGAGCATTATGCCAAGAGTTTAGTAAATGGATTGCAGGTGGCCCCCATTCCATGTTTATTTACCTCATGGCAGCTGAGCTTTCATAATGCTTCAGTGCTAATAAACTGACTTTACAGGTAAGGAAATGTCACAATAATATTTATTGCGAAGCATGACAAAGTGTTACAGTCTTCAATTAGTGTAGTATCATTTTCTATGCACAAGTGCCTTGTGTATATGATATGGTACATCTGGTAAGAATTGCTCACTGTTTCCAGTGCTGACTCATCAAAGTCAACGAATGTTTTTGTATTAATTGGCTTTGGATTAAATTCTGTCTCCTTTTTTACTCTTTCATTGCAACAAACTTTCAGGGACTTTTCCAGTAGAAGGGACTGTAAATTCGATTCTTTTATGACTGAGATACTGTGTATGTTTTATAATTCTGAAGTTTGCAATTCCATGGTATATATGTTACTCCTTGATTTTGATTTATGTTGAAAATGAATTTACTTTTGGGATTGAGACCAACTCCTTTATTTGTGAAAGACTGAACTGCATATGGCCTGCATCCTTGTTTAGGGCTTTAAGGTAGTTTTGGAGTATTACCAAGGAGAGTTGATAGTTCTAGTATTTCAGACAAAATAAAAATGCTGCCTTAATCATTTGATGCCCCAGGACAGTAGCTATCACCTAGAGAAAGAAATAAAAGATGACGTTTAAAAATTTCTTTCTGTTGTTTCTTGTGTTGCTCTCTGGGGTTTATCTTAAAGACAGCATTCCTGCAATAGTTAGGAAATCTGTCTCTTTCTTCTTTTCAATTATTGTTGTTTTGGTCATTTTTAATAAACACTGAAGGCATAAATAAACTCTTACTTGGATGTGAATATTTGGATTTTAGTGCCCTTTCAAACCTATTTTACAGTAATGCTGTAGGAAAGTTGTATTAGTATCTCTCACATGTTGGCAAACTTCAAATGCTTCTTGGTTCTGTTCTGAGGTGCTCCTCTAATAGAATTTGTTGTTTTATTGCCTTTGTAACCCGTTCTTGATGGGAGAAAATTTGGTGCTGGGCTAATAACCAGGACTAGAGTGTTGAGGCTCTTGTTCCCAGGTAACTCAATATAGCCAGAACTTATTTTGTAAAGTCTCTATAAAGTAGGAATGAATCAGCAAGATACTGTTATGAAAAGCCTGCAAAAAGCTTTCTGTTGACTGGATATAAATGTAATATTTTTTTAGAAGCAGAGCACTGGGACCATGGCCCTGCAAGAGAGAGGAGCCAGCAGCAGCTCCAGCAATGACAAGCAGGAGCAGAACTATAATCGTGTTATTACAATTGTCTTCCTGGCACTCTTCATCGACTTGTTGGGATTTGCTCTCATCTTGCCACTCTTCCCTTCCATCCTTGATTATTACAGCCAGACTGAGGTAAGTAACAAGAAAGTCAGCCCACAGAAAGTGCTAAGATCTTGAGGGGGAATGGAAGGAAAATCACTTGCCTTGGGGCAAACAAACAGCTGTAGGAAGATTAATAATTACCCAGCACATATAAATGGTTCATGGACTGAATTTATTTGTCAACTTGCATAAAACTCTGTTCACCCTTGTGTTTTCATTAAAATGAGAGATTTGTTTTGATAAAAAGTCAAGTATTTCTTTGGGACTAGTGCTTGTAGTTACCAGTGCTTTTGTGTCCTACACTGATGTCACTGGCAAGGCAATTCACAATGGATCTGCCTGCTGGGGTTTATTGAAGAACCAAAGAGATGAGAGCTTTTACCCCACCTGAGTATTTCACAAGGTCGCTTGCTCCCTCCCCCAGTGTGGAGCTCCATCTCCACTTCCATTCCTAGCAGGGAGCTGCTGCTGCTCCAGGAACAGAGCAGACTGTCCTGTTGGATCCTGGCTGTGCAGGTGCTCACTGTTACCCTTCTCAGGTGGTAATGGCTTGCTGGTCAAGATGAGCATGTTGTTGTGGGAGAATTGTTTTTGCAGCACATCTCTGTCTCTCAGCCCTTCTAACCCCACTCCAGCTGTAGGCTTTGTCCTTCTTGCAACCATATCTCTAACCCAAACCATGGGCTCTGATCTCCACGGTCTTCTCTCACTTCCAGTGTGTTTCCAATAGCCAAAATCTCCACCTTCTTTTCCAGACTGTCTTCTTTTCAAGTCCCCTTCTTCTTTTTGGGAATCATTCTTTTTTTGCACCATCTTTTCCTTCTGCATGTGCAAGCTTCTGGTTCTCCCAGGCTAAACAGTCTATGTGCAGCAGCACAGAGTGTGTCTCATGTTGCCTTTTTACTTGAAAGATTCAGGGCTTGCCTGTTTAATTCAGGATTTAGCAAATAAGGGGCCTGAAGGCTTGAAAAAGTTCAAATTCAGATGTTCCCCCACCCAAACACACTCTATCTGCTGTCTGTTAACATTCACAATTTAAGCTATTTTTGGCCTTTTGATCAGTGAGGAAATTTTCCCTCATGGGGAGGAGGAGGGAAGGAGTCATCTAATATTGTCTGTAGTTCACTAAGCTCTGATGCTCTCTTTGAAAATAAAACTGTCTTTCTGCTTCTATTTCCCTGTTACCTGTTTTTCAGGATGGATTCTATTTGTCATTGCAACGTGGGGTAGACTGGTTTGCAGTGATGGCTGGGATACCTCCAGAGAGGAAATACAACAGTGTCCTGTTTGGAGGTAGGGAAACTGAGCAAACAAGCTAACAGCCAAGAAACAATGTTCTTTCAAAGTTATTTGCAATGTTGATGTGAAGAATGACAAGAAATACAAAAAGCATGCTTGCCTATTTTAAGTTCTAGATGTCTCTTCGAGTAGACTGGAAATGATTTTGTTTTTACCACACTGACAGCAATGAAGAGTTGGACAGCCCTGTCTCTCATTTGGAGACACCTAGACAGGCAGGAAGAATGGGGTAACAGGAACCTGGTGAAATTCAGTAAGGACAAATTTAAAGCCTTACCTGTGGGAAAGAGTAGTCCTTGCAATGGTACAGACTGGACCCTCGCTGGTGGCCCTGGGGTCCTGGTGAGCAGCGAGCTGAGCATGAGCCAGCCCTGGCAGCAAAGGTGCAACAGCTCCTGGGATGTGTGAAGAGCATCAGAGGATTAAGGGAAGCGATCATCTTCCTCTACTCAGCACCTGATAGACCCTGTCTGAATTGTTGCATTCAGTTTTGGGCCCCAGTGCACGGAAGGGTGTCCATACACTGTGGTGAGTTCAGTGAAGGGCTCTGAAGATGGAGAATCTGGGGCCCTTGGCTGGGCTGCAGTGAATGGCAGCTTTCCAACACCTGTGGGAGGTTATGGAGAGTTAGGATCTTTGCTGAGGTGTGTGGGAAAAGGAGAGGAAATAGCTATAAGTAGCAGCAGGGGAGGTTCAGATGGGAAATGGGGAGGAACATTTTTTCCCAGTGAGGATGGTCAGTGGAACAGGCTGCCCAGAGCAGTGTCCATCCTCAGAGATTGTCAAACCCTGATTGGGTAAGGCCCTGAACAATCTGCTCTGACCTCACAGCTGACCCTATGAGCAGGTGGTTGGAGTAAGTGACCTCCAGAGCTCCTTTTTAACCTGAATTATGCTGTGATCTTACTCCATTTGTCCAGATTGCTACAGAAACGCAGGCCTGCTGTTCCTTGTTGTCAGACTGCCAGCTGAGGGTCAGGAGCCTGCTGTGCTGGGCCCTGGCAGTCACAGAAATTACTCTCCCTTCACAATTGATCTGCACATGATCAGAGATCAATCAGTAGGGAGCACTGGAAATAGAAACTTGTGAGTTCCAGCCTTGTTTGCTGCTTGGGCAGGTATAGTGCAGCACTGCTTCTAAATCCCATTAGTCTTATTAAAAGCAGCAGAGCTGCTGGCTAGCAGGACCCATAAGCATTTTCTGTCACTAGGACACTGGTGTGGGTGAGCTCCAGCAGGAGCAGTGAGGGAAATATGTCATGTTACACATCAGAGACTCTTCTGGCTTCTTGCCATCTAGACTGTTGTGACAAAATTGATTGCAGAGTATGAAAATATAAAGGTGGCAGGGTTAATTTTAGTTAGACCCTCTCTACCCTCCCTTTAGTGAGCTAAGGCCTCCCTCAAGATAAGTAAAAGGCTTTTAAAATAAACTAAATGAAACACAAAGCTTAATTAGAATATGTGTGAATGTATTGTTACTATTTAAAGCAGTTTAATTGGTTGTAACAGACATTAGAAAGTTTATAAGCCATTTTCTTCTTTCCCACCATATCCTTGCAGGCATGTTTTTCTTTCTCTGTTAATTTTTTAGTCAAATTACTGGCTTTGAGTGCTAGGAAACAGTTTTCTTTAATCCCTCAGAAGCTGCTTTTCTCCTAGCCTTGACCAGAAGCTTCCTCCTTTCAACTTCTCACTTCTCAGATTGTTTAGACAAGGGGCGGCAGCTCCCAATCAAGTCCAGCTTGTTGCTTTTCCTTTTACCTGCCTTGTCCTGTACTCCTGGGAGTGCTGTGTAAAGTTTCATTATAGCTGTGATGTTAACTGGAGGCTGCTGCAGCCTTCCTGCAGCCTGTATTCCCTCACTGCCCTCGTCTGCCACAAGGAGCACAGGATTGGGAAGGCGTTTGCAAGATCATTTTGTTGTTTCTCCCAGTACCAGCCATACTTTTCATTTTTTATTAGACTGCAAGCTCTTCAAGTCTGTAACTTCTCTGCCCATGTCAGGGCCCTGAGGGCACCAATGCTTAGTTGCTGTGACTGGTCATCACCCACACGTTTTCTGCCCAGTGATTCAGGTTCTCTATTTCAGGCTTTGTCTCCAGGGCTGTCTCTGTCCCCATCTCTTGGATGGGCCTCAGACTTACACTGGAGGTATCATGTCTCCCAGCCTACATCACAGTGTTGTTTCCACTCCTTTCTCTGCCCCTGAGTTCTGCTGGTCCAGACTGGAACCCTGAAAGGATGTGTTGAATCACCCTTGCCTTGTGTGGGACTGCCAGTCCCCGTTGGCAGCACCTGCTCTGCCCAGCCCATCAGATGTGAGACACCCAGGCTGGTGAGGGCACTGTGGTCACCCTCAGCTCCTGGTTCCTTCCCCCCTGTGGAACAGCCCTGAGTTCGCTGCATGCTGGTTTGGAAGTATTTGGCATGAAAGGGTGTTTTTACAGTGCTAGAAACACAATGAAGGGAACTGTGTGTCATTAACTGGCAGTGTAAAATTCTGTAAGATTCTTTACACAATTTTTTGTGAGCTTTGAGTTATCACAAGCTGCTCTTCCCAACAAGGTGTTCAGTATCAATATTCTGCCTCCCTCCAAGTTGACGGGAGCAGAACTTCAGGTCTGTCTCTCCTCTGCCTTTTAAAGCTTTGATAGCTGAAGGATCTGAAACATATAACCCAGTTTTTCCTTTAGGCAAAAGCTGTGACAGCAAAACATCTTTTGCCTGCTTGTTGAGAGTGTAGTGCAAATTAAGGAGTCTGTGAAGCTAGAAATGGCAAGAGAAAAGAGGAATTAAAGATCACAGAACCTGGAGGCAGATTTCAAAAGACTCTTGGAGTCTGTTGGAATCACTCCTACCTCTTAGGGTGCCTCACTAACAGCAGTGCTTAAGTCCTTCTTTCCATGATAAAAAGGAAAGAAAAACTAATGAAGTGTGACAGAATCAGGTTCAAACAATCAAAAAAGTCTTGAAAGAACTGTGACTGTTAAAGACTGTGTTATCTCTACTTTAAGAGCAGAAAATGTATGTAGTCAGCAGGGAAACATTGGAGAATCACCATTCCATAATAACCAGTGAGTTTCAGACCCTTTCTAACCAGTGAAGTAACCAGAAAGTCACCCAGTTTATGCCTGTTACTCTGGTCTGGCTGTATTTGTACCTCAGTTAAGTAACAATGTGAGGTTGGTGTTCTGAAAGTGGCATGGTTTCTGGGACAAAGCTATTCTTCATAGCTGTGGTTTTACACTGAATTTCAAGTTTTTATCACACACAGTGTGATGGGACTTGAACAGCTTGGCTGTCTTTTATTTAGGATGAAGGCACCTAGCCTAATGATCGCCATCCCTTTATCTTTTTTTTTTTTTAGGTCTGATTGGCTCCATCTTTTCTCTCCTGCAGTTTTTCTCCTCGCCCCTCACAGGTGCTGTGTCAGACCACTGGGGCAGAAGGCCTGTGATCCTGCTGACAGTGGTACGTGTCACATGCTGGTCTTGGTCATGGCATCCAATATACAGTGGAAGGCACCATGATCTTGTGCTTAGCACAGAAACTGGATTGTGTGTGAATTGTGGCAGTCACAGTTCAGCTCTAGAACTGAATTTTCTAGATCTGCTGGTTGTTGACCCTTTCTTGCCAAGTCATTTGGCCACACTTCCAAGTATGAGAGCTTAAACTGAACTTCCAGACCCAGAACTGCACACAGAAGGCACCAAAATACTGATCTGTTTCTGTAATTTTCCAAAATCCCTTTCCCCTGTGTTTGGGAGAATGACTTCAGATGCTCTGTTGACAAATGTTGGACTTAATTCCTGTGTATTTTAGTTCATCAAGTGATTAATGAAGGCTGATCACTTCATGACCCATTCCACAGAGCCTGGGAATTGTTGGTTAGGAATATGTAGCACTGCACGATGCATTTCTTATGAACATGAGCATTCTCCTTATTTTGAAATCAGATTTCTCTTGAATTTGGAAACAAATGGAGTGGGATGTACAAAAATGTTTTGTACTCGGGACTGGTTTAATTTCCAAAGAATTTTGCTTCTCTAATTTTGTTAGAAATTTCACAATTATATGTAGTTTGTATGGATTTGTTTCTACTTCTTTTATATTGCTGTTCAAGACATAGTGCAGTGTCAGTTTATTCAGACATGTCTGTTACCTGGGGTTTGGAGCAGCCATTGAAAACAAACAAGAAATGTAGATGTTCAGCTGGGAAGTGAGCAGAAATTGCACCAACTTTGCATTGCTTTATAAAGAACCCTTTCTTGCTTCTGCAGATGGGTTTGATAGCATCATACTCACTCTGGGCTGCCTCTCGGACTTTTGGCGTTTTTCTTCTCTCCAGGATCATAGGTGGGATAAGCAAAGGGAATGTCAGCCTGTCCACAGCTATAATTGCTGACTTGCACTCTCCCAAAGCACGGAGCAAGGGCATGGTGAGTTACAGATGTTTAGTTTTAATAAGCAACTTTTAATTGATTTTAGATGCTCAGTATGTCTTCCTCAGGAGTATGTTCACTGATCAAGTGAAAATATGACTTTACATTGTACCTTGCTTCTGGAAAGGTGCCAGATCATATTCCTGGGAGCTCTTGGACTTTATCCAAGGACCTTCACTTACAAGTGAAACACAGATGCTCTAGAGATGGAAAACTATCTTGTTTCAGTGTTAGAACTGTTAGTCCTGCTGGTAACTTTAACTCTGAT
>PYHW01010105.1:426988-456988 GCA_013186435.1 Turdus rufiventris
GTGCTCCTGACTGCCTTGCACACTGCACTGGCTCCAGGATCTGAGCTCAGTGGGTGAAGGATGTGACATTTGGCTGACTGAGAGGTATGAGCAGCTGCCCTGTCCACTTCCAGAAGGCAGTGGCCCAGATGGAAACACCCTGCAGGCTGAACTTGGCCTGTGAATTACCAGTTCTATCTTTTATCCTATGAAAACTTTAGAGGCCCAGACTTCTCTTAGCAGATTCCTATAAGCCACTACAGAGGACTCTGCTTCTTGGGAGGAGAGGCTTTAGCTTTCACTGTGATAGCTAATGAATCTTCCAAGCAAATTATTATAATCCTGGTGAGCCAAAATGCATTTTTATTTGTGGAGAGCATTACAGCACTAGTAAATAAAATGGGTCAGGGTCTATTTTTAGGGCCTTGAGAGTAAGTCACTTAGTGCAGCATGGCTCACATCCACATGGCTTGTATTCTTTTCTATTCCAAAGCAAAGTAGGCATGTTCATTCTGCTCTCTGGGAGGCAAACAGCATCTGACTGACGCTATTCCCAAACAGTGATGGGCCACTGCCTGTTCCTGCCACTTCCCTGACTGGACAGAAAACAAAATTGGATCTTTGGAAACAGCAGGCTTTTCACACTCTGCTCTCTGCTGTTCACTGCCTGCATCCTCAGGGTGATTGGCTTCTGTACCTGGTTAATCCAAATAGTTTCAGAACCTGAAAAAAACTGCTGTCTAAAATTCTCTGTGTTCACTTTATCCCTGCAGGCCATGATCGGTGTTGCATTCTCCCTGGGCTTCACCCTGGGCCCCATGATGGGTGCTTACCTTGCCATGCAGACAGAGAAAGGAGAAGTCTTCTACCTTCGTTCAGCATTGTCAGCACTTGTGTTTTCTGTGGCTGATTTAATTTTCATCTTCCTCCTTCTTCCAGAGACACTTCCCAAGGAAAAACGGGTAAATGCATGACCAGTCTCAAGATCTGCTTTTTCTGTAAAAATAGGATTTTAGCATTGTTGAAATACTGAAAACAGAGAAGAACAGACTTAGCCAGTGTCTCAGAAATTTAGCTCATTCCTGGAATCAGGATTATCATTATGTCTGGTTGTGTGATCATAGAATCACAGCATATTTTGGGTTGGAAGGGACCTTAAAGATCACTTATTTCCAACACCCCTGCCATAGGCAGGGACACCTTCCACTAGACTGGATTGATCAAAACCTCATCCAGCTTGACCTTGAACACTTCCAGGGATGGTCCCATCCCCTAGCCCAGTGTAATATAGGATGTTTATAGTTAATATGACTGCTTCATTGCTGGTTTTGGTGTGTTAGTTTGAAATTTCTCAAAACTTAATGTGAACATGGGAGGGAGGCTGTGACATTTAAACTATGACCACAAGGACTCCTTGGGGAAGAATTTCAAAATCATAAAAGTATATGCATCAGTGATTGGATTTTCTTTCTTTAACCAGTGTATGTTGGAAGTTTTCTTGCCTATTATTTTGTATTTGCTTGAATATTCTGAACACTGAAATAGCAAATTACTTTTTTTCTGAGCTGTTCTGTCTTCTATAGATAGAAAATACCTACATGTGCTAAAATTCAGTGTCTGATTGGATTCTTCTTTGGGCTGAACATTTATTAACATTAGAATTTAATATTGTGTGATTGGACTTTGTCCAAGGCATGTCTGATTAAAAGTCTCTTAGAACAATCTTTGTAGAGGGGGGAGGTGGAATTCAGCCCTGCTTTGAGCCTTTCACTGGACTGAGTCTTGTGCTGTGATCCCTGGTTTCTAGGCAGCACTCAGGTTTTGGAGCATGCTTGGTCTCTGGATAGCCAAATGCGTTTTTCACAGAGAGCTGTTCAGGAAACTTTTATCTGCAATGATCCTGCCAGGGCAAAACCTTCCCTGAGTGTTTCCCAGCAGGTTGTGTCCCATGTGAAATCTGTGGCTTACACTATGTTCCCAAGAATTACAGCTATGTTATTTTCTTTTAACAGCTCTTCCATGTGTCATCTGTTCCTCTTTCCTATTTGGCTCTTTCTAAACCTTCCAGATGAATTCCTGTTCTTGGTTAGAGCTGCACACTCCGGGAAAGCTGCAACATGGTGACGTAGGGAAGTGCTGCAGAGCAAATCTGTATTCCATAAACAATTCCTCCTTTGCTGTAGAGTGATTAAATGGCTTCCGTGCCTTTTAGGATCATGTGATGACTGGATAGATCCCTCCCACTTTTACGATCCTCTTGGAAGTGCTGCTCAGCTGGTCTGTGTCAGCCAGCACCACTGAATTTCGGTAGGGAAAGGAGCTCTGTCGCTGCTTTTGAGGCGCTGCCCCTGCACAGCAGTGGGTGCTGCTCAAGGCCAGGTCCAGTCACACAGAGCACACAAAAGTGTTTGCCTGCTCATGGCAGGGTGGCTTGGGGCTTCTTGTGTCTGGTGTCACTGCCTGTGTGCTGTCAGCCTCCATCTGGGCATGTGATGCATGTGTTCCAGCATTTTTGTAACTTCAGTTATTAGGCTGCTCTGCTCTCTTCTCTGGTAATCCCTCCCACTTTCTGAGTGGGAGTGAGCAGTTTTCTTGGCCTGTGGACGACAGAGGAAAGGCAGGTATGTTGGCTGCCTTTCTGGACCTGGCTGGGCTGAGCTGCAGCAGGTGCTTCCACAAGTATAGGAGTGGAATATGTGAGAAAGATAAAGCTGTAAAAAGAGGGGAAATCATCATGATAAATGACAGGAGGGTGTGCCAGTGGGATCAGACATCTGTTTCCTAGGAGTGTGCTGTGTTCTCATTATACCCTTGTTTCTCTGTCAGTCTGCTTTTCACAGGAGAATGTTTCATATTGATTCGTGTCAGAATTAACTTGTAGGAAGGGAAGATGTAGTGGGACAGGAAACAAAGATGTGTTTTCATCCAAAGAGAACAGCACTTTACTCTCTTCCTTCCTCTTTTTGCCAACTGTTCCACGAGTTGTTGAGGTGAAGAGAGTCAGATACTGGCCTTATGGAAGCCAAAACAGCTCCTGCTGTGACCTGACTGGGAGAAGGGAAGAACAGGAATGTCTGCTGTGGAATCTGTCCCCTTTAAGAGCTTTGGAGTTAGTTTTTATCTAAGCTAGCCTTGAGCAAGGCTGGCTAGTTGGAGGGAGATTGTTACAACTGTTTTTTCTGGACTGTGTAGGGCTGTGCAGTATCAGTAGGAGACTTGTGGAAAGACAAAGCTGTGCTCTGTGCACACTAAACACGCTTGGTTTGGAAGGTGAGGCTGCAGCTTGGCAGGCCCAGGCTGCATTCCTGATGGGGACTGACTCTGCCTCCCAGACCTGTGACTGAGTCTGTCTGCATCAGAGGAAAACAGAATCAGCAGACTCTGAAAAATGCCTGCCATTTTGGGGGGAACATGAAGTGAAATTGAGCAATTATGGAATAATGAATCGTAAGCATAGAAATTAAACACAAGGTAGATGTTGCAGAGTTTGAACCTGTGAAGAAACTAAACTACTGAACTTCTTGCTGCTGTTGACATTGACTGAAATTGGCAGTGTTTACTTTTTGAGGGATGGTGAAACCTTTAGCCAGTTTTAGGACAATGTTTTCATTCTGGATCAGTAGGTGAAATAATTTCTAGACCACTGTTTCTATAACAAAGATAGAAAATAATGAGAAAAAAAAAAGTACATACACACACACCTACATTAAAAAATCTGATAGTTATATGTATTTCATAAAACACTTGAGATTTTAAACATGTGCAATTACAATGCATTGTAATGGAAGCAAACTGAAATCAGCCTTGTGCAAAGCTGCTTGGCATCCTGTCATGGATAATCATTCAAAACAGCCTCAAGGTATTTTTATTACTGGCAGAGATGCTTGCAGGGAGTTGCCTGTGCCCAGATTCTCTGTGCTGTAGTGCAAACCCCATCGTGCAGGAGCTGGGGATTGCCACAGGCCAGCTTCAGGAAGTCCTCTTGACTTCTCAACAGAGTGAGCAAACTTCTTGGGCGTGTCTGTTTACAGTCTGCAATAAATGCAGTGGGAGGGAGAATAAACATCCCAGTGTGTTCTGTGTGAATCAGCAGCTTCGTGGCTGCAGACCAGCCCAGGCTATTGAACTGCTTGCTGTTGTGAGACTGATGGGCTCCAGACTCTGCTGTGGGGTACTCTGAAGCTCTGACTCTCAAAACAAGGCAGGGCTCACGTAATACCATATTGAAGGTTGATTTGTTTACAGCTTCATTAAATCCAGCCTGTAATGAGTCCCCAGGTCATGCACTGAGATTAAACTCCACTGATAATCTCTGCCCTCAGAGGAACAATAGCTCCCTCCCTCCCTATCTGGGAAGAGAAGAAACCTCATCAAATAAAGCCTGTGCAGTGCTTTGAAGGCAGCAAATATTATGTGTGGTTCTTCAGGATTCTTGAGTGTCTTATCTCTCCTTGTGACTGTTGTGTAAAGTGTCAGGCTAAATTCTATTCTAAAAAATATGGTTTCCCTAATAATGTAGGGAACTTGATTTCTAATCATTTAGTCAGGATTTCTTTTAGTGTTTTAATTTTCTGTATTTTAGAATTAAAAAGAAACCAAATAAAAATGTACATTATCTATAGATGGAATAATAAGCATAAGATGGAAGAATAAATGTAAGAAGCAGGGAAAATGCCACTAGGTGCAGAATTAGGTTGAGATGTACACAGATGTACAAGGCTCACAAGTGTTACAAAATAAATCTTCCTTTTTAAAATGCCACCCATTGTGGCTGGGCAGAATCTCCTTGGAAATTTCTTTAAAATATTTCCAAAGAATCTCTGTAAAAATTATATTTTCCTTCTCTTCCCCAGGAGGTGTCACTGGCTGGCTAAAACAGCGACCAGTACCAAAACAGACCAGTGTTTGATGTGCTGCACATACTGGTCTCAGATTTGTAGAACCAGAGCAAATCCTCAGCTTCATGTGAGCCTGCAGGCACATGTGCCATTATTTTCCCAGTAAATGTTCTTTGGACATGAGTGATGATGCAAAAGGCAAACCAAATAATGCCAGCTTCAAGGCTGTGGAGAATGAGCCACTTCTGCTTTGTGAGACCCCAAAGAAGAATTTTTGTCTTCAGGGGAAGGTGCTGTCTGCCTGCCTTTCAGTTCCATTTGCTGGAGCCAGTTCTGGGTTCAGAAAGTCTGGCTTGTTCTTGGGCCCACTCAAATCCCAATGCCAGGGGCCTTGTTCCATCTCAGATGGTTTGTGTAGGTCTAGAGGCACATTTGGTGGTTGCTGTCAGTTCCTAGCAGTGGTTATTGCATTAGGGGTTTAAATAAACCTCTTTCTGTCTTTGATCAGGTGCCTTCTGTGACATCTGGATTTCAGGCAGCAGTTGACTTGCTCAGTCCTTTGGCTTTATTTCAGTTTGCTGCAGTGACCCGAGGAAAGGAATCCCCTTCAGGGCAGAGTAAGTGTCAGGTGGCTTTTTACAGTAATACTCTGTCTTTTTGTATGTGGGATTGGTAAGTGAAAACTCTACTCAAACCATTCCAGAAGCAGCACTCTGTTTACTCATTTAAAACCCACCTTAATAACTTACAAGAAATTCCACTGGACCTTGGTCCTTTTATTCCCAAAAGAAGATTTTGAAGACGAGCCATTTGAAGATTTCTTGACACTTGTGTTCTCCTCAGCCACTGGCTGCAGTAAGTGAAGTGATTTCAAGATAGATCAAGGCACGAGCAAGGGAGATGTGAGTTTGTTTATTCAATCTGCAAACCAGGAACTTCAGACTGGAATTTTATTTCTCAATTCATGACTTGGAGATGTAGGATTCTGTACATCTCTGTAGGCCTCATTTTGTGATGTGTTGTATGGATGTTTAAAATGAGTATCTGAGATTAGAACATTTCCCCTACAGTTGATAAATGCTCCTCTTCTATTGTGGTTTTATTGTCAAGCTTTGCCTGGAGAACATCACCACGTTTTTCTCTCCACCTCCCACCCCCTTGGTGTTTGTTTGGGTTTTTTGTTTTTTCAGATCTTCAGAATCTCAAAATTTTGGGCCTGGCCTACTTCTTGTACCTCTTCCTGTTTTCTGGCTTGGAGTACACACTGAGTTTTCTCACTCACCAGAGATTCCACTTCAGCAGGTATTGCAATAAATGTTGTATATTTTGACGAGGATATTTTCCAAAATCTTGATGTAAGGTCTCTTCATGTGTTTTCAAGAGAGGCTTTCTGACGTTGGTAAAACCATCAGTAAAGCCACCCCTGTGTTCCGTGGAATTTGGGCGTTGTGAGAAGAATTTGTGAAATACAGGCACAATGTTTATCATGAAAGGAAGTACTCAGTCTACAACTTCTGGAAACTAGGGAATATAAACACCCAACATTAAATTAAAGGTCCTGAAATCAGATAGCTGTGCCAGTTGTATTGATTAGAGTAAAACCTGTTCTTGCTCAGAAGTTTCTGTGTATTAGGACAAATCTTGAAGCTCAAAGAGGTGAAGGATGGGGGATATCTATGTGATGATATTTGCCCATCAGCAAATTCTGCATGCCATACTGTGTGCAGTCATGTCCCAGAGCCTGATTTCCTGTAGTCACCACCAGAGAAGAAAGAGAACAGAATCCACCGACAGCTCAGCTTGAAATACTTTCCCTGCCAGCTCATAGGAAGAATTCCAGCCAGGAATGTGAACGTGCAACTTGATTCCTGTGCATGTCCTTCCCTTTGAGTAATTCTCAGGGGGTTGTCTCATCTTTCCCTGGCTGTCTTTCATTAGTTCGTGGTTTAACTAATCCTGTGTGTCCAGGAGGGGTTTTGTGGTGCACTGAGCTCGGTTGTGTCCTGTGCACTCAGGGCAGCCCTCAATGAGCTGCAGAGCCAGCAGAGCACTCTCTGAGGCACCTTGCTATGGAGGTGAGGCCCTTCAGCTGAGAATACCCACAAAGGTCAGTCAGTAAGAGAGGGAAAGGGAAAACTGAAGAAAACGGAAGAGTGGAGGGAGTGATGTCTCAGAATTCCCAGTGTGACACAGGAGCTCCATCACGCTGTGACCTCCATCAACCCTCCTTGAGTTGCACCTTGGAAGCCAGCATGTCCCGTGCTCATGGCACAGATGTTCACAGCACAGCGTCCTTTGTGTGCTGAGTCTTTGTGGGCCAGCCCAGAAACCCTGACCTAGCCCACAGCAGTCCAGAGGTGGCTGCAGCATTGCCAGCAGTGTCCCACCATGCAAGAAGAGCTCCGAGTTTTCCCTCGTTGCTCTGTGCTTGCCAGGGCAGTGCTGTTGGTGTTGTGAGAGCTCTGCAGGGCTGTGTGAGCCCCAGAGGGTTCTCATCTCCCCTGCTCAGGGAGGGTCCTGGATCCAGGGCAGAACACTCCGTGCATGACTCCCTAATCTGTGTTTTTGCCTCCCTTCCAGCATGCAGCAGGGCAAGATGTTTTTCTTTATTGGAATAACAATGGCTGTGATCCAGGGAGGCTATGCTCGCCGAATCAAGCCAGGAAATGAAATCAGAGCTGTAAAAAGGGTAAAAAAAAAAATCACTATTTCTTTTTCTTCCCCCCTCCAATCTGTTATATTAATTTTCAGTCCGGAGTGCAGTGAGGGGTAGTTGGAGGTTGTAACTGTATTTGTCCAGTCAAAAGAAATTTCTGTCTCATCTATCCAGCTGAATGACTTCTCAAAACTGGTTGTTGGGCACTTATCTAAACTTTGGAACTCTTAGAGCTCTTTTTTATGATATGAGCAACAATACTATTAAAACTTTGTGTTCTTCTTATTTAATTGCAGTAAGGAGTGAGAGCAGATTGTCCATCTGTGCAAGTTAGGTAAAATATTGTGAAGAGTATGCTTTATTTCAGTGATTTGTTCTTGTAGTGCAGAAACTACTAAAGCTGCTTCAGGGCTGATCTCTGACTTTCTTTCTGGGAAATTATTTCCAGTCTGGCTATCTTTGTGCTTGACAGGCTTTCCCCAGGGTATATTTCACTGCTGGGCAGGGAGAAATAGATTCTTTTTCCAGTCTTTGGTTTGTGATCATCAGTATTACATGTAACAAAAGCATGTATCGATGTTCAGGCTGAGGTTTCACTGACAGGAGTGTACATTCCTTTGTTTTGCTTGGCTCTTTACTCACAGAGGTGCTGCAGCTGCTGTGCTGGGATGGCAGGAGCAGCTCCTGCAGTTTGTACAGCTGTGGGGACAGAGGATGTCTTGTGTCCTTTACATTTGTGTGTGGAACTGAACAAAGCCCTGCCCTGGCTCCTTGGCATAGGTTTGCTTTGACTGTTAGAGCCTTGATTAATGTATTTTACGTGATTTTGAGGCCAGTGGGATTTCAGTGGTGGCAGGGTAGATTTCCAAACCATTGCATTCCAGTGAATTGACTCAGCTTCTCTTAAAGTGAATTCTGCTGGTGAAACAATCTCCACCCCGATCCCTGGCAGGGAACTCATGTCAGGCTGCTGGTGTCACGTTTCCCTGTGGATGAACTTCAGCTGTGCTGCTTCATCCTCCACAGCAGCTTCCCCCTGTGCTCTGGCAGCCGGCTGTGTTTGCTGGCACTGCCCTGCCCTTTGCACCCCTCATTTTTATCCTCCTTCCCCAGCCCTGCTCCAGGACATGCTGTTACCTCAAACACTCCTTTGTGGGCTGGTGGCTCCTCATGAGCAGCCGTGTTCGCTCTGCACTGACCCCCAGCCCTGGGGCCCTCTTTGGCATGGATGTTTTGTGGGAGTTCTTTTGTGGGAATTCCCTCTTGTGCTGAAGTTACTCTGGCAGTCTGTGAATCTGCACCATGTGGCAAACATGGCCTCTCTTAGCACAGGGGTTACAGTACCTCATTTATTACTGAACCTTCAAAGTGAGGCATGCAGTGGCAGTGAACACGCTCCTTTATCACACGTGAAGCACATCTGATCTGTCTTCTGCAGGAGCTCTGTGAGGGAGGCATCACAGGGGAATGGAAGTCCAGCCCTTGGAGGAGATGATGAAGGCTTTTTATTTTTGGGGTTTGAATTTTTCCTCTTGGCTACAGAAATCTGAAAGTTAAAGATAAAATCAGCCAATAATGCTGAGAAAAAGCAGAGGAGCTGCACACTCCCTTGTGCCAGCTCAGGAGATGAAGAGTTAAAGCCAGATTTCTGTACAGGTCAACACAGAACAAGAGATAAAATCCCCCCAAAACCACAGATGTGTGGAGGGAGAACTTGCAATGATGTGATGGTGAGAGGGAACAGAAAAGTTCATTGTGCTGGTGTGTGGGGCCATCCAGGTGGCTGAAATGTCTGCTTGGGAAGAAAGGGCTTTGTGCTGGAACTCTGTGCTGTCCCATCCCGGAAGGGAGCTGGCAGGACACCTCGAGTGGGGCTGTAGCAAGCATTGCTCAGTGTAACTCTGTGACTCGTTCCTTTCCAGGCCATTGTGTTGCTGATTCCAGCCTTCTTGTTAATTGGATGGGCTGCAAATGTGACCATGCTGAGTGCTGGACTGCTGCTGTACTCCTTCGGTGAGCTGTTCAAAAGGCACTGCAGGCTAAGCACAAATGATTTTTCCTCATGTGTTTATTCATACTGTTAAAAAAGATGCACTTCTAATTCAAAGTACAAGTAACAGAAAGCTGTCACTTGGTTTTCTGCAATATGAACGGAATGGTGTCTGGGTTCTTTTCTGGTGCAGTTTGTGTCACAGGAAGTTGTCGTGGTATTGGGAAGCATCCCCAGGGCTCCTCTTGTCCTGTCTCACTGTGGATCTCTTGAGGATTTTTTTTTAACCCTCTCTTAGCAGACCTAGAAGAAAAGTATTCACTAAATAGCTCAGCTCAGGAAAAAGAGCGAGACATGGAATCTCTGCACCTGAGTGGTGTTGCATTATTTCTTAGGCTGGAGACCTGCCCACTCTGAGGGTGTTCAGACTGAGTGAGATGAGGGTCAGATGTTTTCAGTGTTGGCATAAATTCTCTTCTGCCAACCTAAGCTGTTGTTCAGGGAAACACTCATGAATGAAGTTGGATTCCTCTACTGGATGTCTAAAAAGAGATTTCAGATATTACCAATGCTGCTTCATGTATGACTTATTACAAAAGTGGACTTCTCTTTTGCAAGGTACAGCTTGATTTAGGAGTAAATTATAAACCACAAAATGCACCTATTGAGCCTCTTACTTGTCTGGGGCCAGCTGTGTGTTTGACAGGTGAGGAGTGAGAGGGGGTGTTCATTATGTTTAACCATATTTGAGTCTTCCCTGGCCCCTTCCTCTGCAGACAACTCCGTGTCTGCCCAGTTAAACTAGCTAGAAATTCCCCTGGGGGGGATCCCTTCTCTTCCTCCTGCTGCCCAACAGTTGGGGCATCTGCAGTTAGAGCAACCTTGATCATTTCTGTTGTTTCATCCTTCCCTTTCCCTTTCCCTTTCCCAGGAGAGCCTGTAGCTGCCTGTCCTGGCTGCCTGCAGTGCACTGCAGTGTCACTGTGGGTGCAGCCACTCATTATCTGGAACACGACTTTCCCTGCTCCACCTGCTAAGAGCAGAGTGATTGGGAAGCTGCCAGCTGGCAGATCTGCCCCGTCCATCCCTGTCCCCTGGCTCCCACAGTGAGGGACGCTAATGGGAAACATCTGCCGGGAGCTCTCCCAGCTTTGGGCTCTTGCTGCAGGTTGGCTTGGAGGGGGGGTTCCCATCTCTGAACTGGACTGAACCTGGTGACTCAGCGGTGCTGCAGTGCCCAGAGCTCAGCAGATTTCAGATTTGCAGTAGGAACGAGTTTGGGCCCGTGTTTGTCTGTTGTTCTTGTCTGTTCTGAGCTCTGCTGTTCACTGGTGTCTCTCGTGTGGATTTTTCCAGCTGCTGCCATTGTGATCCCGTGTTTATCAGCAGTGGTGTCAGGCTATGGTGAGTATCACACCAGTGCCCTCTGTATTGACTTGGCTCAGATTATACAGAGCTGACCTTGAGTGAAGCATCAGCGGGAACAGCTGGGGATCCCTCAAGCCCTGCTGCAGGGAACCACCCCCGTGGCTCCCACCTGTCTCACAGCTGATAATTCCAGCACTAACAGCAATGATCTGCTCAGTGCCCATCAATAGCACACTTGAGTTTTGTGCTGTGTCACACAGCTCAGTCCAGACTGATGGGAAACCTCAGTGCTGGTGCTGATGAAGATGAGAAGTGGGCAAAGGCCTGGGGTTTTTGGGAGGTGCGAATGTGCACTACAAACTGTCCCAGTCAAGCTCTGTGGCAGGCCCTGGTGTTCATGCAGTGACTCACCGTGAGGGCCTTGGTGAGGGGACTGGGTGAGAAATGGTGGGAGGGGAAGATGCAAGTGTGAAATACCCCAAATAACGAGGCTCAGCTAGAGCCGGGCCCAAAGCCCACCCCGTGTCATGCTCTGCTTGCACAGGCACTGCCGGCCAGAAGGGACGAGTCATGGGCATCCTGAGGAGCCTGGGCGCCCTGGCCAGAGCCCTGGGACCCGTCCTGGCAGCTGCAGGTGAGCGTGGCCTCGCGTTCCTTCCTCTCTTTGGCACCAGACAGCCCGGGGGGGCAGAGGGGCACAGGCACCTCCTGCGGTGGGCTCAGAGCCCCCGAGCAGTTCAGGGTAAAGGGACAGAGGAAGGGGAGGCAGCCTCAGAGCTCGAGGTCGGGCTGATGTTTACACCAAGCAAACAGGACCTGGTTCCTGAGTACAGCCACAGGCCGAGCTCCTGGCACCCTGTGGCTCAGCCAAGGGGGAGCAGAAGTTCTGCTCAGCTGTGCGGGTGCTGTGTGAGCAGGACAGCTCTGAGGGCATCCACACCCCTGCAAGGACAAGCACAGTAACAAGGTGAATCCTCTTTCTTTTGCAGTGTACTGGCTGGCTGGGGCAGAGATTTGCTTCACTGTCTGTGGAGCTTTGTTCCTCGTCCCCTTGGCTCTACTCGGGTCTATAAAACAGCAGACAAAGGAGGAGTAGGAAGGAACTACAAACCCAGCACCAGCTTCCAAGGACCTCTGCAAGACCTGACTCTTGGCACCTGAGCAAAGAGGAAAAGGGAGATTGTGATCTTCTGGAAGCAGCTACACAATGACCATGTGCAGCAACAACACACAGCAGTCGTGTTGAAGGTGGCCTCCAGCCAGCTGGGTTAGCTTTGCAAATAGGAAAACACCAAAGGACAACAGACACACACACCCCCCCAAAGCGTTGAGTAAGGCATTAGGAGCAGCTGAGCAGTAGAGACAGCCCAAGAGCAGCAGGCCTGGAGCCCTCCCCACAGCACACAGGGCTCTGCTCCTCCCCCCGAGCCTCTGCAGGGCTGGGCTGGCACAGAACAAACGCTCAGGGCCACGCCGATGTGGTTTTTTATAAGTGGTACAAGAACTCTGCAAACGGGATGTCAAACAAAGCAGAAGCACACTGCAGCTGCCTGGCACCCCACTGCTCCCTTGGCACAGGTGGACTGTTTTTAATATACAAATAGATTTGGAGAGATGTTTTATATTTCTAATACCGTGTGATGTTTTTGATGACCAAGCCCTGTTGTTTTTGCATTACAATAAACGGTTACATTGAACAGTGCTGTGGTCAGGTCATTACGGCTGCTGCACCCTCTGAGCTGAACAGCCCTGTCTGGCCGAGGCAAAAAGGGGCCAGAATTTCACCAAGGTGCCAAAAGCCTCCTTGAGGGGGCCAGCCATGGACAGCACCATGCTGACCCCAGGAACGGGGGGGGAAGGAACCTGCACCAGGCTCTGCCCACGGCTGAGCTGGCAATCTCTGGCAAGGGAGCCCTGCAGTGACCAATCTGAGCAGTGCCTGAGAATGAAAGCATCATTAATCAACACATTCATTAAAAGAAAACTAAGCAAATGAGGCTACAGAATAAAAGTGTACAAGTTTTGAAAGCAGAGCATGATTTTTTTTCCAAGAGTTTTATTTATGAGTAGAACTTAATGATACAAGAAAGAAAGAAAAATACAGGACTTTATTCTGCCCCGAAGTGTGTAACCATACCATACATGACTACATTTCATATTGTAATACAAAGAACTAAAAGAACAAACTACAAAATTTGAAATTAAGAGTCATTGCATATGTGGTCAAGATAAATGGAGGGACTTCAGTAAAGAACTGAAACATACAGCAATTAGTCATTTAGTTACGACCCTGCAATAAAACACAACTTAGCAAAATAAGTGTTGTTTGCTTCCTAGTGTACAAGGACATCGAATGTTAGAGCAGAAGCTGAAAGCCGTTGGTGCCATGCGGTCCTGCCCGAGCGCTGCTGTCCGGGGCTCCAGCCCAGTGCCCGCCTGCTCTGTCCCACTCCGGCCCTGCCACCTTTGCCTCCTCCACCCCTCTGCTCTCACTTCCACACTGACAGCTCACGTCCACTTCCAGCTGTTCCCCTTTGCTCCCAAAGCCAGCCCGAGGATCGGCACCTCCCAGCCTGACTCAGCTGCTCTGTGCACCCCGAGCTGCTCCAGCCACGGCCCTCCGCGCTTTCTGCTGCATCAATGTAAGGCATTAGTTCTCTGCTATTTTACCAATCGCAACATTTACTATTGTCCTAAAAGGTTCCATCCATGTTCTGTTGTGTTACAGACACTTACTGTGAGTCAGTGTGTTGCCCTCGCCCCCATGGAGTGTTGGGGTTTGCTGCTGTTAAACCTGAAATGCAAATTCTAGAATCCAGACCTGGTCACTGCCCGCCGGCGCTGGGCCGGGAAGGGCACCCGCGTTCCGGAGAATTCCACAAGCTCCACCTACCTGATCTTACACCACTTTTAGAAATGGTGACAGACAGAAGCATGGCAATAACTGGGAAATAGTGAACTCAGTGGTGAGAGTGATTTGCCATGCTGCACATTAAACAAACATTTATAGCAAAAAGTGAAAATACACCTTTAGGGTTACACAGGATTTCTGTACTTGACCGCTGGCAACAACAACAAAAAGATTTAAAGAAATGCCAGCTTTGGTAAGTGAAAATGCAATTACTATAAAACAAGGTGAAATACTCAGTGTAATGCATTTACATTTTTATCAGTGGCAAGGAACAAACACAAAAGGCTGCACATGGCATTCATGCACAGCAAGGTCGCATGTGCAACAAAGGGATTTTTAAAAGGACGAAGAAAACTGTGCTAAGGCCCAAAATACACCTGCCCATGCTCCACACCACCAGCTGAAAAACTTCTGAAATACTTCTACTTCAGTTACTTTTTAACCTTTTCTGACAGCCAAATCACCACATGACTCGGCAAGGCAAGAGCAAAGACAGATTTCCCTTAAACTGTGATTCACTAGAAAGAAAAAAACCAGGCCAAGATTGGGCTCTTTGAACACACAACATGAGCAGAACACACCACGGACATTTCAGTCCTAGACATCAAAGACTGATTTCACCAGCCAGGTATAAAATAAAACAAAGTGAAAAACACCTTCATTTTGTAAGAACAGTGAGAAGGGGGGAAGAGAGGAAGCAATGGAGAGCCTCAAGGCTTGGCCAAACCACAACCTGTGCTCACAAGCTTGCAGAAGTTTACACGTCAGTTCAAGAATTCACCCCCCTTGAGAACACCACTGCAAAAGCATCCTCTCTCAAAGTTAAATTTTAAGAAATTTACTCGTGACTTGGAACAGAATATTGGAAAGAATACTTCTTGTGGTAAGCAATGGGTGTTTTATTTTTAATTGTGATTTTTTTAATATTTTCTTTTGCGAAGCAGTGCAGGCTTTAAATTAAAAATATTGAATCAATGCCTTCCACATGGAAGTCATTTACATTGGATTACTAACTAGGGATCAGATCTGTGGCAGCTGCTGAACACACAGGATTAGCACCTTTTTGGACATGAGTTTCTGGTTATAACCCTAAACAATCAAGCCATAACTTGAGGGGCTGGTTGGATTAATTGTGGCATTCATTTACATAGTAAGACAAAACACTCAGTACTCTGGTACATTCTAGTGGTTAATGGATTTTAAAATATGACAGTGTTTCTGCAGTGGGTTGGCCTTTAGGAGTCACTCTTCTTTTTGCTCTTCTTCAGGAAGGAAGGAGTGCGAAACTTCTTTTTCTTTTTTGATGGGGACTTCCCTGGAGATTCATCACTACCTGCATCAGCTGCTGTCCCCTCCTCAGCTGTTGGTGTTGCTGGCTCTTCAGTGGGTTGGGACTGGGGTTCCTTATTTTCCACTGCAGGTGGTTCTGTTTGGCTTTTGGGCACATGGTGATCACATCTCCCTTCCTCCTTTCCTAAGGGAGGGAAGCCGAGTGCTTCCGAAGGCTCATCGGGGGTGAGATCTGGGAGGGTTTGCTTGAAGGTTGCAGCATCACTGTCATCTCTGTAGGTCTGGTCCTGCTGTGTCTCTGGTGGACGGACAGACAGTGACAGTCAGTTCACAAACGTCCCTGGGGCAGGGCAAGCCAAGCACGTGGATGGTGAGCGCGTTCTAGAAGGAACTAATTTATTTACTTGGCATGGAAGCCTTTGTGATAGGGCTGCTCTCCAGCTTTGGGCACAGAAGAAATAAGATACTCCAAAGTTCTGTTTGTTTTTAAGCTTCTTCACACAGAACAGATAAAGCTGAATTTCATCAGTAAGAAAGTAACTGTTCAGGCTGAGCTCCCGTTTCCTCATGACATTTGCAGGCAACACAATATTTTACTGCAATAAGGCAGGAATTAAACCTGCAGTTTTCATTGGCATTGGGTAGAGTGGTTTGCAATTCCACACCTTTATTCTTATTTCTTTTGGAGAGATAAAACTAATTGCTGATTTGCAGTGATCCCATACATACAAATCCATTAATTTCTAAATTGTTGGCTTGTCAATTTATAAACCCAGTGAAGGGATTTTCATCATATTCTTCCATGAGATCTAACTGATGTTGCTTCATAATAGAATTTCCTATCACAAAGGCTTCACTTTTTTTTTGGCAAGATATGAGTACATATTATGGATTCCTATAAGTAAAATCCATGTAGCTGATCAAATAAAATGAGCTCAGCAGGTTATGCAATACAGCTTGTTTTGTTTATTGTGTGTGATGTCAACAGCCAAACTCACCCTGCAAAAGGGAACATCGAGAGTCCAGTGGCAGCTGAGCTCTAGGGATGCTCTGGGCACGGCTCCTCTGCGCATGGCTTGGACAAGGAGCACTTGTGGAGCTGCCTGCAATGCTCCCCGTGCAGGGTCCCGTTAGCTGGGCCACATCTATCCCCACTGATGTTACATAAGGAGGAATCGAGAGCAAAATCCAGGCCATGCTCATTGTGAGGCACAAATGAAAGGCAACTATTTTTTCCTCCTTTCATGATCTTGTTTGTTTTAATTTGAAAAGACTGAAGGCTTTCACAAGAATTTACAGAAAATACTTGACGCTTTCACATTTTTCCTATAAAAATGACAGTGCTCTTTCTACTTCTGCCAGCTGGGATTAATAATTCTCTGATATATTTTAGAGGGCTCTGTTCTGTGAATGCCTGCTAGGAAGCAAACACGTTTTCCCCAGAGCACTGTGAACTTCTAATAGGTTAAATAAACACCACACACCAGTATCCAGTGCAAAACACTCAGAATGCACAAGTTAGCAGTTTCAAAGTTATAATGCAGGCAGGATTTAAGTCAGAGCAAAAAGGAGAAAGCAGTTATGTACAGTCCAAGCTGCCCCTGAAGCTGTAGGATAGCCTATGTATAGCACACATGAATTCATAGGAAACACCAGCTACAGCTCTTCACCACCACTACCCTGCCTTTGGATTTGACTTTTCAGGAATTAACTGAAAACAGAGCTGAGCTCTTCTCCCTGGGATCCAGGGACAGGATGTGTGGGAATGTCTCAAAGCTGCAACAGGGGAGTTCACACTGGGCTCTGGGAAGTATTTCTTCACTGAGAGGGTGGCCAGACATTGAAATTGGCTTCCCACTGACTGAGAGCTGGTCAAGGCCCCGGGCCTGTCAGTGCTCAGGAGGCATCAGGACAATCAGCTTTAACTTTTGGTCAGCCCTGAGCTGGTTCAGGCACTGGGACTAGATGCTCATTGTAGGTCCCTCCCAAGTAAAAGATACTGTATTGTATTCACTAGTTGGCCCCATTTTTAGAACAGGCATCACATTGGACTGTCAGGTTTATTTTTTTTAGTAAGTTTAAAAGATAGTTTTGAAGTTTTAACAAAGGGATTCGAGATAGCTCAAACCAAAGAGTAGGAAGCTACAGGCATGCGAACAGCACTTGCCAGCTGGCCTGAGCATTGAATAAATACAAATGGGTTTATAACTCATTAACCCAGGACTGCCATCCTTCCCAGTTTGTCAAGTTCCCATCATCCTTAATAAACAGATTAACATGATGCTGGAATCAAGTAAGCATTTGTTTATCTAGTTAGATAAGGACAATATTTTACCAGAATTCAGAAGATTTACAAATTCCACATTCAATTAAGTTGGCACACAAACACCCTGCTATTCTATCCCTGGATGGATTTCAGTAACATAACTAGAAAGCTTTAAAAACATCTTTCTTGCTATTTACAGTTTAAGAACTTTCCTCAACATTTTAGAAGTTGTTTGTTTTTTTTTTTTTTTTAAATAATCATGTTTACATCCATGCTCTCCCTTTATACACACACACACACATATATATATACACACTGTGGTTTAAAAGTTTAAAGCATAACATCAATATTTCGTGTGTGTTTACAATTCACATTATTTATGAAAATAAAGGTCTGTGGGGGTTGGTTTGATTTATTTTTCAACACAAAGATGTGGACAAACATACAAACTAGGCTACAACTAAGTTAAAAACCACTGGACTGATTTCAGCTACACTTCAATAGAAACAATACGATGAATCAAAGCCGAGAAGAGGTTGTATACTGAGAACATTGGCATTCAATACAACCTCCCCCAACCAAACTCATCATGGTGTGAACTTCCAGTTATTCCCTAAAACAAGCTTTGTATGTTTGTCCTGGAAAACTTCTACAACTAGGAGAGTTTGTTGAACACAATTCCCTGTTTAAAAGAACTTTATCAGTAACATCTCAGGTGTCTACAATATAGTTTGACTGTCACACCTATGACAAACACACTGACTTTTGGATATAACAGGACATACAAACACCCTTATTCCTTTAAAGTATAATCTGAAGGAGCCCTGCAGAGCTAGCCAAAACAGCTGTAGAAATTGCTGCCACCAAGTACTTGCTGTTATTCCTTGGCTGGAATATGAACTCCCTACAGTTAACACAAAACATAGGAGTAGTCCCACATCCATTTCCATGCAGAAGTCTGCTGGGTAAATTTCAATCCATGTCAGTGGATTTTGCTCTGGAATAGATTAGGAACTCTTCTGTTTTGTAACCAGGCCCAAGCTGTGTGGGCAGCAGCAAACTGTTGGGGCAGAAACTTCCAGGGCTGTTTCAGCTATATCTGCCAGGCAGCTTCAGACTATTCCTTTGAAACTGAGGAATCAGACACACAGATATGGAAACACGGAGGGTGACTTTGACAGTCTCTCTCAAGGGGGGAGTGTGCTTTAACATGAGATCTGCAACTGCCTGGAATTACATGGAACTGAGAACTAAAGAAATCAACATCTCAACTGAAGAAGCCTGCTTTTTAAAAAAAAAAAGACAAAACAAAAAAACCCAAAACTTAGTAACCAAAGATGCAAGATTGAAGCAAAGCACAAAAGCAGGTCAGAGTATGGAATGATACTTACTATGGTAACAGGTATTCTTTAGCATATCCATCTCCTGTTTGTAACGCAGCCACAAGAAGAAAAAAGCACAAGTAGAGAATCTATGCATTCATCACAGCCATTGTGTTACGTTAGAAGAATGGTTGCAACCATTCTTGTAGAGAACAGAATGAGATGAAGTAGTGAATGGCAGACTAAGACAAGTGATATATCCAATGTACAAGGTAAAGGAAACAAGACGATAATTGGATTACACCTGATCAAGACTATGATTTTATCCTTTTTAAAGGGAATTATCAACTTTAGCAGCCCTGCTCACATTTTAGTTAAAACTATGATGAAAGGTGAGCAAATAATCAAATTTAGATTCAAATTGAGAAGGAAAAATATTTACTAAGGTGTAATCCAAGTACAATAATGTTTAAGAAATGTGCAATCAGTGAAGAAGATTTACCAAAGCATACAGATGCATGTCTGGTTCAGCACCAGACACTCTTTGATTTAGTAAGAGCAATTATCTCGCAGAAATGTACAGAAAGGTAAATCAGTTGAGAAACACCAAGAGATGACAAGGCAATTCTGAAGAGATGGAAATTTGTCTTTATATCAATGCACACTTCTTTATTATTGTAAACAGAACTGCTGTTAGACTGGCAGCTCAGTGGAGTGTCTCCAGGCAGTACAGCAGTGAAACACAGAGGTCACTGGCTGTTATCAGCTCTAGCTCATGGCCTCCCATGTGTCAGTCTCTAAGGATGCAGTTACTGGCTCCCCCCAGGGCAGCAGAACAGAACGTACCTTCCTCTATTTTAATTGGGGTGCTGGGAGGAGTGCGAGCTGCACCGGGCTCAGGGGGGCTCTTCTCTTTTTCTGGCCTGCCATCTTCTGAGGGCTCTGCAGGTGCAGGCAAAGGGAATTAAAAAGGCAAATAAAACCTGTCAGCATGTAAGAAAACAAGTGTCCTTTTGCTCCATGCATGAAAGATACCAACACATTTTTCTGAATCAAAATTCTGCCAGGATATTAAATAATACCAAAACAAGCAAAAGAAAATTAAACAATAGTTTGATACCAACAAAACTGCTCAAGTTGCTGTTGTGCTCTGTAGGTCTTTTTGGAGGTTTTTTTTTCCTTTAAGAGGGCATGAATAATGAATCATTTATGAATCGGTTTATGCTGCTGTTATAAGGAAAACTTGTGAGGAAAAACCACAAGGAATCTATAAACAAATATGGAGGAGGGGATATGCTCCCAGGCCTACACAAGGTAACATTCTTTTGCTTGCTTTGCATTGCTGAAATTTAGAGTAAACAAAATTGCATCCCGAAAGAAAAGAAGACTGCACAGATAATCAGAAAAACATGCAGCAATTATGATTCCAAACAGATTTCACAGTGGTTTGAGTATTTGTTATTAGTAAGGAGGACTTGAGTATTAGTCCCCCTTGCATCCAGCTTTATAATAGCCCTAGATTCAAAGGAGAGCATGAATAGAGGACACCATACATTGGGAACAACACTAAAGCATTGTTCCATCCAGTTCACCTACACAATTAAAGTGAAATCAGTCCCACAGATAAGTCAACTGACAGAATCTCCACATGGTGTAGATAAAGAGGTTGTTCCTTGGATTACAAGCACAGCTGTACCACATTAGTAATACCTGAGGCCTCAGCCAAAAGGTCAGGATCAGACCTTAAAGCTTTGATCACTGCAGTATGAAATTCCTTATGGGAGGACTTCTGCCCATCTGGCTCTTCTCCATTTGGATGTGGGATGATTTGCTGCATGGTCTGACAAGAAACCCGTGCAGCAGCAAACTGAGTGTTAGCTAAAGACTCGGACAGTGATGATATGTCACGATCCTGTAAAGTCTTCGTATCTGTTCCTTGAAAGGTGTTTGATCTGCCTTTCAAATCCAGAGATTTGTTATCTGACGTGTTTTGCTCACTGCTGGTCTGATTTCTAAGCACTGCACTCTGTTCCCCAGCTGGTGTCTGTCTCAGTAACACAGTCTCTCCATATTTTGATACCTTATCTAAGAAGGATGTGGCATTGTTACTGAGAGAATAAAGGTATGCAGTTAAACAAGCATGACAGCACAGCATCCCACCCCAGCCCAGCCACCCAGGACTTCACAAACCAAACACAACCGTTCCTACATTGTGGTCCCAGAAGCAGGGAACACACACCATAACAGAAGCAGCACTTTGGGTTCTAGCATCACTCAGATTCAAACTTCCCAACAGATGAGCATCGTAAATATCAGCCCTTAAAATTAAACTGAAGTAAAGCGGGAGAAACACTTCAGATGCAGCAACAGCCTCTTTTTATAGCCCAAATCTGCCATAATTCCAGGATAATTGAAAAAGTCCATTTTGGTAGAAGTGCCCAAGACGTTGCATTTCCAATCAATGTTATTCTGCATCTTCTCCATTTAACCTAATTCTCAAATCTCAATTTTCAGTGATTTAAAAACCTGCCGTGTTGCTGCATCACCATCCCCTCACCTTAGCCTAGGCTCTAGGGCAAGGGAAACAAAGCAGACAAAAACAGTACTGAAACACCTTTTTGACTGAAGTTTCAAGCTTTCAACTTCCTACCAGCAGGAGTAACTAGGACAATTTAGGAGTGAGATCTATGCATTTTACAGAACACAAAACAATTACATCACACATTTTATATGTAATATACTTTTCCAATTTCTAATTCACGCTGGAAAAACAGAAACATACAAAAACTAGGTAACTTATCCTTTGCAGGTAACCCACTTTCCAATTACTAAGAAACTTGCTGGTACCACGGTCTATTGTAGAAAAAACACACTCAGAGAAACCAACCTTCTGGTCCCTTCTGCTTTCTTTCTACTTCCTTGCGATATTCTTCCAGTTCTCGATCAGTGAGTTTGTTGAAGGGATTTGGTCCTGTTGTGCTCACTATGACTTTTGGTTGATATTCTTTCTCAATTATTGCCTTTGAAGCAGTCACCAGCTCTCCCTGACAAAAGAAAATTAAGATACATTGGCAGTCAAGCAGTAACTTGTAGAACCTTTAGAGGCATAGAGGCTACAAAGCAACCAAAAACAAAACAAAAATGTAACCTTGAAAATGCTACTTTTTCCTCTTTTAGATTAAAAAAAAAATCTATTAGATTTTTTTTTTTATTTGATTCATAGGAGGTTAATATAAAGGAGAAAACAGGTCTCCACCAGGGAATATCCACCATTAAGCAGTAAATCAAATAGCAGCCAAACAGTCTAGCTGAATTACATCTCAAGTCACAAAAGTATATGAAGTTTCTTTTTCTTGCCACAAAAGAAACATGATACCAGGCCCACCTGCATGGCAGTCTGGGCACAGAATACTTGTAAAGGCTCAAGAACTCATCTCATAGGTATTTTTGTTTCTGTTTTGTTTTGGCTTTTATTATTATTGTTTTGCTTTGGATTTTTGTTTTGCTTTGTATTTTTTAATAACAGAAAAGCCATTTCTAGCAGCTACTTCATTATACCTAACAGGTGTTATAGTAAAAAGCCACCTCGTATATGTTCTGTATACACCAGATTAACAGCTTATGTAAGCAATTTTAAAGCAATTAAGGTTAACTGTAATCTGGTACAAGTTACCATGTTTACATCTATAACATTTGTCATATAAGCCAGATAGAAAGTTATACAAATAAAAATATAGCGAGCAATTCTAAGTACAGTAAGTTCCAGTGGACAGAAGCAGCTGCATCAGAGATTCTCTAATGTTCAAGTTTTTAGTTTTCCTTCTCTAATCCTATAGTAAAGGCTACAGCCACTGGATTTTCATTGTCTCATGCACAGAAAACGCTTGCCTGGAGATAGCTGCTCTATCTCTCAAATGACTTGTGGAAGCATTTGGTTTTTTCCCTTGTACACACAGAACTCTGACACCGCTTCATTAATGACAGATGTGTGACCTGTGCCCCATGTCATGGTGACACCCAAAGTGTCTTCATTATCAGAAAGAGTTACTTGAACTCCATTATGCAATAGGCATGAGCTACTGACTGACCCAGATCATCTCCATATTCAAATGTTGTCGGTACCAATATTTAGGAGAAGGCATTGGAAAGTGCAGTTCAGTGCCTGAAGAGAGACAAACATCCCATCCCATCCCATGCCATGTCCACACTTCATGGACAAGCACAGGATGGCCAAATGATGATGCAAGTAGACAGAATGTTGGTTTGGATGTCAAGAGCTGCTTTGGACAAGTTGTCAGCACCAAAGAGTGACAGACAAGACTGTCTGGATGGAAGGAGGACAGGAGCAGTTCTGAAAGCCTGATGAGAGATCTCCAGAAATCTGGAGCAATTCAGGGAGGTAAGATGCTTGTTAGATTCTATGCTGCTCTTCAGGAAGCAAACACCAGCCAGAAGTACCAAAGAACAAATAGCATAACAATAAATCTCCACTGTAAGATTCTGAAAGGTACTGCAGGAGAGAAATATCTCTAAAACATTACAGATCACTTCCATTTCTCCATAAAGAGGAAATTTCATTTTACATGCAGAATGTCAGTAGAATGTCAGAAGCCTTTACTCAACTATATCCATGAAGTATTGATTTGATAGTAACAGCTTTTATCAGAAGATAATGCATAAAAGGGTCAGAGAAACATCAACTTTGTACAATTCTAATTGTTCTGTAGAAAATTCAAAACACCCCTAAAACTACAGGTCTCAGCTTTTAATGATGGCAGAAAACTGATGCCCATAGAAATTCTGTATTTCCCTTTCTGTCACTGCCCACTCTTCAAACTAAGCCCATAAGCAGCAGGACCTCAAAGCATTGATGTCAGGCAGAGTTTCTAGAGATTTCTGGGTACAAGAGAGGAACAAGACACACAGCACCTCGTAGTATCCCTGGAATTTCTAAGAAACTTTGAATGTTGCAAGTTAAATGCACTGGGTAGAAAAACTTCTAATGAAACAGAATGTTACCAAATGCCTGTTGATTAAATGGTGACAAACAGCAAGGCAGGCAGCTTGCAGATGCCTGGTGCACTGGCAGGACGTGTTTGACTTTTGAGAGTACCTTTGTTAAATACTGGGAATAAAAGCAGCAAATCAAGCTTATCACATTTACTAGATAAAAAATAAAAAAAAAAACAAAACCAAAATGAAACCCTCACAAAAAACACCCACGATCAGTGCAAACAGTATTTGTACTTTCTGAGTAGACTTGACCCAAGAGAAGCAGCATTGAAAAGATTAGAGGCAACAACATTGGATCATAAAAGCAGAAAAATTATGCAAGAGATCAGAAAGGAAAACTTCTGATCAGCTGAAAGCTGATTCCAGATTAACACATCCAGGTTTATTCAGTATCAATAATATGGAAACAATTCAAAGGCCACCAAAGAAAATCATACTGGGGACTGAGTCTATGTGGGAAATAAATTACAGTAGGACGTCAGTAAGTTCTGCAATGTGGTTACTCTAAACCAGTACAATTACTCTAAACCATCATTATTTCCAAATAAAGAAGCAGATATGTTCTACTTCACAGAACAGGCCACAGAGCAGCCTTCTAAGAATTCAAACAAAAATATACAACACAAGATGAAACATGGGACAGAAAGAAAACAGCTATAAAAGGGCTAAAAAGGCAGTACAGAACGTATTTCCAAGTGTTAAATGTGACAGTAAAATAGACAAGACTTTACAGAGCTATCCCCATGACTGTGCCATTCAGAGATTCCTAAGAATGTTCAGAAAAACTGAACAGGAAAATCAGTCTGGAGTCACTTCCAGTATTAAAGAGCCTGTAGTGAAGCAATAAATTCCCACAGACTCACACTCTGTTTCAACATAAGATGACAAAAAAAAAAGAATGTTCTAGTGATCTCATCAGGATTATGTTGATCCTAGCATTAACTGGATGATGATTCCAAAGGTATTTAGATGACTATTTGAAATTTCATCACCTGTGTATGCACTCAAATATCAACAGCATTCCCTCCACTGTAAGAAACACAGGGTAGATTATATTAGTGAAGAGACTGAATTTTCACTCTGTAAGGGCATACACACCCACAGACACAAAGGAAAGTAATTTATAGCCAATTATATGCAATATAATTATCATATTAATAATACTAAACCTGGACCTCATATTTCCTACAAGAAAATTTTAGATAATTAAGTAATTTTGTAACTTCTACACCAAAATTCAAAAACTGGCCATTATTTATCAGGCAAGCACTTCACCTTATTTTCAGGGATTTTTTAAACACCAATTCTTCTTTCAATCAGACAGGAGGCTCATAATAATGGCCTAAGTTACCAACTGCTCCTAATACAATCTGACATGAATGCAGTGCCTTTATCCAAACCAAGATTCCTGAGGTACTGCTCATGTAGAGACACCACTCAAACCCAGTGCCACCTCTGGGGCAGCACTGAGAGGGTCTGCACTAAGAACAAAGTCAAAGAATTTCCATTCTAAAGGAAGAGACAAAATGGGTGAATCCCCCTCCATTTAAAATTACTGCAAGTTCATGTGAATTTATTTTCTTATGAGACTGCAGAATGGTTGTTGGTAAGAATAACCAACATTCCCTGTCAATCAGCCAAGACTGCAGCAGAAGCTTGGTGAACCAAGTCTGAACAGGAATAAAATGACAGGATGCACAAGGAGGTTGTGTTGCAACATGGCCAGGACTTCTCAGAACATGGATCAAGCAAGCAACAAGGCAAGATGGAGAATTCACTGCTGCAGCCATAGGCACAGCAGCTCAAAGCACCACATGCATACTGGACACAAGGAGGCATTTTTTTTCATCCAAAATAGTGTGCATTAGTATCTGATACCAATCATAATGTTAAGTGAAAACATAATGCATTGCAAGTGTTACTGCAGTTACACGAAACTTTTTACATGAACTTGGTCATTGAGTATCAAAGAATTTGTCAATTGAGAACTTGTAATTGTCTGCTACCTGAGAGTTCCTGAGTCCTTGATGTACAGGATTCTTCAGTTTCATTGAAATTTTCAGGTGAGGTTTCTATAGGCATCATAGGACTGCTTACACATCCTTTATTCCACCATTTTTTTTGTGGCATAATCTTTCAAGGAAATTTCTCTGGTGGTTTTCTTTTGTTGCTGTTATTTTTGGGCTCATTGGATTTTCTGGTTTGGGTGACTTTTTTTAGAAGGAGGTTGTTTGGTTTGGGGTGTTTTTATTTGTTTGTTTGTTTTGGTCTTGCATCTTGACTTGCTGTTTCTATTCCCCAAAAAGGAAATTATTAAGCATTCAGGTCACAATCCATACTAAAATAATAAAGATTATGAAATAGGCCACTTCTATTTCATAATTACTCCTGCAATTTACACTGTGATCTAATTTTACACACTATTTCAGGCAGAAAGCACTTTCATGACACCACAGAAAAATGAAACAAATCATTTGGATATCTAAACCCTAACAGGATACTAATAGACAAAATCACACAACCAACAGACCATTTGTTGGCTCTCTGCCGTCTGTGAAAATGCATGTAAACTATCTGCCCACTTTTATAGAAAAACTATGTCATTGTTTGAACATAATACTTGAAATATATCACTGTTTAAAAACACCTGTGTTGTGACAATTATCATAAAAGTAGTTTTTCACTTTGAAGGTACTATTAAGTGGGAAATAAAAGCCATGCAATGTCTGGAAGAATTTGGCTTTATTTTATTTTTTGTCTTAAGCTCAGAAATGTTTTTTTATTATTTTTCCTTTCAGAATATGGACAAACCAAACTGCAATGTGGAAAACATGACCATCATATTCTCAGTACAATCCAAGTATCTATAACACAAACTGGCTCATCACACTTTAGAAAGAGTTATAAAAGCACAAGGTTTCCAACAATGGCATAATTCAAAGCATTCTGGCTCCTTTTCCACACATTCTGATAATGAGGTGTTTAGGCACGACCTAAACCCAAGGTTTAAGAATCTGTTAGGTGTAACACTGGAGCAGAGGAGGCACTGATGTTTATTTACACACTGTGCTCCCACACTAGGTGTGCTCTAAGAAATGCAATTTGCAGTGTGCAGCTGCTCCATGCAGCCAGCCCCAAGGACTGCCCACCCCAGCACGCTCACACCTCTTGAACTTACTCTGTATTAACAGATATTATGTAAGCCCAAACACGACTGCAGGTGTGACAGCCAATCGATTTTGCGTGTGTGGGGCATTGCTTAGCAACTCTAGCAGCTGACTGCAGGAAGCTTTACGGAAGCCAGGCATCCAGCGCTCTGGGATCAAGAGCTGACAGTGTTTGTCACTTAACAGACAGAGCACCTCCAGAATTACACTGATGAAATCAGGCAGAGATTAAACTAACTCTGCATTGATCTCAAATTAGAATAACTCAAAACTGACAGCAGGCATAAGAAACCCTCTGTATGCAGGACCTGAGCAGCGCCTTAACATCAAAAAGTGTTTCCCCGCTGGCTCCTACAGACAAAGATCAAGATCCTTAAGACACTCAACAGAGCAAAGTAACTGCTTGCATCATCACATATACATAATTTGAAGATCCGTTTAGTTTCATTTTTTAAAGTTTCTAGCCAAATAATTTCTAACAGAGGAAAAAGGTCAGGGTAAGGAGAGGTTAAATGAAGGGTGAACAACAGTATTTAGAGCAGTATGACAGGGCAGTACCTTTCTAACAGACAGAGATTTAGCAGGACTAAAGGCCTGCTCTGTGAGATCGAGCCCTTCAATAGATTCCGTACAGTCTGACAGGGGAGCATCCTGCAACAGTAAATTGAGTAAACAGAGCAAACCGAGCCCGGGCTTTACAACATCAACCAAAAGCACTGTGAGGCTTGCTAAAAACATGCAAAGAAACAGTAACTGGTAAATGAAATTGCATATGACAATGAACTGACATGCACACAATATGACACCCAACATGAATAATGCTGTGGTCATGATAAAACTTGCCAATCTTTAAAAGTATATCAGAAAATATCTGGGGCAGTTGAAAGCACTTGGATATAAAAAGCTTTATTCAGCTATACAGTATAGCTGTACAGCTCTAATTCTCACTTTACTTGGAGCTATGATTTATAATCTTTTGTATATATACAGATATCCTGTTTTTAAGTTTCATTGATGCAATAGCTTTTTCCCAAACTGCTCTTCAAATAAATTATTATGAAGCATGAAATCTCATATTTAACATGAAACACTACTGCCCCACAGTGAGCCTGGTGTGCCCAGTATTAACCCTTCAAGATACATAAACTCAGAAATCAAACAAAAAGCTGTCACAAAGCCCAACTAGTTTTGAACAAGAATCTAATATATTTATAAGAATATAAATTAGGCTGCTGAATTTCATGCATTACATTCAGAAAAAAAACCAAGAAGCATCCTCCACAGACATGCTTGGGCTACACGGCTGAAGCCTCTAAATTTCTGACCCTGAGCACTCTTGCAAAGACAATGATGTTACCTCTAAGACTTACCTTATAAACAGTTACTCTCTGCCAATTAAAGAATAATTTCATAGTGATATATTAGGTGAAAGCAGAGGATATTGCAGATTAAGCTGATAGTTTTAGGAATTTAATACTCTCACCTGTACAAGGCTCCTGTCCACAACTACCCCAGAAAGAACCTGTGACTGAGGGCCTGCTGTTTTAATATCCTGCAAATTTTGCTCTCGGATCTGCAAAGGAAAGCAGCAGAATGAACAACAAGCACATGAACAACACAGAAAAGTTGATCACATTTTTGTGTCTGAAATAGGGTAAGTGAACCTGTCAACAGGCAACAACCAGGACTGATTGCTGCAGCCACAGGGCTATCAAATGAAGCTGAGTTTATAAACACCACTCGAATATAAACATTCAGGTTCTGGCTGTTTCCTCTCATTTCTCAGAATTTAGTCTTTGAGTGTCGCAGAAGGTGTTGTCCTTTGCTTTTGAGTACTAGGTCATGGTAAAACAGGTAACAGACAACTCCAGTTTGTGAAAAGTGAGGAGAAACAGAAGCAATACCTCAGTACTTTTCTGTCTATTGTACCTGACCAGTCACTTGCAGGTTTCTGCCATTAGTTACTGATATGGCACCACAACATCATCATCTCCTAGGGCTTCCTGTAAAACACTGCACAACTTGCCATTTTTGCGTCTAGTCAGGATCACATCCCCAAAAGGACATAGAAATAATGTCTCTGTGGATAAACTGACACTCTGGTGCTCTCATAAACACCCCTTTTGCTGCATTCTAAATACCTCCCAGTTCCCTCAGGATGGAGGATGGGAACAGAAATCAGGCCTTTAAACCTAGGTATTACTAGTCAAATTAGATATCCCTCAGTGGTAAAGAATTCGTAACAACTGACTCACAATTTATTTCTAAAATATTCTGATCCTTGTTCCAAGATAAATGAAAAGTGTGCACCCTAAAAGACCTCTACTTACAGCTAAAACCAACATTCAGTTTATAAATATATATATATATATACACACAAATACACAAGCAAGAAGTATTATGAATAGTTGGTATCTCAGAAAGTGCAAGGATCCCCCATCTTTTTCACTTGTTTCTGATTTACTACCCTTCTCATCACCGAGAAGATACAGAATTTGAAGACTCAGTCAATTAATTCAGGATTTTAATAAAGCAATATTTGTGTATGAAACACAAAGAAGCTGCTTGGAAATGTCACAGTAATTCTCATTTCAGGTGTTATTATTTTACAGTGCCAAGCATAAGTTCTGTCAGTCATATACAGATTATTTTACATTCCTGCTATTTAATATCCCCGCACACAACCTTTCTTTGACAGAATGCTAACACCCATGTTCCATCAATTAGAGGTATCAAAACAATCCAGAACAAGTTAAACATTAAGATACCAGGGCATATTTTATACTGTAAAAGAAATAAAGCGGAAAAAACCCAATCCATTCAGTGCTTTCTTGTCGGTAGATTAGACAAGAAGATCTGAAATTCAAAACCAGGAAAATTAACTGCAAGGCCATTTCAAAAAGATTAACTTGCAGTTCCAAAAACACAAAAAAAAAGTCCGCAACAATCACAGCATATTATAATACAGTACACTGAAATATGGAGAGGGATCTATGGACTACTTTGCCTGGGCCACAAAATTTCAACTGATGTTACCAAAACAGGAAAACAGGTCACTAATGTAAAACTATGAGCTCAAGGTTCAGAATCACTACCATAAACTCATGACTGGCTGTTTCAGAGGTACCCAGCAACTAGTCTAAGAAAAATTAAAGTCTTCATACAGGGAACAGAAATACTCACTTTTTCCAAGAGGAGTT
>PYHW01010105.1:461988-463867 GCA_013186435.1 Turdus rufiventris
TAAAACTCTATTTCCTAGAGAAACTGAAATATAACTGAGTCTACCAAAGGTACCAGTCAGATACAAAGAGTCTGCTGTGCCCAGCCACATCTTTCCCATTGAAGCTGGATAGTAAGTACTGGTATATGGTCACTCATTACAGATGGGATCTTACTGAAACCATTTTATGTGAAGGCTTTACTTATTTGAAGTCTGTCTTTTGAGCTCTTCTAGGTACTCGTAGGGTCTTACAAAGTCAAATTATGCTGGACTCTGCACCTAGTAAGACATTAAAACTTTTACATTTTGGGAGAGGATGGGAAGAGAGGGGAAAATACATATTGAGTGCAAGCACCACAGTACTCTGATTTGGAAATGCCAAATGCCACAAGATCTCCTTTGATCTCACCAATAACAATCAGATTAAGAATAAGAAGCAAATCTGCTATCTGTACAAAGGACACCTGATGCTTTTCATGTAGTTTCCAAGTCCTTGGGAAAGAACAGGCTGTATAAACTACCCCAACTACATACATGCAGATTAAAAATATGCACTTTATACATTATCATGTAAAAATTAGACAGAAAGGCCTGCCTTACCAGATTATCGAGCATTCGCATAAGAGCTTCGAACTCCTGTTCACCAATCTGCCATTTGGGATGAGACACAGTACCCTCACCTGCTGGGGACTCAGGGGAACGGGACTTGGCTTTGTACTTCCCAGGATCGAGAAGCACTAAGTTGTCAGGTCCACCTGCACTGGCCAGGGTACGTACCTTAAAAACAACAGAGCCATCTTTAATTTTTTTGTGTGGAATGGGGTGAAAACAACCAAAAAAAAAACTTAAAAACTTGGCATAAACCCGGATGAAATCTACTTTGTTTTAAAACTAAATAAATGAATATGCTTGCATAAAAGTTGTCTTAAATCTTTGAAAGTACCTCTTTTAATGGGCAGCAAACTGATGGTTTCAATATAGTATTGAAAAACTGTCAGTGAAACCAAAGTTTTGAATGTCTCCCCACAATACAGTGATACCTCACGTGGTTGTGTTAGTCTAGATCCAAGAGTTGAAGCAGTAATTAATCTGTTGGAGGTTAATACAGCAGGCTGTATTATGACATAACACATGAAAGCTCTTACTTGTATCTCACAGGCAAGCACTAGGTTATGAATATAGTAGAAAGCCTCCTCAACAGTCTCTCCAACTGACACTAAGCCATGGTTTCTGAGAATAAGGACCTAGAGAAACACGGAGAGAAAGTTAGCAGAACATCAAGTTGATTAAAGAATCTTTGCTACTGATGAAAGAACGTACCTGTCACACAAACACACTGCCCCCACCTTTTTCTTTAATTCTAGACATTTAATTTAATTTTTTCTTTAGTTTTCCTTTAATTGTAAATACTGACCTTGCTTTTAGGCCCCAAATTTTTCTGAATGACCACCTTTTCTTCATCATCCACTAAAATACCATGGTAGTCATGGTAAGCTACTTCCCCTAGAGAAAGTGCTTCAGGTGAAATTGGCAAGAGGCCACACTTCATTGCAGAGACCTGAGAAATATTAAAACAACTGATTTAATGAGTTGCAACAGAAAAAGTGTGCTTTACAAAACCAACAAAGTATGCTAAAGCTTTTATGACTCACTGTCAAAAAATCTGATCTTGTGTGGTAAAGGACACACATTTTGGACAGATATTTTCCAATGACAGAACTCAATTTACTGGCTGACCATTCAGGCACCAATCCAGTAAGGATGGCCTCTGATTCAAACAGAATCACACTTGAAGACAGACTAAAAGGCTCTCTGCCCTCCAAACAGGAAGCAAATCTACTTTCCTCCTATTTTCCCTTTGGGAGGGGTGGGGAACAGGACACAGGACGAAGCTGGAAGC
>PYHW01010105.1:464293-475602 GCA_013186435.1 Turdus rufiventris
TCTGAACACATTACACAAGAGTAAAATATTCTCTAGGATAGAATTTAAAGATATATATGAATATATCTCTGCACACACACACATATATGAAAATGAACAATTCCTTACCAGACTAGATGCAGTGACTTCACTATAGAGGAGTCCAAAAGGTACAATAAGGAAGTGCTCTTGCTCAGAATTTACTCTGGCCTAAGGACAAAACAAGAGTGAGAGTTACTAAGAAGATTTTATTAAAGCATACAAGAAGAGCCCAAACCATTAAAGTTCCTTTTACATCCTGATTATGGAATGGGTAAGTATGGCTTTAACACAAAATAGGGCTTTCATGTATGCTACAACAGATAATCAATACACAGCACTGTTAATTAACTCATGTTGAACAAAGATGGCAGCAAAGAGTCCTTGAGATTGGTGGAATTTAGTAAACTCATATTCTGTTATAATGACAACTCACCCACTATGGATAAAATGAACAATACTGAGAGAAATGGGGGAAAAAAGTCAATTCTTTCACTTGAATGAGTTGACACTCCAACTGTATTTCTACCCTAGTAAGACATAAGGTATAAAGTAAAAGGCTGTGAGAAAATGCAAGAATTGGCCCACAGATCAAAAACATCTTGATGCTGAGAAGAGTTTCATCACTGATGCTTGTTCCTGTGAGCAGTACAGCACTTTGCTAAATTTCTGCCAAGTATCCTGACCTTTGCTTATGATTTTTCTCTCTCATCTCATCTCAGGGGTTTATAATATAAAAAGAATTTTGGCTTCAAAGCATTCTCATCTTGGGATGCATCTTTTGAAAGTCTGTACAACAAAAAGTACAGGACATCTAGGTAATTAAGGTGCCTTTTGATGGTGAGTTAATAGGCTTCCTAAGTTTTACTGGACACATGAGACAACTCCCTACTTTAAGTGTCTACCCAGCATGTGGGTAGTTTGTGTTGGGGGGTTGGATTTTTTGTTTGCTTGTTGTTTGGGTTTTTTTAATTCAAAGTTATTTATGAGTTTTGAATTTCCCTGAGATGCAGCTACTTTATGCTCTTTCTGACTCATGCCTTCTACTACTAGCAACATTAAATATACAGATACCTTGCTCTAGTTCTACTGCAGGGAAAAAAATTCTAATAAATAGTTGTGCAGTCATGCAAAAGCTTCTAGCACAGATCTAATTTCCCTTACAACCAGCTGGGAACATGCTACAGAATAGGAACCTTTAACTGAAGCAGTCAGTTGAAGTTAATCTGTACTTTTATGAATCACTAAAGTAGTTCTCCACTACAGAAGTGCAAATGACCAAGAAAAATCTTATTTATGCAAGACAAAGAACAAGTATTATTCAAAATATCCCAAAAGCTAATAAGAGAGCTCAAATCGAAGACAAACAAGCATCAAGACTCACAAACCACTCTGTTTTAGGATTAGATCCAATGAACAGCTCATGCCCTCCAAACAAACCAAGACCTGATGAATGATGTCTACCTTCTGTAAACCTGTAATCTCAAATTGTGCCTGGCCCTGGAGGCACCCACGTTTACTCTACATTATTGCACTTGACATGAAAACCCTGGAGGTACCCAAGTGTACTCAACATTATTATACTTGGCATGAAAGCTCTTGATGCTCTGTAATTCTGCTTCTGCATCAGGACTGCACCAGTCTGAGCAATTCCACATACAGGAACTGTCAGTGATTGACAAGGATCCAAAAAAGCAACAATACTCCAGCCAGCTCCCTGATATGCCCAGATGGAAATTGTGAGGGTATGAGTATGTGCCATTCTCCTCTAACACTTACGACCCTCACAGAAGGCTGCTGTACCCTTTCTCTTACTTCACAAGTGCACTGGCACAAGCTTTTAACTTGAATGGAATTACCCAGTAATTACAGCATCCACTCACAAAAAAAGTGAAAACCTGGAGTCAAACACCAGCACTACATGAAGGGGTAGCATTCACCACATTCCAAAGGAGTGTCTTAGTACTACTTAATAAATACAACAACCTTGTTTTGTATCAGCTTCTGAAGATAAATTCTATTTGTCAGTCATCTTCCGGAATGCTGTTCACTGGAAGAGCTTGTAGAAGACAGGAGAACTATGACTTGGGACTGCTGCTGACAAACCAAGAGCTTCCCAGTCCTGTGCCATTCAGACGTGACTAAAACACTTTCAGAAACTCATTTTCCAAGTGGTTTGATTGTCTTCCACCTCAACAGGTACCTTCTCTACTGCTATCTTCCTTTTACTCCCCCCCAAAGAATGCAGCCTTGAGCATTCTACCCCAAACCCCTTCCCTTGACATGCTGCTCTTCATTACATTTACCTTTGATCTAAATGTACAAACATTCCCAGGACTGAACTTTAYACCAGAAAGCCATCTCCAAACCTGCTTKCCTAGTAAGCACTTCCTTGCATTAATGTCCCTTTCACAAAATCCATTCTCCTGTCACGTATGAAGAATCTGGGGGTGGCACAGAGCTGCTCTTGTATGTTTGGATAAGCTCCTTTACAGAAGGAACTGAACACTCTAACCAATACTGTCTTGATCCTGTGCCTACACATATCATTTATCATCTTCATCTGTTCACAAATAATATGCCTTGAATTCTCAAAGAGCAGAAAAAATAATATTTCCATATTTCATTCTAACTGCAGCTAGAAGAACTGAAAATACATAAAGGACAACCTCTACTATGTAGAATAAAAAACAATTCAGCTCTGTTAGGACAACAATTGACAGGGCTGCACACCACAGCTGTGACTTTACTCATGAGACTCATGTTGATCATTCTTCTGGCATATAAAACCTCCTTGATTTGACCTCCTTGTCATTATATTTATGGATGCCAGTGATTAGTCAGTCACAAGGAAAATTGTTGGCACACTGCATTAAGCAGAGAAGCTCGCTAATGTTCAGAAATATTAAGGCTTCTTTTTCAGAAAGGCTGGTACCTGAATTATAGAACTCAGTGGAATGACTAAGAAGTTATTTTAGTACTTAGCAAAAAAAGCAAGAAAACTATGAAATGACCTTGCAGAATAATAAATATAATTATTCAAAGCATTTGAGACACTGAAAGTCTGAGTGTTTCAGCAATCTTTATTTCATCCTAAGAACTGTACGCTCTCTCAAGACTCCATTCAGACTGTGGTAGCTGACATCCAAGCTGAAATGCAATGACAAATCTCTTCACTATTATACTGCTTTCAATACCACTTTGCTCTTCTCACACACAAAGAGAAAATGACAGGGGAGGGAAGCAATTCTCTTGTATGTTAAAACAATTGATTCAGTTATCTGTTGATTCAATACTCACTGTTATGTGATTGTAAATAAGCTGAGACCAGCCAAACAGATCTGCTAATCTGTAGAAAGCTGCTAATTTGCATCGTAACAACTTCTCCCCTTTTTCATAAGCAATGGAATCTGACCCTCTCAGATCATTCACTGGTGTCACCATGCCAAGACCTGAAGAGGAGGAACAAGGTAAAAAAAGCACAAGATGAGTTGAGTTCAGTATCAATTCAAACCTAGCAACATGCACCACTATTATACCAGTAGTTCTTACTGGTTTATATGAACACATTAACCTAAGAAATGGACAGCACATTTTTATTCCTTTAATGGAATAATTGATATTACACAAATACAATGACAATCTTGAGCAAGGTTATTCCGCTTTGGTCAACTCAGCATTAATTTCCTTCCCTTCTATAAATTAGTGCTAACATGACAGTGCATTCCTTAGCAAAATCTTTTTTCCTCTCTCAAACTAATGATTGTTTGTAATATCCATCTTCTTTGTTAAAAGAAAAATGTAAACCGAAATATTGCACTGTTTGTGATACAGCCATTCCTGACAAGGAGAATTGCACACCTCAAAAGATGCACCCAGGTTCATTTACTAAGTACAAGCTAGAGAGAGGAAGATTGTGGTAAATACAAACACTGTAATTCTAGTTAGAGTACAATTAGAAATGTGATTAAAAGTAACTGTGAAAAAGCAGAACCAGGCCATGCTACAGTCAGAACTAAAGGTTTATTTCCGAGCAGAGGCAAGGATTTATTTTATCTTAACACAAAACCTGTGTGCACATGCATTTGCACATTCTGGGGTTTTTTCCTGCTTTGTTTTGCTTGCTGATGTTTCTTGTCTAAAGTTTCACTTCACAGGAGAAAGCTGCAAACAGTATTTCAATGGCAAAAATAATTAATTTCTAAGGACCTCTAATTAGTTTCTAAGTACCAGACTACTAATGAGTGTTTGATTTTTCTGAAGACAAACCATGTCACAATTAGCAGTGTTTAAATATTTAAAAAATTTTAATAGCACTGACTTATCAGGCTTATTTTACAATTTAGATACCATCCTTAAATAGCTTTTGATATAAACTCTATACCTGAAGCACATTGCATACCACTGTGGCATTTAGAAACTAATCAATTCATTTCAGTGTTTGCATGAGCAGAACAGAACATTTGAGCTTCACAACACTCATTTCCTTCACCCTGTGTTCATTTTAAGCCTTTCAAGAAAAGAAAGAAAGAATTGAGCTCTGATCACAGAAGTGCACTCACTCATGTTCAAGGCAGCCATTCCACCCTGAGGTGCTGCAGGGTAGACGTTTGGAACATGTGTTGTCATGAAATCTGCAATCTGCTGCAAAGCCAGTAACCCTGTGGGGTTCTTCCCCTTCTTGAACTGCTCCTGGATCATGGATTCCAACTCCTCACAGAAGGCCTAGGAACAAGACACTGCCTGTTGTAATGCATGTTACACTGAACTTCAGCCTTTCACACACAGCTTCTTTTTAGCACTGGGATGGAGCCATCCTACATCTCTTCTGAAAAACACCTCAAGGCACAACTGCTTCATGCACACTGTAACTTGAAAACATTGCTCTCTGGAGCACCAATGATCTGAGTCACTTGGGGGTTTTTATGGAAATTGCAGCATTCTCTTTTCAAGCAACACCAGAAGTCTTTGAGCCTTGCCAGTGTGAATTTCTGGAAGGAGAAGGATGTACAATCGACTTTAACACAAAATGTGAAAGGAAAAGTAGCAGAACCTGAAAAGAGAATTTGTCACTGTGGCACACAGGGCCTGAGAGCCAAGAAGGCATCCAGGAGCACTGAAAACAATGAACATTAAATTTTTAAACCTGTTCAGACAAGGGGGGTTGCCTATATTTTTCCTATTTTTTTCTTTTTTTAAATATATTTTAACTGGAAGGAAGAAAACAGAAGTTTTTACTATTGCTGATGGCTCCTGCTTTTGACAAAAACATTGGAATTTCTACGGAAAGAGAAGTACTGCAGCCATTAAGTCATTACTTTTTCATTAAGTGATTTATTGATATTTTCATAAAACCATGGGTTGACTTACTAGGAAAATTGTGCATGCACCACCACATCTCTATTCCAAATGAAGTTATGTCACAAAATGTTTGGTATCTGAAGTCACCCACCAGTTATCACAAAAGGAACAAATGCCACGAGGGATAGTTTGTTTGTGCACTATCTCCCCAAGGGAACATCTTCAATATTAAATGTCAATCATTCATACTTCATTTACTGTGCACCTTTGCAGAAAGAGATTATAAAAATATTTCATATGTCCAAATCCCAAAAGGAAAACTGAGTACAGGACAAACCTGCCTTGTATAAGCTACTCTTTAGGGTACATTTAAACAAATACGTGAAACCAGTGAAAAAATATTTTACAAGGATTAAATGAAAAATATGAAAAAAATGTTGATGATTATACAGAGAATTCTGAAAGCCAGGCTGAAGAGTTGCTTTGTGAGTAGACCATAAAAATTCAAACAGATAGAATGAGGAAAAAATCGATGAAGGCCAACAAGAAAAAAGAACAAATGGACATATGATATCACAAAATTCTCCAATTCTGTAATGATAGTGAAATTTGCCACTTTAAAGAGGAAGGATTTCTTTTCTTACTGGGCTTTGAAGAATCATGGAGACTCTCTTCTTCTGCTCCATCATGTTAAAATCCTGGCGAAGGTCAGGTGCCATGTTTCTCTCTCTCAAATACTCGGGATTATTTTCATCAACTCGATCAAAATACCTCTCTTTATGAGGGGCAGTTGTTGGAGGTGGTGAAGTCACCACCCCCACACCAGAATCACCATTCATAGCACAGTTTTAAGGAACCTATGAAGAAGGACAGAGACGAATAATGAATAAATAAAGCAAGGAAGTAATTACGAAATTCGTACGTGTTTCTACATTCAAAGTAATAGTTCCAATGAATCTAAAATTAGCATGTCTGTCCAAATGAGAAACCATGTTTGTGCAACTGGATGGCAATATTCTAGAGTAAGAAAAGGGATTTTAATACACAAGATCAGAAAAGTAGGCTAACAAGAAAAGTCAAATATGCTATATAAATTCATGCAGCACAAAACTAATATGAGATCTCCCATTTAAACTGAGGGGGAAAAATCCTTAAACTGTCTGGCCAGATTGGTTTTTAGAAGCATGGAAATCCTTCAAATCTCAGAGACAATGAGAGAAGTTCCAGACATGGGACTAAACTCATTAGTTTGGGGCTTTTACCTTTCAGTTTTCTCTTAAAAAGTTAAAGCAGACATGAGAAAAAGAATGTTGCACAAATCAGAAATTAAACCATCACTGCAATTAGCATATTACATGTGTTCATTAATATGAAGAATCAACTCCACCAAAACAAGCAGGGACTGCCAATGCATTTCTGGATGCAAACTCAAAAAATCTCGACTTTGCAACCCAAAGTGTTCTTTCCACATTTATTTGAGGTCCATTCAATAATATGCACATCACTACATTAGCATGTGGTTTTTGGAATCTGGAAAGCACAGACACACACAGCCCCCATTCCCTGGCCAGGCTCTTTCAGTTTTACGTGTCCCAGCCAGCAGCTGCTGCATCTAGCAGGAAGGCTGCGAGCTCAGGCAGTATTGCTCACACACACCTCCTCCCTCCACTCACATCCACTCCTCTGTGTGACATTAGCCCAGCTTTCTGGGCACAGGATCACACCCCTCATTCCAAAACCCTGCTCAGAATAATTTTGAAGCCTTCCACTGACAAAAAGGCAGTTCAGTAAAGCCACCCTCGCAACACTTTGAGATTCAAGCCTCCCTTTGCTGGTCATCTGATACATCAAATTACAACCAAGTACAAAAGACTGTGTATATATCTTCATGTAAGTAATCACTCATCATCTACATCTAAAATTAGTAAAGTTGTACATATGTCTCTATTCTTTTGCCATTTTTAGGTTTTTGTTAGGGACTTAGAGTGCTTCTAATTTGCTTAGTAATTTATTTGCATGCTTATTAGCTGAAAACACTTCAGATGTGAACAAACACAGCAAAGGCGAGTTTACATAAATTTTGAAATGCAGACTATGTTAAACAAAATAATTGCAAGGAAGAAAATTATCTACTTCAGACTCCAGAAATTAGCAGATTTCATCCTCTTTAATTCTTACATTAGGAGAGAAGTTTCAAAATTCAACTCGTTTCCCATATCAGGAAAAAAAACCACTGAACTGAGACAGCTGAACACAAGGAGCAAAATAAGGTATTTTCCTTGACTCTGCAGAACAGGATATTACTATGAAAACCTATGTTAGCACTTAAACACTCAATGATTTCCACCCACTGAGTTACTAAATATGCACACAAAGACACCTCTGCACTGTTCAAAATCTCATTTTAAAGTTTAGACTTTAAACATCATGGTCGATTGTTTTCTTCTCTAAAGCTCATATGCACATCTTTATTATTTCAATTGCTCTCTTTCCTTCACCCACAGAGAAATACAGGGTACAGCAAGGAGAAATAATGTTTTTATCAACATGGAAAAGCTTTTCAAGAATTAGATCTAGGAAATTTTAAGCAAGGGAAGATACAGCAAAGTAACAAAGAATCTTCTCCTTTGGCAGCTTCAGAAGCCTAATCCTTCGAAGTTCTCTTCCTCCTCAGAACCTCCAGCCTGCACCATCTGCCACTTCCTTCCTTGGAAATGCTTCTGAAGGCCTACTAACACTTTTCCCAACCTCCTGATCTCTACCAGCCACACTACTGCCTCTGCACCCAGGGCTTTGTTGAAAACCACGATTTGCAGACCCAAACACGCGTTACAGTAACAGCTCCCTTGGCCCAATCCAAGTCTGAACTTCACCAGCCTCTGCTTATCAGAAAAAATCAGGAGTTTAGAAACAGCACAATGGCAAGTGAAGGCAACCAGAACCATCAAGTAGCTCACTTCAGACTGCATTCTGCTCAGCACAGTCACAAATGTGTCTTTACTGAAAAGCAAAGCAAAGGAAAACGAGGACGTTTGAGCTTACCACCAGCAGAGAACAGCCTGCTCCTCCTGCCTGCTGAGCCATTTGATGTTCAGGCTGTGTTTGTGTCATGTTGTTTGTGTATGCACAGTGTCATTGAAATTAAATTGTATACACACCTGCAAATGTAATTTTACATTTAATTATTTACACTAATTCCATCTTACTTTCAGAGTACCCAAATCTATTTCCAAATGAATGACACACGTAACTTCTCTGTTTCCTACTCACATGGCAAAGAAGCTGCAAGGGCAACATTCCAATGGGATCACAGTGTCTTGCCAAAGCTGCATTCCCTCTCCAAGTACACAATGGCACTCAAGGTGGTCTTGGGAAGCCATTACTTCATCACTGTGTAATGGCAATAATTTCCCATGAAAATCAATAATTAACATTCAGTGATGACTTCATATCTAAGGTTAAATGTGTATTTCACAGCTCACTTTTGCAGACACTCGAAATTAATAGCATCCCTGGTGCAAGGTATAATAATTAATTGTTTTAACATAACTGTCATAGTAAATGCTTTAATGCTGTCAGCTACTGATGTTAAAGGGATCAACTTTCAAACTAGAAGCAGGCATGCTTGACAACACTTTGCAAAGCCACTGAAATTTATTTATGAGTTTCCCTGAAAAACCCTTTGGGAGTAAGGCATGATGAACTCTCCAGTAAGAGCTTCAGTAACATGAATGCCTATAAATAAATGAAAGGAATCTGAACACACCATGGGGAATGGCCAGTGAGTCTATGAACTGGAAGGTCACACTGGAAATCACAACAGCGTGCCCAGGCAGTAAGAACATATGAGAAAAAAACCTAAGACTGCCTTCACCCCCACAACACTTCAGAACAGACAGTCTCTTTCTGCTGTAGTCCACTGCAGCCCCCAGTAAGATAAGCTGCAATGCCACAGGACTTTCTGCCATGATAAGTGTTTCTGTGTGAGAGCCCTTTCTAACAACTGTGTCAGCAAAAGCCACACCCTTAACTGAAAAAGCCACGGCTGGAAAATGCAAGTGCACAGAAAAGCTTTTTCTCTGCCAGAAGCAGTTATTGTCAAATACAGACTGACAGAGGGAACAGCATCTCTTACTGTGGGGAGCAAAGGCAAACAAACGGCTGGGATAAAACCCAAACAGCACCTTACAGTAACAAACAATTGCATCCATTCTTTCAGTACCTATGCACACACCCACACTGGGGGGCCAATGGCCCAGCACATCAACAAGAGCAGCACAATCTATTCACCACAGGGTGTGCGGATGTGTAAGCAACTGCTGTCAACAGCTTGGCTGGGAATCACTTTCAGGAAACCAGGTTTATAAAACCTTCTTCTCTTTTACAGGTACTGAGCACTGTTCACAAAAACATTCTGAAACTGGTATTGGTATTTCAGGTTATTTTTATTATTCAAAATCCTCTTCCTCCCCATTCTTTTCTAACCCAACGGTTTCATTCAAGGATTCACTTAAGAGAAATGTTATGGGGTTATGCTATGGAATTAGTTTAAACATAAGAACGAAGTTTTAGAACAGAAAGACAATACAATTTTTCACATTAACATCCACAAAGAAGAAACATCTTAATTTTTTTAAGCAACTTGCATTCCTCAGGACTCAGATGATACACACATAGTCAAAGAAATTTAAACAGGTAGGACTGAACCATATTCAATAAGAATCTACAAAAAGTTAAGGGTACATCATAACCTCACCCTAAAATCTGAAAAATTATATAATTAAAACCCCCAGAATTTATTTGGGTTGGGATCTTATTGCAGATAATGAACTTATAAAATTTATTAAACTCATTTTTATACATGGAAGTTGGGACAGATAAGTATTTACATCTTTGACAAGTCCAGTGTTTCTAACCAAGCCATCATACTGAATATCATGTGAACACTGTGAGGATTGTAAATGCTTCACAATTTGTACACTAGCTACATTTTTTAAAAAATAAAACAAGTTCTGCAATCATTTAAAGGTTGGTTTTGTTTTGCAGTAAGCTGTAATGGATTATTTTTTGCTGCTCCACACCCTGAGGAAATTGTTTTTTCCTAGGGCTGCAGCCAATGGAATTTGAGCTAAAGGCTTCCTGCCACCAGAGGCCTGAGCACAGCTCTCCACACCAGCACAGCTTTAGGCCTGCTGAGGCCAAGGCAGAATAAAAATACACTCAGAGAAGCAGGAAGAAGGTTGAGACAAGGTGACTAAAAATTCAAAATACACTGCCACTTCACAAGATAGCACATGCAGCAGGGTTTCAGTTTAGGAGAGTTATCTGACCAAAACCTTACAAAAGCAAGTTATTTCAGAGATTTAAAAAAAAACCAAAAAAACAAAAAAACAAAAAAACAAAAAAACAAAAAAAAACCCCAAAACCAAAACAGAAAACACAACCAAGCAGAACACCTGTATGGGACCTTGTGCCAAATCTGCAAATTAAATGAGCTGCAAATTCTCAATTGCTCTTTCATTCCCAGTCACCAGCAACAGAAATCAGGGGCACTCAGTTCCAGAATATGTTGCTTTTCAGACCTGACAACGAAAATTTGGATTGTATCCATTTTTTTCTGACAGTCCTTTCAAAAAACTACCTCCACTAACACCAGAACATGCCACTATGTCTACCAGAGGTAAAAACGGATTTGACAAGAAGTAACTGGGGAAGGGACAAGGGGGTAGAAAAACAAAGTAACTCATTTTCTTTCCTGTTACACAATCAGCAGCCTTTGAAGTGTAAAAGTTACCTAAAAATCTCACGCAAGGGACAGGTCAGGCAGTGTGCAGCTAGGGGAGGGAAGCGAGCTCTGTTTTGGATGCAAACACAAAAACAAAATGCAAGAGAGTAATTTTATAGCCCAGGAAAGAGTTGGGGGAGTGCAGAAAGCTACAGAGCTGAAATGATTTCATGGGGAACTCATGAGGTGACAGGAGGGAGGAAGA
>PYHW01010105.1:492400-510944 GCA_013186435.1 Turdus rufiventris
CCTGGACCTCTTTTAGTCCAAATGTCCTTTTTACTTGATGGTGGGTTATAGGAATTAGATGTAGTTTTTCAGGTAGGCTTTCACCAGTGCCAGAAAAAGTCAATATCCCTTTACTTCTTTAGAGAAAAGTATTAGCAGGGCAACAACAGCACACTTGTTATCCTAATACTGATCTCCATTGCTAACTCTGACAGGTTTGTCATCCTGAAGTGTTACAATTCTTTAATATGACTCCTTTTCCTACTGGCCATGTCTCAACTTTGTTCTGTGCAAAACCTTTTGTATTGGTGACATGTGACATCTGATGAAGATCATGAGATCGGCAGGTGAATGGATAAATGATTTTAATGAAAACATTAAATCTCAAAACTGGACCTGAAAAATTCCACTACTCACATAGCTCCAATATATCATCCACTGGACATCACATGCTGCCCATATTTGACACACCCTGTCACTATTCAACATCAATTGTCACAAAAACATCCCTCCAGTTTTTACCTGGAATCATATTGCACATTACATGACTCCTAAGTTACAAGAGGTCAGCTCTAACCATGTATCCTCTGCAAGAAGGCAGGGATATTAAAACAAGACGTGTAAGAGTTCTCTGACAAGCCTTCTCTGTTGGGAGCTGTACCACTTCATACTCTTTTCATATTACCTCCACACAGCACAGCTTCTCATTCGAAACTTCAACAAATTTCTCTATATTAAAGTTACACTCATGATGCAATTAGTATCCCAAATCACTTTTCCTCTACATGTTGTGAGTACTTTCACTGTTCTCCAGACACCCAATACCCTTCTGCCTTGCCATTTAATAACAATTGTTGCAACTGAGCCTCTAATTACACACATCACCCACTTCAAAATCGTAGAGTAACTGTTACATAGTTCCACTAACCTGCACCCTGCAAGCTGGGCTTCATTTTCATGGAAATCATCTTTCTAACTTCAGTATAACCTATGTGCATGTGTTCAAAATGGCTACACTGAAAATTAAGGCAAACTTTTCACGCAGTCTTTCTCAAATACCTGAATTACTTTTAGTCTTATTTCATTATCCCCATGCTTCCTGACAAGACAATGAAGAGCCTTATTCAGGTTTTCTGCTTACTCCCAATGCTCAATTTGCAAATTTTCAATTTGCTATCAATCCTGCAAGATCTTGTATCTCCACTTTTACTCCATGGAAAAAATAAATCAAGATTTAGTACCAGCACGCCAGAATTACCTGTTTTTACTCTGCATCAGAGGTTCAGCTGTGCCAGAAGTAGCTGAAAACACCTCATCAAATAAGCCCTGAACACTGCTGCAAACTGGAATTGCAAGAACATTCGGATGCTAGACTACTTATGGACTTTGCAGTTTGAACGTTCACTTCTGCAGTTACAATTATAAAAAGCTTTTTGTGACACTCAGACACATTTGGGTCGTTTTGCTTTAGTTGAGCCTTTTTTTCCTTGTTTTTCCCCCTAAATGATGTTTATCTGAAAGATGAATTAAAAAATTAATGCCGCAAAGCCTCTCAAGAGCTAGAAAAAGAAAGGCAAGTTAAAGCTGCTTAATTTCAGCTTCACCTCAAATGAGAGAGCCAAATAAAGAAAAAGGAACAAGAAAACATGTATTATCAATATTTTGGCTTGAGAACAGACTGCACAGCTATTACAAAACTTAGTTGGGGGAAAAAAGAGGAAAAAAAGGTCTACAGAAACTAGGTTCCAATTTAGGATTACCATAGCAACAGAGAGGAGGGAGGGGAAAATTAGCAGATTACTCTCTCAGATCATCAAATCCTTGAAAGAATAAATTTAGATTTGCATTTCAGTCAAATTAACTGAATTCATCCTATTCATTAACAATAAACACATCTAATTAAGGACTAAATTAAACAAGCAAAAACTGTAGTACAAGAAACAAAGTAGTAGATATGAGATTTCAGACTGGATTACCTCACCTTTTCCTTCTACCATAAAATACATATTTGGTATCACAACAGGTCCTTACACCAGTACCAATAGGGGACTTATTTAGGAAGGTGTCTAGCTCTGATGAAAGGTCAGCAAAGGAAAAGAGCCATTTGAAATCTGCCTCACTCTTGTTAAGTGTAGCTACACTGCTGAAAATGGGCAATAACGTGCCCCCATTTGACTTGGGGTGTAATGAAATTCTGAAAATATAGCTGGCACAAGATGAAAACATTTCAACAACATATGTGAGCACAGTAATGACCCCAAAAATCAGGGAATGTAGAAATAAGCTTCAGCTCCTCAAAAAGGTCATATTCTGGAAAACAAATCCAGGACAACCTAAGTACCTAATTACTCACATGTTTTTCAATTGTGCAATCTTTAACATTCTTAATATTTCAGAGTTGTTTTTAAAAATGCTTAAATACAAGATGGACACACACACTTATGTTAATGACTGATTTAAAAAGCAACAGAAATCTCAGTGTTTTTGGGAGAGCAGCTATCTCAATGCTTTAATGCCCTCACATTAGAGAGGATCCCAAACCCACTGAACCTGCAGCTGAAGAGGCAAATACAGCTACAAAGGTTTAATTCTGACACTGTGAGCTGAGGTGTGGAGAGTTGTCTCCCCACTTCAGTGGTAAATATTGACCCATAAAGACTCTATGCCTCAGGCAACTTTTCCACCAGCCAGAATGTTCAATTAATAAGGCTGCCCTCATAATTTGCAAGACTGCCCAAGTCCGGCTTTCCTGGCTGACATTCAGATTTTAAGCATGTTTCCCAGCCTTCTGTTCACCACTTCTGGCTTTTGTTGACCTGCTGCCAAAATGCTCTTTATTAACTGGTGGCTGGGCAGGCCAGAGGACAGTTTGAGAGACTACCTTCTTCCAAGTTGTGCAGCAAACTGTTCACTGTGTTCCCTGCTCTTGGCTCCTCCCCAAGATTCTGCAGTGAGGGAAAATAGGAGGATACTGGAAGGACTGTCATTCCATGAGTGTAAAGCAAGGGCATGGGCGCCTTCACTGGCCCTTCCATGTCCTTAAACCAACACCTCCATTAACAGACTGGGACTGAGTCAGTGTCCCAACAAAAGACTATGGCAGATCTAGAATGGACAAGCCACCTGGCAAAATCATTACCCTATGCTGTAACCACAAATTCTCCTTTCAGGAGAGAAGCAAGAAACTCAGTATAAGACGATCCACATACCTCAGCAACGTCAAGATCAGTGCAAGTTCTAAAGCAGATTGAAAGCAAAGTGGAAAACCACACAGACATTGAGCTACAAGCAGCAACAGAAGAAGAGGAACAGTCTTGCCCATAATGGATCAAAGCTAATAAAGGTAACTGTGATAAAAGGGTTGGGGTGGCTGGTCAGCGAGGATCTGGGAGGAAGAGGACCTGGAGGAGATAGAGGGGCCCTGAGGAAGAAGGAAGGAGCCAGAGAGACACTAAGAAGACTGAAACGAGGGACAGAGTTGCTGCAGTAAAAGATCTGCTGTGAGGTCAGTGTGGCTCTGATGGAGTTGAGCCTGCGGTCACAGTCGAGCTAGGGGAATGCCTGCAGTCAGTCTGCAAAGCAATGCCTGCAGTCAGAGTCCAGCAGGAAAGAGCCAGCACTCAAAGCCTGCAGCTGGACCCCACAGCAGGAGCTTGCTGTAATCAGAGTCAGGACGGCAAAGCTGTAAAAAGACTAAACCAGGACCCTTTTCACAATGTCAAATAAGAGTCTGTGTCTTGGCTCATTTCTACCGCTAAGCTGGCTCACCCTGGTTAACCAACCTTCCTTGACACTTGAGGGATGAAACAGCTTCCCTCTGGATCAAGGGCTGATATCTTATATCCCTCTCCATCATGTATGATTCACCTGCTTTGGGAAAGCTCTAAAGAATTTACTAACTTTTTACCAAAATCTCTATATAACTAAACAGGGGAAAAGCCATACATTTACATGTACAGCTCAGATCTAAGCAAACATCTAATTATTTTATTTTTTCTGTCTATTAATAGGTTCAAAACCATTGTAATACTATACCATAAACATTCTATATACCTAAATAAATTTTAACTGTATAGTACTGGCCACTAACACCTCATGAAAAATAACGTACAAAAAACAAACACCATTTTATCCTTAATTCATCTATAAAAGGCAAATTCATTCTGAAGTATTCTAAGTTATCAGTTAAAACTGAAATCACCAGAATATCTTTGAAGACTCACCATCTAATAAATTTTACTCTAAGCCCAAGAGGGTGGGAAAAAAAAAAACACATCAAAAAAACCCCACACTTTGCTATGTACTAGTAGACTTAAAAATAACATCCACAGTAGGGAAAGAAAATTTACTTCAGAATCAAAATAGAATCCTGTGCTTTACACTGAATCTATTATTCAAATCATATGGAAATGTGAAGTGACATTTAAAAATAAAGTGACACATTAGCTGTGTAAAATTTTACCTGGAAATCATGGAAATCTTTCCAGTAACTGAAAACAATTAGGAAAAAAAAAAAAAAAGACAAAACTAAAGAAACACTCTTCCCTCTTCCTCCTCTTTGAGTTCTCATGTTCTCCCCTACATCTTGCATTAGGCCCATGCTCCCTCCTCCCCTCTGAGCTCTGGTTCACCAAGGCTGGCCTTGCAAATGGCAAAAACCACCTGGGCAGGGTCAGAGCTCCCCACAGCCTGGCAGGATGGCAGGTGTGTGACACCTGCACAGCCACTCCTGCATCCCAGAACAAATCTGGAGCCGTGGCCCTCTCAGCAGGGGCACAGGTTTGGCCATCACACCTCACTACTGCCAGAAACTTTTATATCTGAAGTAATCATTTTCCTGTTAAGTACAGCTGGATGGAGCTAGCAGTTTCAGAACCTGAAGAGAAAAACAAAGTAAGTCCCTTTAACTCTGGAATATTTTGAGCTGTGCTGATTTGAGGTCACCACACAAAGTTGTGCTAGACAAGATCCTTTGGACAAAAAAGAACAAGTACTCAGCAGCTCTCAGCTAATGCACCAGAGCAGCAATGTGTTCTTTCAATAAATTTTAGGTGGAATGGGTGCTTCACAAGTGTACGTACTCGATAGATTTTCATCAATATTTTGTAGTGACAATACCTAAAGAAACTGCTTCATCTGTTAAAACACTAAACTCGGGGTAAGCTTTATCCATCATCTCCACACTCACAGTGCACCACCAGGGACTTCATGCTCGTTTGTAACACACACACAAAGCAGCACCAAAGGAAAAAAAAAATCCAGACAACATCAACACAAAACAGCCAACAGAAAAACCAGAGAAGACAGTTTTCATGGGTCAAGGTTTACCTCAACAATTTTTGGCTTAATCTGGCATAACCTACAACAGAACTGAGATAGTGTATCAGACCTCTCAAGATTCAAGGTCTAAAACAAGATAGAAATAAAGAGCATAGAAAACAATACAACACATTTGAAATTTGTACAAGCAAATAAAAAACAACATCCAAAAACCTCAGTTTCTATGGCTCCAAGTCAAATTAGAGTTTTTAATCTGAAGTTGCTTTTACATGTTTACTGATTCCAACCAAAAACCTAGATTTTTTTTTTTTGCTCCCTTGTCTTCAGAGCACAACTGCATCACCACATTCATCCACTCATTTGATTTGAAAGTATCAAAAATACCATAAACTGTTACTGATTAACTGCATTAACTACCATGACCCCTTTACAGCATTTCAATTAGGTGTGTAAGAAAAACAAAATCTCAAAACTCTGAAGTATTTTACTCCTTACGTTTTCAGGCTTCCTGAGTCTATATCTGAAAATAATACGTAGCATATGGTACAAAAATCAGTAATTTAAAAAAGACAAAACCCACTATATGAGTCAATTAAAAATGCAAAAGGAATTTTTGATTAGTCTGAAGAGCACACATGTGCCAAATCCCAGTTTAAAAGAGTAGCTCATAATATCAGTTTTAAAACTGAATTGATATTTACTTTCATCTATGCTATTTTTTAATTAATCTGCAAGGAAAACCATTCAAATAAGCGATAGTGAAAAACTCTATTGATGTTCCATTTGTTAGTGCAACTGATTTGAGTCTGAAAGGCTGATCTTTCACTGGATACCAACAGAACCCAGCAGAGCAGGCACAGATCATTCCTCAGAATGCAATCTAATAAGCAAGGTCAAAGGGAGGAAGTTAGGAAGGGACTGAAGAAGTTGTTCCTCCTGTTTGGCTACACCTTCAAGGACAACATTTTCAGTTTCTCTGAAAGGTCAGAGCCAATCCAGCCACAGCAGCACGCACTGGCCAGCCAGCCCGACGGGTAGGAGTTATTCAAATCCATCTGTGCACTAAAGCTTTACTTGCCCTGAAGTGAAGAGGTTAGACTCTGAAATTCCCCAGAGCAGCAGCAATACTTATTCAAGCCAGGACCGTTGGCTGGGATGTTAGACCCGAGTCCTCATGGCAATGACACCACCTCAGCTCACACCTGATTTGAGAAGCAGAACTTGTGAAAAGGGCGTTTCCTGGAGTCTCTTCCCCTACAACATCTGCAACTATTAACCACTAAACTTTCTGAAGTGACAAGACCACAGTAAACAACAACCACTGCTGGTGAGGGAAGAAACCAATTACTTGCTTCAATTTGACTAAAGATTATCAACATAATTCTCAATAAATAACAGATGCTTTACTGAGATGGTAGCAGATGTCATCACACATTCCTACAGAACCCTGTTATTGTATACATGATACTTTCAAGTGAAAGAAAAAGTAGCCATAGAAAAGGGTAATTTTAAAGTAAAAATTACTACAGATCAAAATCTGTATAACCAGTACTTTTAAAGCATTATTACCTCTAATGAAAAGCTTTTCTCAGGACAGAAACGGGTTCACATGCTTTACATTTTACACCTTTCTCTTCTGACAGGTTTGTACAGCTACTGCTCTCAGCCCTACAAAACCAGAGTGTTTTTGAAGAGAAATGCTGACTAAGTAGCAAGACTAGGTAATATTTTCCTATTCCCCTGAGGAGGCTGATTAAATGATATGAATGAAAACTGCCTAACTTAGGGAATCTAGGGACTTTTACTATTTTAAAAATATATCTGCTTTTGAATCTGTTACTATGGAAGATGCATAACTTGACAGAAGAGCTTCAGACAGGTTCTTCAGCAGATGTCAAGTGACCTGCACAATGGCATCAGCGAGGTAAGCAAACTTACATTCACATCTGCTCACAATCTTTTCAATCACTTTTCCAATATAAAGCACATACCACCCTAAAACTCCCTCAGAATATTTAGCTGCAGTCTGAATTACTGATACAGTGCTATTTCACAGATCACTTTCTGTGGTGCAGTGTGCTCTAAGAGTAAGCTCTAATTTAGGAGCCATCAAAGCCAGAAAATCAGCAAGGCTTTTTCTTCATGCCCTCATGCCTCAGGTGTCTGTGCTGCACAGCAGAAGCAGCATTGATACACTACTTCATTGAAGCGGTGGGCAAGTTTTACTCATACGCATTTTTCCCTCAAAGCTGGACTGGCTCATTTGGGGTTTATAAATTACCCACTATTCACTGCTGCTACAACTCCTTAATTATTAAGAAAGCTATTTCTACCAGTCAGAAAAGCAGTGGGTGTAAGATCTACTGCCCAGGCTCCTCAGGAAGCACTTGGCACATAAAGTTGTATGCATAGTAGCAATTAACATGCTAAGCAACCTTTTCCTAGTTTGAAAATTTCACTTCTATTATTTTATTCTATTTATTAAAAAATGGCTATTTCAAAATTCATTCTTTTCCTCCTATACAAAGACACAGAATGTTGGATGAGATTTGCTAAAGGCAGTTTGTGCTGTGAAACTACACTTCAAAAACCAATATTTTGGGCAGAAGTAGCTTTACCCTACTCCTGTCAGTCTCTCAGGGCTCAGAGAGGTTTTCTCTGCCTAATGTCACCAGATGATCCAATTGCATGCACAGCATCCCACACTGGTTTGGGGTGGAAGGGTCCTTAGAGATCATCCAACCCCCATCCCACAAGATCAGGTCGCTCTGAGGCCCATCCATACATGCAAAATAACGTGAAATATTGATGGCAAGCCTCAAAGAATGAGAAAAGTTGAGTCATTTTCTGTTGGAAACATCTAAAAAAACTGTCATAGAAAAATACTGATTCAATAAACGACCTTCACTCCACAGCATTAATTAACCATACTCTAATGAACTTATTGGCACAACATGCCAGCAAAAATACTTGCTTCAGGAGAAGCTCATTCGGATTTTTCCCACTTATAATCATCAAGACAGAAAGAAAACAACTGCATTTGGCTGAAAAGCATTACTCTCAATATGGAGCTCCACATAGAAAACAGAACTCCAGTAAAATTACAACACTTAAACATACAAACACAGTAATGCACGTATTATCTTGCTACAGTGAAGATGTAAAAACTTGCAAATGCCTCTTCTTCAAAACTCTGCTCAGAAAACCACCATCAATTAAAATTTTTAAGCCATCATAAGCTTAAATTCTGTGACGCAAATCATATAGATTACATACACTCAAGATTATATCAAACTTGATGGCATCAAATCTGTTTACTGAATAAAAAGAAATACCAAAGCCACCTGTTTCACAAGGCTAGTCCATAGCTGCATTTTTCCTTGCTTATTACACAAGTGCTATTAAAAGAATATTTCCTTACTGAGAAAAAGAATTGTCACACCATTATATTTAATTAACAAAAACAGAAGCCTATCTTAGAAATAGTTTGCATGCCTTTAAAATAAATTATTTTGTTCTATTAAAAAAAAAAAAAAAAAAAACAAAAAAAAACCAAACCGAATTTGTGACAGTTAAGGACTGTCAAGAATTCCATTGGTACATATGGTCACGTTACAAGAACCAGAGCTGTAAACAGCCTGTCTGCAGGGAGATACCTGTAGCTTTCAGCAGAGCATAGAAAAATCATCCAGCAGCAGTTGCAGTTTGAGAATTCATAAGCTCAAGGTAGACATGTTTTGTAAAGCTCTTCATAAAAACTGAATACCTTTGGTATACAATGACGTTGTGACCCACAGCAACTTTCCAAAAAGCAAAGAATAAAACAAAACCAGCAATGAGCTCAACACCACAGCGTTACAGCAGTGTCTCATGAAAGATGTAAATGCAGTGCTGTTCCTAGCCCCCATCCCAACACAGCCATGGATATTTTTCCAGCTTGACTGGATTTTCCCCCTCCCTAATTGCTAGTTTTAACTAAAGCCAACACAGATTAAGAATCAACCCTAAAAGCAGCACAGCCAGCGTGCAGCAATTACGTGCAGAAAGGCATGTGACATTCTGCATCAAAAGCAGACCCTAGGAACGCTAAAACGCAGATACCCCTTCCAGCAGAGGGAACAAAACAAGCGCCCGTGCGCTGCTGCTCCCCGCAATCCCCAGCACACACATCCCGAACCCTGCTCGCTCCTGCCCTGCCGCCGATGCCTCGGAGTGCCCGCAGCTCTCCCCGCACAGCCCAGGGTCGCTCTGGGCCGGCACAGGGCAGGTGGAGCGGGCGGGGGCAGCGCCGGCAGCCGCAGCGCTCGGTGCAATGGAGATCCCAGCGCCGAGCGCCGCTTCCTGCGGGGCTGGAGCATCCCGGGCAGGGCACGGCGCCTGCCGGGCAGAGCTGCCAGCACCCCGAGCGCCCGGCTCGGCCATCCCGGCCGGCACCCGCAGCCCCTCCTCGTCCTGCCGCGGTGCCCCCGAGCCCGCCGCAGCCCCTCACCGCAGGCAGCCTGCGCGCAGATGGTTTTTCCGCACACCCCGCCACGTTTTCCAGGCGGACACAGCCTCCTCCGCTCCCCTGCGGGCTGAACGAGCCGCTTCCAGTGGCTGCGCCCCAGCCTCTCCTTGCCGCCCCCTCCTCCCCTCCGCGCAGCGCCCGTCTCCCCCTCACAGCCCGCCCGCCGCTGGCCGCGCGCCTCAGCCTCCTCCGCACCGTCACCGCCGCAGCGCTCACCCGAGGACACACGAGAACGGGCGAGAGCGAAGGGGCCGCGACCGGTCCCCTGACGAAGCTGTCGCTGTCTCGGTCCCCGCCTCCCGCCGCCCCCTCAGGCACCGAGCGGCCCCCGCCCGCCAGGGTGCGGCTTGCACAGCCCGCAAGCCCAACACCGGCGCCGCCCATTGGCGGGAGGGCGCGCGCCCGGCAGTAAGCGGCTCTCCCATTGGCCGGAGGGCGCGCGCCCGGCAGCAAGCGGCTCTCCCATTGGCGGAGCGGAGCGGGCGCGAGGGGCGGGGCCGGGCCGCTCCTGGCGGCTCCTGCGGCTGAGGGAGCGCCGGGGTCCCCGGGTGGCCGGGACCGGGCTGGGAAGAGCCTTCGGACATGGGGAAAGGGTTCTTGTGGCGCTGGATACCGGCGGAAAGGAGAGGAGCGGCGCCTGGGGAGCTTATCTTAGAGCGAGCCGGGAGATAGGCGCAGGCAGCCAGCGCTAATCGCCGCGGACGCGCTGCGATAAGGGCTCGTTATCGCGCTGCGATATCAGCTCCGAGCAAGGCCAGGGCGATCCGGGAGGGCACAATCAGGCTTGAGAACTGCCTTGGCGAGGGTACAGACACCTGCCACAAGCGAAGGTGTTTGACCATGGAATATCCTCCGGCTGTTGCCGGGCAAGCGAGAAGCCGCGCTTGATTCAGGAGTGTGCAGCTGCACAGTACAGCTTGTACACAGAGAGCTTTATAAATCACCTCCTTACATCCTCCGAGTCCTTCCGAGGGCTGTGTGGTGCTGTAACCCCGGTTTGTCACAGTCGCTGCAAGCTCCTACTGTGAAGTTAACTTCTGTTACCAATTTTTTGTCCATTTTTACTATGGTTTCTGTGCCACTTTAATTCTGCTGTCTCTGTGTTGCACAGAATGCTGCCTGCCACGGGACAAGTGAAGAGTTGGGGCTCTGGGAACAAGCTCTCAGAAACAGCAAACCTTCTCCTCTGCTATCTACAACCTTCACCCCTGAGTTATCCACATGTAGGAATGACTGCAGTGAGCAGAACCCGATGGATTTCAGGATCCATAAGTGCTCCTGTGGAATACGGGAGGAATCTAGCTTGCTACATCCACCTTCACCCAGGAAGCACACTCCACTTACCCAAAAACAGGCCACAGAGATGTGCATAAACTTGTCTGAGAATTCAGCCACCAGAAATGGTTCAGGTGATAGCACAGAACTATTGCAGCACATCTGATAAGACCCTGCTGGACACAGATCTGCCTAATCAAAACCATCCCACAACTGGACACGTGTTGGTGTTATTGCTAATGATTAGCAAATCATGTCTGAACATTTTGAATAAGAACTGTTGCTGTAAACCTGACAGATGTACACCATTTCACCTGCCTGGTGGATGTGTGTACATACATGGCAGCACACTCCTGTCCCTGCTCTGCACCTGCAGCCTCCAGCCACCTGCCCATGCAGCGTCTTCTCTTTGATTACTTGTCAAAATACTCCATCTTGGCATCTCTCTTCCTTTCTTCCCCTTTCTCACCAAGGCATTTACCTCACAGAGCTCTCTTTTTTTCTGGAGAAGTCAATGGGAGAATGAATATGTGTTAGAACTAACTCCGCAAAAAACCACTGCTTTGTTTCAAACGAAATGGGTTTCCTCTCCAGCTCTAAGACCAGCAGTGGCAGGAAGGATGGGGATTTTGAGGGCAGCAGCAGTGCCCAGGGCTGGGGGAGGGCAGGGTCATTTCTTTCTCTGGCAGTGCTGGCTCGAAGTGTAACTGCAGGGTGCAGTGGCAAGAGCAGCTTGAGCTGCTCAAAGGATGCCTTTTATCAGCCCCTGTTGGCTGTTGTGCTGCTGCTGAGAGCTGTTCCTTTGCCCATTTGGTCACCTGCCCAATGGCTCAGGTTCCTACTCCTCCCTTCAGCTTTCCCCCTGCCCCTTGCATTGTCTCCCATATGGTGAGGCCACTGTTTCACCTGGCTAATCTGAAGGAAGAATTGGTAGGGTTCCAGCTTTCTGCTGAGCCAGCCAGCTCCCTCCACAGGCTGAGACTGCTGATGTGTGGCTGTGTTTATCTTCCCTGCTCAGTTTTTGGCCTGCCCAAGTTCCTGACCTGCCTCTCTCCAGTGCTGGTGCAATGGCAAAGGTGGGGTTACATGGGCAGAAATCAAGGGAGGGCTCATAAATATCTAAAGCTGTGCGCTCTGCTGCAGAAAAAAAAAAGACAAGACAATCTCAAAAAGCACTTCTGCATTATTTAAGACACAAAGAACTTGTCTTTGTTAACTCTTACCAGCTGGGTTGGCAGCATTACAGCTGCAATAAAAGGTACAACATGAACTACACTGTGTTTTTCAGCCTGCACTATCTGATTCCTTCAAGGTTTTGGGCTGCTGGTGAGGGTTCTGGGAAAAGGAGCTTGTTGCCACCAGGCTTGCATTTGCCATATGCACACCTGCACAGGTACTGCAGAAAGGTTACTGGCTTTCAAATAACAGCTCTCCTCAGCAGGCTCCAGCAGCAGTGCACTGGACACAACTTACATCACAGGCTCTCAAACAAGAGAGTCAATGTTAATGCATGAATTTACAAATTATTTTCATGTGGCCTTACTAGATAGCAGAAAAATAGTATTCTACAATTATTTTATGCACCTGACCTCCTTACCTGGCATTAACATTCTTGATGCTCAGGTAACTTCCATGAATTCTTATTCTTCAGAGGAGCTCTTTATTGAATTATACTCATTTTCACAAGGACGGAAATTCCCAATGGTCTGAAAATAGCATGTAGAAACAATTTTAATATAGGTTCAAGAGAAAGATTACATGGAGCAAAAAAGCGTACTCTTGTCTACTTTAATCTCTCTCCACAACCAAACAAAAGCACATCTGAGGTTTGTTTGAGTAGGAAAAAAATAAAAATTAAGAGAACTGAAAGAGCAGGTGGGTGAAAGGGCAGAGCAGCTGGAACAGACCAATACTAAACGTTGCCAAATTTTATACAATCTTAATTTGAGAGGCCACTTTGGCTTCAAGTTTGAAAAATATTGACTTTATGCTCAGGGCACATAAGGGAATTTTTATACATGATTGAGATGAAATGTAAATGGAGCCACATGATTCAAGCTGGTTGACAGCAGCTACAGTTAAACAGAAGCAAAGGTGCAATGAGTGCTTCACACAAAGGAGCTCCAGCAACCAACATTCTCTTTTTTATGTTACATTAGTCTTTGTGAAGGTTAGCGCTTGTTTTTCCAAAATGTTTTTCCAAGTAAAACCAATTAATTTAATTGCCACATCTATGACTTGACTTCCTGAGTATCATCTGCATTCTAGTTCTGTGCTCTCTGCTAGTTGCTTCTACATGAAGTCCAGAGTGACTCAAGCAGCTGAAATTGTTTTTAGCTGCTCTGTAATGACATCTTGATCCTTAATAGTAGGAGAAGGAAAAATGTCACTAAAAGAAATTAGAACTTTTGAACTAACTTTTGAACTACAAGTAGACTCAAGAGGGTAAAACAGAGAAAGGAAAAATATTTCAGGGCAAGTTCAAACTAATGAGGAGGGCTGAGAAGCATAAGGAAAATATTTTAAGGTAGTTACTATTTTAATTATTATATACAGGAGAAAGTTAATTAATCTTGAGAGAAACTTTGGAATATTAGAATATCACATTTTTAATTCCCTAAAGTCACATTTAATTTTTAAATGGCACATTTTCAGCAGTACTTCCATGGTTAGGGTGCAGCTGTCATTTTCTTGAAAAAATAAAACAGCATGAATATTAGAACAGTGCAAATTAATGTAAATTAAAGCATAACATAATCAATGAAGCCCAAAAGAGCCTGTGAAGCCACAGCTAGAGCACCTTTCCATATTGGCCCTGTAATACAACACTCTAATATCTCTCCATGGCACAGACACTCTCCTGTGTTCTGTGCTGCTCTGGTGGTCCTTTCACATCACTGCTCTTCAGTACAGGTGCAGAACTCCAGCCAGGCAAAGGCTGTTCAGGCCAGAATTTCAGAGCTCATCAGCCAGTCCGAGAACCAGGGTAGTACCCAGCAGGAGCTTGTGTGAGGTGCTCTTGAAAAGGCAGAGAAGGTGGTGACTCAAAGAATGGTGAAATGCTTTTCCCTTGTTTTATACATCCAGTAATCTAATCCTACACATGGTTTTTATCACTGCCATTTCTGTGCAAACCAACTCCAGGAGAGATATGTGTGAGTAAAATTACATTAAAAACGATTCTGTGATATCTCCAAGATTCCATTCCTCTCAGGAGCAGGTCATCAGCAGGAGAGGTTGAATTACCCACTTCTAGGAACAAGATAGTGTAAGGAGGAAGGTACAAGTGAGGGATAGTAATGACCATCCTGTAATTACGATACAGGAATGGGAGCCCTGAAGGATCATTTGGAGGTGGCTGTACCTGAACATAATCACTTCAGCCCATGCAGTTTTAAAGTGAGCTCAAATGCTCTCTGTCGGAGTTCAAGTAGTGGTTGGTATTTGAGATTTTGGTACTTCGAGTATAGTAAAAGGACTATAAGCTCTCCCACTTTGGGGTCTGTAATTATGGGCTTCTCAAGCACTCCCACTATTAGGGAAAAAACCCTCCTTGACTTCAAGGAGCCGAGTATTTCATAAGATGGAAACTATTGCAACATCATGCAATTTGCTTGCTGCTGGCTGAAGTATTTAATGTTCAGAAAAGCTGCCTCATGCTTTACAATGTGGATAAATTTAGGTGGTGCTCAGATGTCCAGCATGCAAATTCTACCTCAAAGTATATTAAGAATAAAACACAGGAAGATTAATTTATCTCTTTGTTCTTTGGGTTAGAAGACACACAGATGAGCAATTTTGCTAAACAATATTGCTACTGATTTAAGACAGATGAACCAAAAGAGACTTAAGTTTCCAAGACCCATCCTATTAAGTTTCCACTTGCAGTTAGCTTTGATGTCTGGCTTCTGTCTGAAGTCACTTAGGACTGATTTGTCCCAAATGACTTCTGCACACGAGCTTAGCTGCTGGATTCCTGTTGTGTGGATCCCTGTGTGGAACAGGCTGACCAGCAGATGTCCCCAAATTCTACATAATCACACCTTCAGCTTCCAAAATCTTCAGTGTCCTTTTGCACAGCCCAAAGGATGAAGCCATTTGAGGCTACAAATACTCTTGCAACTTACCTACATTCTTGAACTGAGGTAGGAAGCCTGACTGCTGACACAAAGCACATTTATTGTCATAGAGAAATCGTTTGGATATTGGTTCACTTTTTATGACATGCTGCCATTGATTGTCCCTTGTTTTATTTTCAAAAGGACTATTTTTTCCCTAGAACAGCAATCCCCATCCAAATATGAGTGCAATGCTTTTATCTGGAGGTTCAGTCACAAAAGGCAAGATGTTTTCCAAACTAGTATCAATGACTTTGACTTGGATATTCCAGCACTAAAACTACATTCTTTACATGCATCAAATGCTGCTTTTACAATTCCCCCCAAACTATTTTAAAGCTTGCAGTAGGTTGTAGATGCAAAGGGTGCTTTGTGGTGAAGGAATGAGGAGAGGCAGATTAGTGAGAAATACAGGAGACACTCTGAGCCATAAGTTCTGTCTTTCCTCTTACAAACACCAGAAACTCACCTGATTTGTTATCAAACAGACCGGACTAGTATGTAGGAGCAAGAGGAAGAAAGACTGCAGATTTGTTTAGAACAAACAAATCATCTTTGTTAGGAAGATTTGCTTCTTAGGGGCACTGAAAATTAACTCCTGTAACTCCACTATTGGATGAACACAGCTACAAACAAACATCAGAACACACCTCCATGAAATTAAAGACAACTGCACAAAATGAGGTGGATTGGTACTGAAAGTTTATCCATTTCAGAAATCTTTACATTTAGATATAAAAGGAAATTAACACAAAAATTTACATGTTTGCAACTCTTGCATTACAAAGGTAAAGAAAGTGTTATGGTTTAAATTGATGTTTACAATTTAAAAATCTTCTGAGTGTAAGGTTGAGAAAACAATCAAATATCTGAATAGGGCCCCAAAGAGAACATACTGTAAATATGACTGTCATGACACAATGAAGTCAATATTCCAGACAGAAGAATCCTACTCTGTAGACAGTTAGGTGTGAATATTGCAAGAAACTTAACTTGCTCTGATATAACTATTTGCCAAAAAGTTTTTAAAGGCTGTTTGACTTAGCCTTCTTTAGGGAGGATCATGTCAGGGTAGTGCACTACAGGGCTACTGATGTAAAATAAAAGGAATTAGACTTAAAATATCCAACATTCAACAGAATCTGAATTTTAAGTACTTCACATTATTTACACACATGAGCCCTATTATGGCAGGAGCAGAGATCAAAAGACTGATATTGTGTCTGTCTGTGTGTCTCTGAAAAGATGGAGGCAGAGTTTCCAGCCTTAATTCCTGTGTATGATCCTCATATTCCATCTGATGAGCAAGGAAAATTTCCTGGGGACTAAATCCGTGTTGATTGTTGTCATAAAAAGCAAATTCTTATTCTGTAATGGCTTTGTCATGATTTTAAAGTTGTGAGCATCTAATGGTAACAAGATTAAAGTGGGCATGTATAAACTTTGAAAAGGTAACAGAAAAAAAAGTTGATTGATACAGGTTCAGACTGATAAAATCTTGTTACATTCTGTTTCAAGAGTGGCAGTATTTTTTTTACTACTATTACAAGTGCTGTAAACATTATTAGAATATGAGACCATTATGACGGTATTTTTGGATCAACAATTACTTAAAAGACTGTTAAAATAAATTTCTTCTCTGAAAGTAATTTTGGCATAAACATCAAACCTTTGGATTTAGGATACCTGGCCCCAAAATATTAGGGAACAAATGGTAAAAGCACCGTGGCAATGCCTATCATTGACAGTATATTAAAAACAGATTTTGTTTTGCATACAACTACAAACTGAGTAGAAATTCTAATAATGGAAAAAATTGTGGTAGCAGACTAGGGTAGTGTGTTTTGCCCGAGAACAGAAAAGAATTCAATGGGCTGACAACCTGTTCCTAAGAGTGACCACAAGGATTTATGCATCGATAGTAGCATCACAATTGTGGTTTTGTGTGGCTTTTGTGCTTTGTTTAAAGAACCTTTGACAATGGCAATGAGAGATGAAACTGCTAGCTGGAATTTGGAACATTCAAATGGCTCCCTTGCCTTCCCCCAAATACTCAAGCAGCCCTTTCTCTTTTCTCATACCCTTGAAAGATACCAGTGGCACAAACCCTTCTAGTTGAGAATTCGCTGATGGGGCTCCCTGAAAGCCAAATCCCTGACCTGAAGTGCATGGCATTTAGCAGTATGTGGGATGCCACACCATTCCAGCCAGACGGGACCTGATAGTGGTTACTGTACTCAGAAGGTGCAAGGCTGTAAGAGGTGGCTTAAAAAAAAGCCTCATTTCCTGATCATCTTTACCTATAGTAAATTAATTCTTTTGCACAGAAATCCTCATTATGTACATATCAACTATACAAGTAATACAAAATATCTCAGTTGAGCACCAATGCTGACTTTAGGAGTAGCACCTCCAAGTCAGAGTATTAGTATTCCCTGTCACAAATAAATTCTGACATACTTTCATTTTCCAGATCAGTTGTATTCAGATCACTTCTTTGTTCGTGTTCCTCTTCGACATTCCACGATTAGTAATAGCAGCATTTTATGAAAGGTGTGGGTATCCTGGACAGCTTTCACAGCATGATCAGTTCAAATCTTCATAAAAGACAAGACCATAAAATCCACTGATCCGGACTTTAAGGTTTTCCCAGAAGTTCATTGGATGGAATTTCTATAACAATTCCCGTGAGAATAAAAGGTGGGAAGATGGAGTTTGTGTGTGCAAACAGCAGTGCCCAGCAGTGGCAGCAGTCCTGTCCCAGAGGTGTCAGTGAACCACGGCTGTCACGTCACCTGGGCTTGGAGTAACCGTAAGGACACCTGAGGATCAGGCTGTCATGGCAGGGTAAGACATGGGTGCTGTAGTATTCCACCAGGCTGCCCAGGTTCAGAAACAGGATGTCTGAGTCCAGGTAAAACTTGCCATCCTGTTGTAGAACAAAAACACGTGTAACCATCGACAGCAATGCTTCCAGCCCAGTGTCTGAAGAGAAAAGGGCTAGAACATCATCATCAGAGCTCACTATTCCTCTGCAAACTAGCCAGTCACACAAGTCAGCCCAAATTAAACCCAGGAACTGGAGCTGACATTTAGATCATACATGGTACAGCAATTAGAAAGCCCAGAGCTGAGCAGTCAAACTCTTATCCTAAACCAGATATTTGTAAGTCAGCTGATTTTTATTGTCAGAGATGGGAACAAATTTACACTTCATCTTGTTCATTCTGATATTTACCAGTATCCATTCCCATTTGATACACACAGACATAAACAACCTAGAGGTGCATACATAGTGCAGCTACTGACCTTTTCAAAGATTCTGTAGTTTCTCACTTTTCCTGGAGGTTCATCCCATACAACCAATACCTTGAAGAAGAAAAAT
>PYHW01010105.1:525148-541944 GCA_013186435.1 Turdus rufiventris
AGATCAATAATTCCTGCACAGCTCGAATGGCTGCGGCTGCCAGACCCCGAGCTGGAAAGCACAGGGGATTTTCCAGTGCTCACTCTCTTCCTGCTCACCTTTCCATCAAGCATTTCCCATGGGTCAGGGTCCTTTTTCTCTCAGTGCCCTCCAGCCCTCACCCTGGCAGGGCTCAGCTCAGAAATGCTCCTGAATTGCCTCCTGTGCTCAGCTACCTGCACTGCCCCACACAACTGTATTTCATCTCTCTTCTCCCCCACAGATGGAGTTTGTCCTTCCCTCTTCAACCCAAGACAACCAAAATAGCCACTCTGAAAAATTCTGCAGCATAGACATTCTTTAGAGCAAGTCTTGATACCTTTGGTGCTACACAAACCACAAAAGACAAAACTCAAATTCAAGAGGCTGACAGTGCACAATCGTTCACAAGTGTCACCAGCTGATGATGTATAAATGCCACTGGTTTACACTTATTTTCAGTGTTTCACTGACTTCTCTAATTCAAACAACATTCCAGGCTCAAAACTTTGAACAAGACAAAGCCAACTATCAAGTTTCAGAATGATGAGCAAAACATATGTCAAGCACAATTTACTTCACATATTTTTGGGGAAACAGACATGAATCCGTATCCCAAAATAGAAGGAAGTCCCCATACAACATCTCTTTTTGTAAACTACCCAACAGTCAAAGCACAAAAGAAAGTAACATTTCACACAGTGCTCATGGCCACAAAATCAGCTCTCTCACCATGGGCACCCATCTGCTCTCCTTCCACTGCCAGGCTCAGAGGAAAGGAAACTGAACCATAAATACACACACTGCTGGCAGCCAAAAGGATCAGTCCATCAGAACATGAATCCCAGTGCTCTCCAGTAAGGATACACAGCCAGTTGTCTCAGTGGCTTCACAGACTTTTCACACAGAAAATAATTGCAGAGGACTCAGCTCAGTGGTTTTTGAATTGAAGTCCCTTGCTTTATTTGCTACAATATCAGTTATCCATTTAAGGCACACTTCTCGAAATCCATCTTTCCTCCCCAGTTCTGTTATCTAAGCAGACTCTTCTAAGCTTGCATTAGCATCTTTGCAAGATATTTCTCCATCTCAGTAAAAAAACTAGACTTAGAGTGACAGCACTTGAGTGTATGTAACACTGGAAAAACCCCTCGGTTCCTCTTTCCCTTTTGTGCTGTGACACACCTAACTCCTGGTTTTCCCCTCCAAACTCCACAACTCGTAGTAGCACGCTCTTTGGCCGATTAAAGCCAGCCTCCTTTCACCAACACAACTTCCTGAGCACTGCTTTTCCTCTCCAACCTTCCTCATGCTGTCCTCTGTCCTCCTTCATTTTAGTACTCAGAGATGCAGCAGGATTTTTCATTTCAAGTTCCAAGATCCCATTTCAGCTTCTCTGGTGATTTCCAAAGCTCTCAAGATGGTCCCAGAGACTTCACACACACAAGCAGGTGTTCAACCAAGGAACAACCACAGTTTAGATGCTTCACAGTCTGGGGAGACTGAAAATTCAGTTTCGATTTCTAGACCCAAGATTCACCAGACGGATTTTATTTCAAAATTGCAAATTAGGAATCTGAAAAGAAATTAAAACTTCATGGATTTAATTGATATGTCTGCCAGGGAAGTGAAAGAGTATTAAATACATCCTCCTTCACAAAGCAAAATTCTGTTATGCATGGACCTTTGGTTTTCAGATTAATTTTCATTTGTCCCCATGAAATCAGTGGTGAGGAGCAGCCTTGCACCAAGCTAACCTAGGGAGGATTTCACTCCAAAAAAGCTCCTCAATTCCTTTAACGTTATAAGGTATCAGCCTGAACAGGAAGAACCAAAGCAAATGGAACCAGCACTTGGATTTGGTTCCAGCAGGACCCCTGCCTGAGGAAATGAGCCAATCTTCTCTGCAATGGCAGAACAGACTGCTGGCAGCCACAAGCACTCCTACTTTTCATTAGTTGATGGGATGTGAGGGCACAAACACTGTCCTTGCTGGTATAAATTCACTTGTCTCACCACAGGGCTGAGCTGTCTGCAGCAGGAGCACTTCCTCTTGCTGACAAATTTACAGGAAACTGCAAGAATGGACTGCTAATAAAAGCAGCACAAGAGCAGCACAGCAACAGGCAGAGCAGAAAAATTAACAAAGCACTAAAAAAATTTAAATAGCGTGAAACACTTTATTTCAGCTGCAGCAGGTCAGGTCAGTAGTTAAACTCCACTCATATATTTCCACAGAATAATAAGGCATTAAGAAAGCAAGGGATTAGCAGAACATGTCCTAAATTTGAGTCAGGAGTAGATTATTGAAGTTTTATTATTTTATTAATTCTACCAAACTAGTTTAATCTCAAGTTTCTAGATGACAGTGGAAATACAACCATTATATTGAGATAATATATTTGCCAGCTGCATGCTTTGTAACTGCAGATTGTAAAAGAGCAAGTGCAAATTATTCACCTGAATCTTTCATCTATTGAAGCAATCATGTGAAAATACAAATAACCATGCATCAGAATTGCTTCTGCTGGGTGAACTGCATTATCCACAAAAAATGATGATAAATCTGCAATAAGGAGAAGAAATGAGCCCACAACTTCCAAAAATCCTCTTTCAATGTCAAAAGAACTCCTATGCTTTAAATTTCAACCATCCTTCAGCTTACTTCAGAAGATATGAAGACGACCTAATAATATTTTTATTTATAAAATATATTTAAAATAGGTAGCTGAAGTCTTGATAATATATATTCAATTGAAACCCAAGAAACACTTAGTCAGAAAGCTTCCAAGTTTCTGTTTATACCCCAGTGGCTCCTAGGCCCTGAACATCTAGAGACATACTGCTGGCTTGGAACTCCAAAAAAGCCAGCCAGCACCAGTCTGCAATAAATAAGCCATACCTCAGGACGAGCATATCAATTTTGAAAAGTTGCAAACTTTCTGTACTTTTCCTGTTTCTTCAAGCAGTTTGGCACACATCCTAGAAGACATCATGATTTTGATTTAGGGATACAGTTAATGTCAGGTATTGCACAAATGTCTGTAAATCAAGTACTTGCAGTATACACAGAGCATCTGAAAAAGCAAATTGGATTGAGCAGCTGGAAGACAAGAACCATCTGCAAACTCTCAATATAAGAACACAATTATTTAATAGATGCACTTGCACCAGCCAGCCGTGAAATAGAATGCAAGACTCTGTATTAATGTATTGTAGGGGGACACTGGGGGCTGGAGCGTGTCCAGAGAGGGCAACAGAGCTGGGGAAGGGTCTGGAGCACAAATCCTGTGGGGAGCAGCTGGGGGTGCTCAGCCTGGAGAAAAGGAGCTCACAGGACACTTGTCACTGCTCCAATTCCCTTTGGGAGGTTGTTTCAGGTGAGGGTTGGTCTGTTCTCCCAGAGACCAAGTAACAGAATGGGAGGAAACAGCCCCAAACTGGGCCAGGGGAGACCTAGGTTGGGTATTTGGAAACAATTCTTCACAAAAAGGGTCAAGTATTGGAATGACTGCCCAGGGAAGTGGTGGAGTCACCACCCCTGGAGGTGTTTAAAGAATGTGGATGTGGCACTTGGGGACGTGGGTTAGTGCTGAACGGGTGTTGGTGCTCGGCTGAAAGTGAAAACTCAATGGTCTTAAAGGTCTTATCCATCCTAAGTGGTTCTATAAAATAAGGATTGAATTACGACTGGTACAGTTGTTTCAGCATAATTTTCAATGTTGGCAATTTTGTTGTGGCTGCTTTCCAAGTTTAATGGATTTGTACTGAACCAAAAGCTCCTCCAAACTGAACAGCAGCACTCACCCAGGGAGTGAACCGGGTCAGGTCTGTGCCAGATCATACCAGTAACATTCAGGATGAACAACACTTAAAAGCATAAGGCAAGTCCTGAAGATAATTTGCTGCCTTTTGTTTCTTTTTTATACAAATTCAGATGCACTACCAACACTCCATTTCCATTTCCTATTGAAAATAGATGAACACATTCTTTGTTGGTTTTAATTGTTATTTATATACAAGGTGCTCATACAAATGACAGTGAATGCCACTATGGCTGTGATTAACTGCTCTTTCATCAGTGCTTGTAAAACAATTTATAATAGAACATAGCCAAAAAAATTATGTAACTAGCAGAAGTAGAAACATGAGTGCCAAGATCTTATTCCTGCAGACAGCTGCAAAGGGAGTTTCTCCAAATACATATAGATACTGAAAGTGGGAGTTGCCACAAACTATTTGTTTCCTTGGCAGAAAATTTCAATTCCAACAATTTTACTGTTAGTCCAGTTTGTGATTAACTGCACACAATTCTATCACTAAGGTACTCAAAACTGATAAATTAGAAAGCACTGTTGGAAGCAAAAATAATTTTCATCTCAGATGTCAGAACAGCTTTAAGCACTTTAGCTGATGGACCATTGAACTTTAGTAAAAGCAGCATCCAACTAAAGGATTTTAGAAATGTGTAAGAAAGGGTCAAATATCCACTAGTGATTTTAGAGAGTATCTGACAGGTGCATTGAACCAGCAGACACCTCGCCATATGAAGTTCAGTCTGCTGTTGGGAAATACTTTTTCTGCTTTCTTAGAATTTTACTTACATTGTTTTAAAGTACATCAAATGTCCAAGGGGAAAAAAGGAGAGAGATTTAATTTTTTCTGATACTAAGGCATTTTGGTGAGATATACAATATCCACAAGGTCATTATATACCATGCTTGGACAAGACTGACATAACTGAGATCCAATACTACTATAGCTAAAGAGAACATTTTTTTCTAAAGGAATATGCAAATCAACAATAAAATTACTGAAGAGAAGCAATTTTAAAACATTCCTGCAGTTGGATATTAAAACCAACAAAACCACAAAGCTTATAACATCCTTTTGAGTGTCTAATCAACAAAAAAATATAGGGAGTAAATTTATAAACCCACAGACCCAACAACAAATTATCAATTGAATCCTAAAGAAATGCAGCAAGCCCTGGTTTAGAGGAAGCTTTGGTCACGTCATCTGAGAGTCCTTCAAGCCTGTGTTTCCCTCTCCTGGTGACTGCAGGAAACTTATAGTTCAGCAAATAGACCAAGCATATGGCTGCAGCCAGCACCAAAGAGGAAGCTCAACTTCTGCTAGAGCCTGAGAAAAACAGCACGAAACAAAACACAGATTTGCTATTTTTATTCTGCTTGTGTAGAGATTTTGGATGCAATTTAAAGCCACAGTGTGACTGCAGAGACTCACTCCATACAACACAGTGGGTGGTGCCAGGTCTAAAATAATTATGCAGTGAAGCATCTCAGAGTTTGCTCTTCTCGGACTTGGAAACTCTGACTGTGACCCAGAATATCCAAATAAGCTAATAGCCATGCAAGGGTGATTTATAGAATTATAAATACTACAGCTGGGTGCACTGCTGATGGACTGTCCCCACCTGCAGCAGCTTTGGGCTCAAAGCCTCACACAATGAGTGCACAGGAGCAGATTCTTTATTCCAGTTACTGTTCCCTTTTAAATCACAATATGAACTTCTCCAAAGGATGTGGTGAAGCCTAAGTATTTTACCACTCCCACCACACAAAACACCGGATCAAAGGACTGAAACAGGTGAGGACATGGTTTGCAATAACCAGAATTTGAGGCTCCCATGTATTTCGTCACTTCAGTAAATACTACCTTTGGGTTTTAGTGGATTTTTGTTGTGTTTTGTTTTTTTAACAAGCACCAGAAAGAAGAAACTCTAAGCTCATGCTTATGAACAAAATTATAAACACCACATCACGTGTAGCTGGGATTTTAAGTGAAGATTTTAAAATTAAAACAAATGTACATTTCAAAGCTGCCCCAGAAAGACAGCAGCAAACAAACAGTTTTAATCTGCAGGACATGAGGGAACAAACTCGTATCACATAAAATAACCATAAAAATGTATAATGTCATGCAGTGGGCTTCTTTTACAAGACCATTTGGACAACAGCCTTTCTTATTATAATTTCTTAATGAAAACCACTACTTGTTTCAGAAGGATGACTAAAAAATATTAATTCCCACTAAAGCTTGTTTAAATGAACGCCAACAGCAAGGATTAGCCTGACATTGATTCCAATCTCCTGAGCTGTAGAACTGCATCCAAAAGTGAGTTCAGGCAGAGCTGTTATCAAGTACAGAAGAAAGATATGCAGAACTTCATAAGATATGAACAACAGCCATAAATTACACCACAAACCAGTTTGCCCAATCATACACACCACTGCCATGCTGCCAGAAGTTTGCAGAAAGGTTCCAAACAGGTACAAACCCCCAAAAAAATAACAAACACCTGACAGGAAGATAGACCAAAGACAAGGAGTTAAACCACAAATTCCAGATTCTTACTTCCATCCTCTTCTCAAATCAGCTCCTTTTCTGACCTGTTCTGAATGTCAAGACAACACTTAAAGGCATTTATAAGAGTACAACTTGTTCATTCTGGAGAAAGGACTTGAGAACACCACAGATAATGGGAATGGATGCAATGGTACTGCACATGTGAATCAAAACCTTTCCTAGATCAGTGATCATTAGTATTTCAGAGGAGGAGAACAAAGGAAAAACACCAAAACAAAAAAGATGTAACACATCTTGCTTAATGCACAGTGATTGAAAAACTAGAAATACATCTCAGGTTCCAATTCCTCCGTCTCTGGCACTTGAAAATTACTCCAGTAAGCCCCTGAGGTGCAAATTCTTAGGCTGGAAGAATATTCTGTATCTGTGCCAAGTTCTTACACTCTTCTACAAGCTGTCCTCAGATCTGTGCACAGCTGTTCCTATTGTCCCATTAAGTGAGCCAAAAATAGTTTGTAAATTGGAACATTCATTTTAAAAGATACTTCCACTTCCTTCCCATCAACACTTTTAAAAATTACTACAGACAAAGTCTGAATCTAGCAGGAGCCTGGAATCTTTTACATCCACTCTACAGCCTAGTTAGACTATTCCCTCTCCTTTTTTAATTTGAAGATGCTTCTGGGTGTCACATTAACCTTTTCTATCACTGAGAACTTGCTGATTTCCAAATCCTTTCTCAAAGATCTTAGAGCACTGCCTATTCTTTCCATTTTCATGGTCACAAAGATAGTCCAAAGGTCATTTGTCTGATCCCTGGCCTCACTGACTTTTCACCACTGAAACGAACTTTCCTTTATCACAGATTAAAGAAACAAACACACACACATAGAAAAAAATACATACACATTTGTTAAAGAAATGGTGTATGTTATTAAAGTCAGAGTACTTCTATTATTACCAGGATAAGCTACAAAGAATACACTGCTTTTGTGGACCAGTCTTTTTTATAGTTTCCTTGAAAAGATCTTTCCAAGCAGAGCAGCCAGACTCTTCACAGAGATGACCTGGTTATGACAGAGGGGCTCTTTCTTCACAACCTCCAAAATCTTCTATTTATACACAGCCTGGAACTAATAGTCATTATGTCCAGGAAGTTTGTGCATCATTCTTTCATTTCCAGGTTTTGGTTCTACACAGAATTTATGTGGAGCATGCAACATTTCCAGCAAAAGCTTTTACAAGATTTACAGAATCTCTTCCTGCTATACACACCCTAGGTAAGACAGGGTATGGGATAAGACATTGTAAATACAAATCGCTTCTGCACAATGAACAGCTGAAGCTGGATTTCACTTGCACAAAGGAAATTCAGAAATTCAGGTCAATGGGATTGGTCCTGTTTCAACCTAAGTAATCAAACCTGACATCTTTGTAAACAGAACAGTTCATCCAGACTCGAGCCACACAGCATCACAGACGCAATGATTCGGCTGTGGGTGTTGCTGTTACCACAAAATAAAAATCTACATAAGCTGCACTTCCCAGGAGGAAAATACTCTTTCTTCGTATTTAAAAAATATTTAATGCTATTTGTGGTATTTTATTTAGTACATGAAATCATACAGACTGATCCATTTAACAGCCTCTAAAAAACTGCACATAATAACAGTACCAAAGGGCAGCTGCACTTTGTTTATTGCTACAGCCATAAAAAGAACTCTGCTTTGGAGGTGTACTAAAGAGCTTTAAAAGTTCATTACACACTGTCCTAAAAGCCTCCTCATCTTCCAGAAGCTATGTGACGATCTTTTATGCATTCTAGTCACTTCTTTTAAATAATAAGCCACTATATCAATGAAATACATTTCCGAGATACCACAGAGCTAATTTCCAATTTCTGTCACCCACATCTCCAACAGATCAAAACCTAATAAGCTCAACACTTCAAACTCCAATTATCCCATTACATACTTGGGAAATTCTACAGAATTTCATGAAAAATTTCTAAATTTGGCATCATCACAAAATAGCAAAGACTGCCATAATCACAAAATCATTGTGGGTCCCATCCTTTGCTCCAGTGCCAATTCCTCTCCGTGCAGTCTGCCTGAGAAGCAGCAGCTGGCATGGTACAGTCAAGCACAAAGACTGCACTAGTTACAGTTTAACTGGATGTGGAAAAATAATCCTTTAGTCACCAAGGACAGGAGAACTGGTGAAGAGTTCTTCCCACATACTGAATACCTTGGAATTTTAAAGCTCACTTTCTTTTGCTGTGTTGTTTTTCTTTATTATTTTTCATTCCACTTTGCTGGAGATGAAATTAGAAATCACAAGGAATCTATTCCCCAAGACTCACCATTCATTTAGCGTTTTGGCTGTTCTACAGAATGCTCTCATCAACCCCATTTCATTCTAACACAAGTTCCCTTCTTTTCTGGGCCATTTTGCTGAAATATGCAACATAAACCCATCAGATCACAGGTCTAAATAGAGATACAGTTTATCTTCTTAACACAGGATTATTAGGAACACATCAGGTTTATATTAGCTTTTTTCGTGGAGTATCTGGCCAAGTTCATTTTTGATCTTTATCTATGAGTTGCTCAAAACCCTAAAATTCCAACAATAAGAAACTAAAGAAAAGGAAGCCATGGCTGCAACTACCAAGGACAGTGGGGAGACAGCTCTGTCACAGCTTTTGTTTCTGTAGGAATGACACTTCAAACTCCTGATTCGTGTGGCAGGTGTGTTTCTTCCACCTACCTTCTCAATTAGACCAGCAAGTACATTTAGAACAAAATTCTGGTAAAATCATGCACTTCATCTCCTAAAGGCTACACAAATTACAGGGCATGGATAACATGTGGTAGGCAAATTACTCAGCACATGGAGTAGAAAGACAGAAATGGTACAGGCACAGAAACAAGGATTAATTGGAAGCATCTCATTAATATGTTTCCTGCTATCTAAAATGGAAGAGAACACTCCAGGAAGGAAGGGAATTGTGTGAACTTGCCAAACTAAGTGTTTCAACCAAAAATACTTCTGTTTGCTAGATTTCACAGCAAAGACTGCTGCAAATCCCTTCTGCTTGTCTTCCTCCCAATAAGCAAAGCCTGTCAATCCAGTGATTGACACATTCCCTGGAACAAAATCTCAGAAGAAGAGACCCAACTCCTAATTCAATTGCCCAGCAATAATCGCCAAGTAATTATTAAATGCCACGACACTGTTGTAGCCCATTAGAACAGCATTTAGTACATCTGTAGTAATGAACAGATTTGTCACTAAGCCCTTGCCACCTGCCAGCCCAGTTCTGCAGGGGAGCCAAATCCCCGAGCGCAGGTGCACAGGTGGCACCAGCAGCACCGACACCCTTCTCTCCACTGCCAAATCCTCTATCCTGGCACTCCTCTCATCCCTCTAGGGCCAGTGAAGGAAGCAGAGGAGCCAACAGCCAGCAGAAAAGGACAAACACAACTGAAGGAATGGGGATGCCCTTGGCAGTGAGGCACAGCAGGCACTGTGCCAACACGACAGACAGCTTCCAGACTGAATCACCCTGGTACCATCCAGCCCGGTGTACATTTGAAACACGGTATTCCATCTTATCAGCATTGTTTCCATCATTATGAGAAAGCTTATCTGCACCTCAAAGCAAAAGATGTGAGATCGAACACATCACACATTCCCCTGACAATGCTTCAGACACTTGGACCAGGGGCATTCTGAGCTACAGCCTTCCTCACAGCACTGTGGCATTGCCAAGGGACAGAAATAGAGGCTTTGTCTTTTTTTCTTTTCTTTTTTTTTTTTCTGTTTTTTGGAAAGGGGGGAGAAGAAAGCAGGAGACAGATGACTCACTGAGGCTTTGAGTAGTGAAGGAAAAAAGAATTTCACTGTGAGTTCTTCCCATAACAGCTTCTCACAAATACAGTAATTCCCTCTATGTGGCTAGAGAGTAGTTGGGCAATCCAAGTCTTTTCCCCTAGTTTAAACACGAAGAGTACATTTAAAATATTCCTCTTTCCCTTCCAAATTTCCCATTCTCCCCCACTGCACAGTCACACAGCAAGTATTTATCTAGCACAATCCCAGCAGTCTGCCATGCTTGATTTACTCCTGAGCAGGAGAACCCACACAGGCTTACGGCTGGTGGGAGTGGAATACATTTGTGCCAGACTTTGCATCACCACATTATCTGTTTGGGTTCTCCTAAACCTAGGATGACAACTCTGTTGTATATTAACCTCATTATTTTTTTCCAAGGTGGTTTTCTACCTCCAGCTCTTTAGGAGGAAGAAAACTATAATCTCATAGCAAGACTTCTGCCCCACCTGCAATGGGTGTTCTGTCTCCTCAGAAAACCCTTTCTGGTGAGCATTGTGATGAGTACATTCACCTACTCCTAATGCAAGTCTCCAGCTACCTACTGAAGGTAAGGATTCTTTCCTAGACACCAAACAGAGACGTCAAAGCACCGATTGTCCCCTGCTCTGGATGTGGCACACCCACTCTGACAGCAGAGATTTCATTTCCCCACGCAATGTGTACAAAAATCTGTGTGAACAAATCCCACTTCACTCACTGAAAACACACAGTGCTTTGGAAACAGGCGACCTGGCATCACAGTCTGATTAACTGACTGCAGAATGACAGTGGAAAGCTTGAGTGTTTAAGCCTGACTGATTAAAAGCAATTAACAGCTGCAGATGCTCAGCAGCTGTGTGAGTCAGGTCACTTTTTCACCCAACATAGTTCAAAGTGCCTTATTTTGATTAGTCAAGCTTACAGATCAGTTTTGAATGAGCTAATTATAAGCCTTTCATCTGCCAGCAGGACCCGTAGGCTCATGGTGCAGGTTTCTTTGTGCTAAATTTCTCTTTATATTCTTGTCAGGGGAAAAAAAAAAAAAAAAAAAAAGTAGGAAAAAAAGTTAATCCTTCCAGGAATAGGTGCAGAACAGAAAGAAAGGTGGGTAGCTCTTACCCAAACTCCTGTGTCTAAGGTGTACCAGGAAATGCCAGAAGCTGACTGCAGCACACAAACCGGGTGCAAACAGCACGATTACAGGGCTGTGTAAAGGAGACACTGCACTTCATGTGGTGCAAACCCAGTGCTCAGTCACACCACAGCACTCCCAGATAAGAGATGCTTCCCTGGAGGAAATAACTGTCCTGCAGCCTCACACGTGGACCTGGAGCCTCCCCAGAGCCCCACCTTGAAAAACAATGATGAGATCTGCTGGAACAGAATCACTGTTAAGCAACATCAAGGTAATGATTGACTCTTTTGTAGGGTTGTCACAGGATTAGAGAGCAATAATTTAACACTCTGCTGCTTGGTTGCAGGAAGCTCTGAAGGGTAACCAAGGTCTGGTTTGAGCACCAACCTCAGCGTTCGGATGCGTGCGACTTCGGATGAAGCTGAGGGGAACTAGGTAGACTTCGAGGTGGAACTTGCAAGGACATAGAATTTAAACCAGAACTTTGGACTTCATAGTAGAGTTTCAACAAGTTGTACAAGTACAGCCCTAGAGAGACTGGCAGTCACCCAGGCTGATGTTGAGAAGTATGGCAAGTCTTGTAGAATCATGGAAGAGCTGATCAAACACCAGATAAGGGACCGTTTCAAAAAGATTTTGATTTGCAGTAAGATTAACATGAAGATACTGAAAGAAACCACAAATAAAAGTCTAACTGCTAATTCTAACAAGTATTTAAAAAAAAATCTATTTGTAAAAATGACTGTTCCAGAATGATGATTAATGTCTACCACTACAGTAGCTGAAGTCAAAATTAGAACAACGAAACAAAGCTTCCTACAAAATCTTTTTTTTTTTTTTTTTTTTGTCATACAAGATGTTTCACTGGACAAGATCGAGGTATTCATGACACTCTAATTCTACCTCTCTTCTTCCTTTTTAATTACTAGTTGAAAACTTCCTTTTTATTACATGAAAAATTAAAATTAGTAAGACATGCTTTTACACTTACTAAAATCTGTTTCAGGATCTGAGATGTTGCCCTGAAGTGCTGCATTAGTTCAGTGACTGATTCTAGCAGAGTAAAGCTGTGCTAGAGAGCAGGAAGCTGAATTGTCTGGAGAAGGACTGAACATGGAAGTGGGAACTGACACGGTAAGTAAGATTTCCCTCCTCCAAGGGTTCCTGTTTTTTATTCTGCATATCGTTAAATGAAAAACTCACTGATAATAAAAGATGAAGCTGTCATTTCAGTTGAAGAGCATTTAGAATTAAGCTTTGCTTTTGTTTAACAGTTAATTATTAAATTGCACAGCACAGTTTCATGGTTCACCTGAACAGGAATACTGCCAGCTAAACTAGACCTGACCTTATTTCCATCTCTTACAGCACAATTACACCAAAAGATGCAGCTCAGCTGGCAGTTCCAGGCTGGCTAACCTGGACAATAAGAACATATATTTACATTGAGCAACAATGGAGTTCAGTGCACTGAAGTCTAATCTAAATTCACATTCCTGTCCTTTAAAAGAGAGAACCCATTCATGCACTCTATTTCCACCACCCCGTATGGTTTTGTTTCATTTTCTTGACCACACAAGTACTAAGCCTAGGGATACTAAATTCTCCTCTTTCCTTCTACAATTTGCTCTCCTCTTGTTTACTTGGCTGCACTTCAAAACGAGAAATCTTTTGCCTTTAGTCATGTCTGTTATGCACAGATCACCTTTCATGACGAGTCTTGCAGCACACTCCCCATCCCCTCTCTGTCAGCACCGGGACAAAGGAAGATCTGAGGCAGCAACAGCTCCAGACATGCACCCTGGTGCCACTGCCTCCAGCCCTCTCTTTCCAAGCACTGCCAGAAGCAAGAACGACAAACACCATTCCAACCCCAAAATGCAGCTTGTTTTCCTACAGCAAGTTGGGACTAATCACTTAGCTGGAACTTGGTAACCAGTCTTGAGCCTGGTGCTGAAAAACAACACATCAGTTAAGACAGGAGATGAATCAGAACATGAAATACTCACAGCCAGCTCCAAGAACTGCATATTTAAGTAAATTTTTGGTGTCCATATTACTGCTGCTCCTCTGCTTCTTTTAAGCTGCTAGGATGAGGGATTTTAGCTTCTGGTTTTTTTTTTTTTAAAGCTGCATGCTATCCTTCCCATCAGAGGAAAGGCTTAAATATACATTACAGGCACATGGGAGGAAAAAGAATAATAAATGCTTGCTTAAAATACAGACATCATCTTCTTCCTCATTCATGACCTTTGCATACTCATGCAGTACTCCTGCCAGAAACAACAGAATTCTAAAATTTCAGGGGTTTTGTACTCCCCAAAAGTGGTTAAACAGTAGTCAGCATAGCTACCAGATTTAAAAAAAAAAAAAAAAAAAATTAAGACTGATACTTCACTCAGTTGTTGCCCCATATGAGCTCCAACAGAAATTTAATTTTCATATTTAGAGGAAAACATCTGGCACAAAAGATTTCCTGTTTGAAGAGTCCTTACAAGTGAGTTCATGATTAAAGGCATAAACCCAATTTTCCCCTAGCAGCCATTTATTCAGCAGAGCTGTAGGAATAATGAAATAAAGAGTCCTGGTCAAACACGTTCAATAATTTTCCTATTTGGGGATTGCAATGCAGTCCCTGCACTGACACAAACAAGAATCAGAGTTGCACACAAGTCCTTTGTGCATGCATGCACATGCCAAAATACTGTGTGAATTAACAAAGTTTAGTTGCAATGTCTGCTACATCAAACAACAAAAGCCATAGTCTGGTAACATAGACCACTAAAGTTTTCATGAAGTGATCTTCAATGTATGTGCAGGCACTAATTTTTCTAAATGCTTACGTGAGTGAAAGTCTCTGTGGGCACCTAAATCCACTTTGAGTAATGAGGAATAACCAGGAATTCACAAAATCATCCTTAAGTGCTCTCATATTTCCATATAGAGCAGCACCACCTACACAAATTAGTCAGCCAGAATATAAAGAAAAGAACCCCAAACTCCTGTATCCCTGCCCTAAGATATCCAAAGAAATGGTTTACCCTGACCAAAACAAATTTTGTGGTTTTTTAAATAACAGTAGAGTGGTTGCATTTATCAAGAGCAAAGTGTTTACCTTTTAAAAATGTAAGGATATAAAGCTAGTTTGAATTGGGAAGTTCCTTCTTTGCCAAATTATCACTAGAACAGCTGGGTTGGAATTAGAGAAGTGCATTTTCAGGAAGACAGAACAGATCTAATGATTCAAACGTATCTACTGTTCCATTAGGACAGAACTGATTCTAGTGATACAGGATTAATGATGGACAGTTTACCAGTTGATGTTATCACTTACCATAAAGAAAATAAAAATCCAGAAAGCTTTAACCATAACCAGCTGAACAGTGAGCATTTTCAAACATTACGAGGATGGAAAAAAAAGCCTCCCTGGACTACTTCAAGTTTTACCTGAGGTTTTCCAGAAAGAAAAGACTGCAAGGAAGCAAAGGTGTACTTTCCCTACCTCAGGGCAACTGCAGGCATGAAAGTTAATCCAGCAACAAAACTCAGCAAGCAGCTATGCCTAAATTTAGCCACACTTATTTATTCCACACCATCTATCTAGCTCGGTTCTTTACAGCTGTTTGAGGAGACAGATCCAGAATCTCCACTTCCCAAAAAGACACAAGGGGAATCCTCTCTATGGGCAAGCAGGCTGTTCCCTTCTCTGCTCCTAAAATCACAGCCTGCAGAAGCTGAAGCCACAAGCATTGCCAAGGTCTGCTTTCTGAGGGATTGCAATTCTTTCTCTGCACTGTACATCATCTGCCAAAGATATCCAGATATGCATAACTGCTTCAATAACAGCACCTTGGAAGAGGTGAGAACTCAGTCATTATAGGAAATGAGCTGGCACACAAACAAAATAAATAGATTATTTCAGTTATGCTGGCATGCTGCAATAGGGCGAGAACAACATTTAGATTTGTTTCCATAGGAATTCATGTCCCTGCACTCTCCCCTAACTATTGCCTTGCTTAATATTTATTCCCTTATCTCAAAAAAATGTTTTCAAATTCCTGCATGCGTGAGGTGAAATGTAGACTCTTCAATTCCCTTTCTTTGTAAGGAAAAATTAGGAAATTCAACATAGAAGTGTATGGAGAAGAGACAAGATTGAAAAAAACTTCCAACAGATCTTGAAGAAATACTGTAGACACTGTACTGCTCTTAAAAAGCAGAATGTAGAGAAATTCTGCTATGTGCTCCAGTCCAGTCATCCAAAACAAGCAGAGGTACATATGCTGGTAATATAGAACATGATAAATAATTCCTAAAGTTTACAGCCATTCCCAGTCTAATTATACTGATCAAAACTTCAGTGCCTTCAATCTCCCTGCAACATATCACAAAGGCACAATTCATTCAGTCACTCCAGCATAAAGCCAGCAGTGCTGACAGGAGGAAAGGGTGTTGATTAACAAGAGTAGCAATGGCTCATAAATTTTGGAGGAACACTGACACGTGTACATGTGATAACAGTATAAGAAATACACATTTCCATTAGTACTGTGTTTGCAGAAATGAGTGAGCCTCAGATCACCTCTGAGGCTGCCTTAAATCCCCCTGATTCCTACACTCTCAAACTCCCTTCCCAACACTGTTCCACTGCAGAACAGGTTCCAAGGCAATTGGGAAAAAATGTTATGAGGAAATGCCTTCATGGAGTAAGCTTACCTTAAAAAAAAAAAAGCCAGAAGAATGCTTAGCTACATCAGAAGGGAATAAACAAAGAGGTTCTTTTCTCCCTTTCATAAAAAAAACCCTATTAGAAGACAAAGCACATCATGGAAGAATCATTGTATCAACTAATATTTTTAAATCTAAACAAAATCAATTTTTTCTGGCTGTTCCCTGGTAGCTGTCAGGAGTTCTCACCATTCCTTACAGACCTATTAATCAATGCTACTGAGAGCCTGAGCTTCTATGAACCTTCCTGCAAGGTCCAGCAGAAGCAGCAAACAAGCCAAGACCCTGATCCTTCAGGAACACAAACTACAAGTTTACAAACAGTGGAGTTTCCTACATCTGCAAGTAGTTTTAAGATCACAGCCTAAGCCAGAAACAATTAATGGACACAATGCTTGCAGGGCTGCACATTCCGAACAACTTATGAAACTGTTGGATAGCCTGACAAAAGCATAAGCTGCTCACTGTCCAGCATCCCACGCCAGACAGACGGGAAGATGCACCAACAAAAAATCAGGGTGTCAGGTTAGAGCACAACACACACCTCTGCAGCCCTGAAATGCACAGCAGCAAGGTTAGAGCACAACACACACCTCTGCAGTCCTGAAATGCACAGCAGTCAGGTTAGAGCACAACACACACCTCTGCAGCCCTGAAATGCACAGCAGCAAGGTTAGAGCACAACACACACCTCTGCAGCCCTGAAATG
>PYHW01010105.1:593223-612926 GCA_013186435.1 Turdus rufiventris
CTCTCCCCCAGGTTTTTGCGCTCTCCCCCAGGTTTCTGCGCTCTCCCCCAGGTTTCTCCCTCTCCCCCAGGTTTCTCGCTCGCCCCCGGTGCCGGCTGTCCCGCTGCCGTGCGGGGTTCCCCGCAGCGCTGTCCCGGGCCGGGGCTCGGAGCGGGGCCGGGGCTGTCCCGGGCGGAGCCGCCCGGTCCCTGCCGGGGAAGCAGCGGCGATAGGCGGGTCCTGCGAGCCCTTAAAGGGAGCCGCTGCCTCCTCCCCGCCAGGGAAGGCGGAAGAGCGGAGCGGTGCTCGGTGTGCTGCGCTCCGGGGTTTTATGCACCTGTCCGGGCTGCTGCTCGCCCTGGAGAAAGAGGAGAAGGGAGCCGCCTCGGCCATGTGCTCGGTGAGCGAGGCCGGCAGCACCGACCCCTTGGTGACCCGCTTCAAGCAGGTGGAGGAGACGCTGGAGAAGCTGCACCGGGAGAACAGGAGCTTGAAGAACAAAGTGCCTCGCTACAACGCGCTCTGCACCTTGTACCACGAGTCCGCGCAGCAGCTGAAGCACCTCCAGCAGCAGCTGGCGGCCAAGGAGGCCACGATCCGGGAGCTGCGGGGCAGCCTGGCCCGGCAGCGGCCGGCGGCGGCCGCGGAGGCGGCGGCGGGCGCGGAGCCGGCGCGCTCGCTGGTGGAGAGCCTGCTGGAGCAGCTGGGACAGGCCCGCCAGCAGCTCCGCGACAGCGAGCGCCTCTCGGCCAGCAGGGTGGAGGCGCTGAGCCAGGTAACGAAACAGCAGAGACAGCTCTGCGCCTCTGCCTGGCACGGCAGCGCGGAGCTCGGGGCGCGGAGCGGGGCTCGGAGCGGGGCTCGGAGCTCGGGGCGCGGAGCGGGGCTCGGGGCGCGGAGCTCGGGGCTCGGAGCGCGGGGCGCGGAGCTCGGGGCTCTGCAACTATTTTTATAAGGAGAAAGAAAAACAGTCAAAAGCTCATTGAATTTATCAGATGGCAACAATTTTGATCTCAAAGATAACCAGCTGATGCCACAAATTTTTCTGTTGAAGTGTTTTGTTTAAAGTGCTCTTCAAAATGGATTTTTGTATTACAGTGAGGTAGCACGTTCATATTTAAAGTGACTGACAAGTCTGGATTGTGTGGCGATAGATTAGGGAAATCATTATTTTTCTTGGCAGAAAAAAGCCTGAAAACTGCACCCCTCCCCATCCAGCACAAGTGCTGTTTTGGTTACTGTCATTAAGACTTTCCCAGGTTCAGCCTGAAATTCTCAAAGATTCTTAAAGCACTTATTTCTAGATTAAGCTGCATGAAGTAATTTCCAGACCGAGCAGCAGTACTTAAAACTGAAACAAGTGTTTTTGTCATAAGTAATGTGTTGACCTAATGCTTATACAAAACACTTTCCATGTATGACACTCACCTAAAATAGATTTTAAAGATTTCATGTTTGGAAATTTGTTATAAGAGATGATCTTACTGACACTTTGCAGACAGGTGACAAACTTGTGGTATCTGAACATGTTGATGCTGAATATCTTGAAAGGGGAAGTTTAGCATTCAGCATGATGTGAAAGAATTTAAATGTCAGTAATAAGAACAAGTGCTGTTTATCTATGCCAATATTAATATTTACTTACTGAAAGAATAAAATGCTATGCCCCGTCAGAATGCTGAAATAATTACCAAATGAAAAAGCCATTTTTGGGAATCCAGTGTGCTGGCCAAGAGTGATCCCAGCGATTTAAGCTCTATTAGAGCTGTAAATTTGTGTACTCCTGAGAACTGGAATGATGGAGCTGGGATTGGCGCTGTCTCATGGTCTGCACTGGCATCCAGAGACCCTCAGCTGTGGAGGAGCAGTGCTGCAGAGGTTTCTGCTACCAGCATCTGCTGCTTCTTGAGGGTGTGAAAGAACAGCTTGTTTGTATACAGAGTCAGGACAGGCGCCGTTCAGGCGGTTTACACCAGTCCCCAAGCAAACCTCTTCCTTCTCAGAACACCTGCAGAGATGCTCCTGCATGTGGATGATCCCACAGAGCCTCCAGCAGGACCAGGAGACGCAGACACAGAGAGCACAGTTGTTTCCCAGGGTGTGTCAGACCCTTCATGTAGCTGGGAGTCAGCTGTGGCCAACCTCAGGGATTGTATTTTCTGCTTGTTTGTCCTTACCTGACCATTCCCATCCTTTCCCAGCTGGGAAAGTTGCTCTGTGTGCTACCTCTGCTTTGTCCTTGTGGCAGTGCCAGGCACTGAACACACTTCACTGGATTTGGTGACTTAACAGTTCCTTTTTTTCTTTTGAGGAAAATCCCTATTATCTGGTAGTTTAGTGTGCAGAACCTGTAAGAATTTTCAGTCTCCACAGTTATTCATCTTAAATTACTTTGTTTCTTGTTGTTGTTGCTGCTGTAAGTCATAAACTCTTCCTGAATTTTCGTGCTTGCTCCTCCATTCTACTGATTAGAAAGTGCTTGCATGGCTGCCTGAGCAGTTCGTGATGGATTGATCCAAGAGTTCCATACAGTGATCACACAGAAATGAAATGGGTTTAATCCACTTTTCAAGTACTTTGCAATAATTAAGGAAGTATTGGAATCTTGAAGCCAGCCTTAGATGTATTTTAGCTTTTGAGTGTATTTTGCTTTTAAATAACTTCCCCTTGCCCCTCTGTTTAGGAAGTGCAGAAGCTGAAGCAGCAGCTAGAGGAGAAAAATGGAGAGATGGAGCAGATGATAAATCAGCCTCCATATGAAAAGGAGAGAGAAATCTTGCGGCTGCAGAAGACTTTGGCAGAGAAGGAGAAGGCTCAGGCCACCACTGATGTTTTGTGCCGTTCACTCACCGATGAAACTCACCAACTGCAACGCAAGTTAGCATCCACAGCAGAAATGTGCCAACATCTGGCCAAATGCCTAGAAGAGAAGCAAAGAAAAGAGAAGGGGAATTCAGATGACCAGATAGCTACAGAAAGATCTAATCAGGTAATCTTACAGCTGCTGTGTGTGTCTTTAAAGCCTTATTAGCTTCTGAAATGTTAATTATGATGTGATGGCTGTTTCTCACCATTCCCCAGTTACAGCTCTTTAAATAATTTCATGTGGGGTGTTAAGACTGCCATGGCAATGGTAAATAATTCTGCAGATCTGAAATTTAGGATAGAAGCAGCTGTCTACCACTTCAACTTTGGCCATCTCATCATCAGAAGCTTTTTTTTGGAAAGATGATCTCTTGAGAGGTTTCTTCTCTCAAGAGGTTTTGCCCAACCTCAGCAATTTCATGATTACAGTTCTTCCCTCAATACCCAGGAGACAGCACCTATTATACCACCCCTGCTTCTGAGCAGCGCTAGGTGGTGCTGTGATTTTGAAGCTGATTTCTCCTGATTACTTAAGTGTCAAAATCACAAAATAAAACAAAGGTATTTCAAAGTAGTATTTATATTAAGGACTCTGTAACATGTAATCTTCTCTGATCCGGATTTGGCTTTGCACATGGAGTACAGACCTACAGAAAGNTTTTTTTTTTTTTTTTTTTTTTTTTTTCCCTGTGGGATTCCCCCTGAGTGCAGGGCAGTGCTTCTCTTAGGAGGGATGTTTTAAAAAAGCTTCATAATAGGACTGTCAGAAACGCTGCTGCAGGGCACAGTGAAACACCTGGATCTTGGTGCACTTTGCCAGTGGCTGTTGAGGCTTCAGTTAAAGTTCTCATCATGGGGTAAACAGATCATTGTGCTGTTCTTCCAGAAGTCCTGGTGGCTGATAGTCATTAGGCAATTCATTAAAACACCACAAGGAAATAACATTAGCAGTTCTGCCTCTAGTAACAGGTCAGAGCATTGAGCAGGGTGCTAGAGACAGTTCTCATGAAAAAGAATAATTCTGACTTTTGCTCTTACTGCTACACCGTGGAAATGCTGCTTTTCACATGAGCACTCATCTGTGCTGTTGTGATGAGCTCTACACATACCCACGGCTGCTTTGTCAAACGTCCCAGAAGTGTTTCCAAAGAAAACTTACCTTACAGTTACTTGTAAGAAATAGGAGTTGAGTAGATAGAAGAAAAAAGGACTTTTGAAGGGACTTGGAGCATTTGGCATTATCATATTTAATGTGTAATTGATAGACAGGAAACCTGATTGACTTTGATATATGCAATAAGAAGCTAACCTTGTACAGTGGGGACTTCCCTGTTGAAGAGGAGAAATTTCAGATGCCATTACTAGCTGATTCTAGGGAATTTTGCACAAAAGTGTTCTATATTACTCATGTACACCGGGGTTTTTTTAAGCAGATGTCACAGCTATAAAAAAGAGGTATCATTTTAGTCAATTATTTAGCAAGCAGGGTTTTTTCCCCTCCGTAATTTCTTCCTAGTACTGGCCAAAATTGACAGTAATAACAAAGCAAGATGAAGGCATATCTGAGCCCTTGTCATGCATTCTTGCCCTCCAGACCAGTAGCTTTGCAAGGAGTTTGTGTAAACTCTTAAACTCTGTTGTTGAGACCTCTTCAATAGCAGTACCAAGGTCGTAAAAACCTAGATGTGTCATTACACATCGCTTAAAAAAAAGAGATTACTTCCAGTTAACAGCACAGCCAAACAGCATCTGAGATTTTTAAAGTAACACCTCACTTTATCTGAAAATTACAGCTTTTAGACAATGAAACTTCACTTCAAGCCCTTATTTGCAACCTACAAGAGGAAAACAGGATGTTAAAACAAAAAGTAGCTCACGTGAGTACTTTCATTTTGTTACAGTAGATTAATATTTGTTAAGTATTTTGTATTAGAGTAAATTTGGAATAGATAAGACTGGTTAATCTAATTACATGGCAGTTTAAGCAAGACAGTTTTTCTTAGTCCTTTCAACATGGCACACGGTTTTTGTTCCCTTAGCTAAGAGCAGCTTATTACATAATTTGTAACATAACTGGGTTTTTTGTTGTTAAAAGTACAGTGAGAAGAAAATTTTCTTGTTCTTTCCGTGGATCAGTATTCCACTCCAGAAGGCCCAGGGTGAACACCAACCCCTCCCTTCCCACATTATTTAATAATGGGAGAGGGGAGGGCTGCCCGTGAGGAGCCTGCACAGTGATTTACCCACCCCAGGGCTCCAGGCAGCATCTTGCACTATCCCCATGTCCTGCACGTGTAGACAGCCCAGGAAAGCCTGGAATTTGTGTCTTCCTGTCCTTCATGCCTCTCCTGGATAAACTTTCAGGTGGAAGATCTGAACGCCAAGTGGCAGAAGTACGATGCCAGCAGGGACGAGTACGTGAAGAGGCTCCATGTGCAGCTGAAGGAGATGAGGGCACAGCTGGAGCAGCAGCACAGCACAGCTCCAGCACAGAGGAATTCTGACCTGATGCACAAGGAGATATTCCGGTTGAACAAACTGCTGGAAGAGAAAATGAACGAGTGCGTAAAAGCCAAGAGAGAACTGGAGGACATGAAGAAGGCCAGTGAAAGAGATAATGAGCGCATACAAATGCTGGAGCAACAGGTCATTAACATTCTTTTGCCTAGAGATGGGGATTCTTTGGTTCTTCCCAGACCACTGAAGTCCAACGGGGAAAAGGGATTTATTTTTTGGACATTTGCTATCTAGATAGTTTACAACACAGATTTAAAGGAAACTCATGACTTAGAGAGCCCCATGCAGTTCTGCTAGCCTTAATACAGAACAGGAAAGATCTGTAAAAGAAACACAAACACCTTTGAAATACAGATGTGGTGGAGAAGATACTACTGAGATTCTGGGAATAAGTAACAAAGGAATCATAGTCTCAGCTTTTCAACCTGATTTATAAAATATTAACATAATAATTCTATTTCAGGTCCTGGTTTATAAAGATGATTTCACATCTGAGAGATCAGACAGAGAACGAGCACAGAGTAAAATACAAGAACTTCAGGCAGAAATTGCATGTCTGCAACACCAGTTAGCAAGAAGACAGGTAAGAAGGCAGCAGGCTCCTTTCTTAATTTAAGACTGGGACTAAAATATACTTCTAAATATATTTTAAAATATCTTATGATGTCTAAAACAGTTCCAGCTCAGTGCAGCTATCAAAAACTTAGATTGTTTCACAGTCAGTTCTGGTGGAGATGCTTCCCAGTTCAGATGTTGTACCCCTTCCCAGTCCCTTTTTCTTCACTTTTGGATCAACATAGGAAGGGTAAATTCTTTAAAGCCATGGCTCTTGGCATCTTTAAAGTAGCACACTGGCTCTGTTCTGTGTTTTCTACAGACCTTCATTACAACAATATTAATAACACTGCAATAACTGATTAATAATTTATTTCCAAGCCCTCAGATAAGTATTTAAGTGGTGTTTCAGATAAAGGTGATAAATACACCCATTAAAGAATATATTTTTATTGCATCTCTTTCAAGAGCTCTTCTTTCTCTTTCTAGGACTCAAGAGACACCAGCAGTCATTTCAGAGTTCATGCTGGTAACCAAAATCATTTGTTTGCTCAGACGAATGTTGAACATCTGCGAGGCAACAGCCCAGGCCAGACAGGCAGGAGAAGAACAAACTCCCATTCTGAACAAGCTTCTCCTCCTGGGGACAATGGAAACCTGGCCTCTGAGGGCAGGGCACAGGGGGAGCTCAGATGCCCTCACTGCATGAGGTTCTTCAGTGATGAACTCAGTGACGAATTCCTGAAGCACGTTGCTGAATGTTGTCAGTGACCACAGGCTGTGAGGGCTCTAAGTCGATCACTACTTCTACAGACATAGAACTTGCTCTTCACAATCTCCTACAGTCCTAAACCAGAGTAATTCAAATGGAGAGCTCTGGGGAATTAGGAGCACGAACAACATCTACCTCTTGCTTGATTTTGCCTTCTCTTGGACTGTGTGAAAGGCTTCAAGGGAAAGCAAAGTGTTTTTCTGAAGAATTATTTTTGACAGATACAAGGAAGGCAAATGTAATGGAGATTCTACTACAAACTAAACTGAAACCTACGGTGGTAGTTTAGCTTCAGAGTGCAGTTTGACTTTATTTGGCTCTAATCCTCTGCCACAGTCTGATGGCTTGAGAAAAAAAATTACTGAACTTGAAATTTTCCTCCTCTTCCAAAAAATGTAGGCTGAAGAACAGGAAGGAATATTTTGGCAGAAGATAGGAAAAATCTTACTCTGCTTTATGTGGATTAAAAGTGAAAGTGTCTTCTTGACTCTTGAGGCTGAACTGTCAGACATCTCATCTGAAAATCCTTCTGTTTAACTGAAATCAGAAGAGAAGAAAACATAAAAGGGCTGGTTCTTGACTAAAACTAGCCTGCCTTTTTGCACAGAAACAAGGTACAGGGATATTTATATTTTCTGTGCCGTAAGTATGTATCTTACAGACTTGTAAATGTATATTTGTGTAATTATTAATTGTATTCCTCTTTGACCTAAGGATTATTTTTATAATAAAAGTGATTGTGCATTTGCTTTACTACATTAGTAAAGGAGTCAAAAAATCTCTTTTGGTGTGAGTATTTAAATGTGAAATAGTAACTATATGAAGGGCTAATTAAATGTCATGGTTTCAGATATGAGTTATTTCATTACTTTAGTGATAACCAGCTTCTCAAACAGTTTTCAAATATGTTGAAAAGAAAATCATCTCTGAGCAGAAGAATGACATTTCAGAGGCACAGGCACACATTGAACGCCCTCCCCTGCCACACACAGGTGATTTTGTTAATGCTAACTTAAACTTCTTACCGTGTCTGCACTGGAGAGCTTCCACAAACAGCAGGGACTGTTTTGAGAAGGAGTATCTGCAATTAAAGTCTACAAATATAAGAGTTGGATAGACTGAACTACAATGAGAAATAATTTCTAATAAGAAATAGATGCAGTACACAAAATTAATAGTGCCTATTCTTGTGGATTTAAATTCTGTGAATTAGACCTTAGTCAAAACAGAGTTTCATGCTAATCCTGGGGAAGGAAAGCACTTCAGTGCTGGGAAACTGGATAAACCAAACAAAACCAGGTGAAGTTACAGATCAAGCACAGATCACAGCCACCCCATAAAGCAGTAGGTGCAATAAATGAGGACTGGCATTTGACTACTTGTGGCAGAAATCCAGGACAGATCATCTGTTTTTCTGTACTAAAATGCCTCTCTTCAGAGCTTTTGGACTTCACCTCTACTGAGGCTTTTGGTTTTTTTCCCCAGCTGGTAAAAGCATGACTGTTTCTTGCTCTTCTTAACCAAGAAATGTTACGCTATGAAGAACTATCACTGCCTTACATGCAAATGTTTGTTTCAGATGGTGGGCCACACACTAAGAAGAGTTGTCTGTTATGCATGCTTTGACTTTTAAACCAAATTCACTGGTAGATCTCTGATAAAACACTACACAATCTTTACCTGCCCCTCCTCACAGGCACAGCACACACACCAAGCACCCCCACAACTCCACCAGTCACATTTCTCAGCTTGTAAACCAGAATGCACAAAACCTGTCAGCTCCACTATCTCAGCACTGAAGTGAAAGTGGCTGTGAGTTTCCAGCATTTTTGAGCCCTCTAAATCAAGAAAAGCTCCTTCTGGCCACACACTGGTGCTCTCTTTGGTGGGATGGTTGTCCAGAGTGTCTTGCTTAGCCGAATGAGCAACCCAGCTCGTTTCCTAAAAAAAAAATAAAATAAACTCATAGTGAGTGAGAAAGTAACTGCATGCAGTGAAAGGAACTTCAGTAGCACAAACCTTGTGAACTTTCATTATCCATTTGTACTGCATTTGTTCACTGAAACACACATCATCTGTAAAACTGCAGAGAGACATCCTCACACAGGAGACTTGAAATCATACAGAAAAACTCTGACTGTGTGGATGGGGCTCAGTTCCTTATTTGCTGTATTAGTAACAAAAGGCATCAAGAGAAATGAGCCCTGTTTTCAGGCACAGTTAATTCCTGTTCAGGCTGCTGCAGATCTCTGATTCAGGCAAGTGGGATGCCAATACCAGACACAGGCAGAGACACTGCAGTTCCTGAGGCTGACAGCAGCCAGGATAATTACCTCTTCTGTGACTTGGGGGGAATGTGTCTTAACATACTAAAAGCTGCCAAGATGGATTTGTTCAATTACCTTCATGATTAGTCCCTTCTCCTAAAATTTCTCCTTCCCCAAAGGACGGTTCCTCGGTTTTGCTCTCCAAACCAACCTGAGTCCAGACCCAGGGCAGCACCTGAGCATCTGCAATGAGATTGTCAGACTGTAATCTCCAGCTGCTGGCAAGCTTGTTCTTATTTCTCCTGGACCTGTTCAGAATGCACTTTGCTGGATTTTAAAGCAAAGGCTGTTTACCAATAACCATGCTGGTTGCCATGCACAATCACAGCAGCAGCTGTAGGCAACACTGACTCACTGCAGCTTAGAAAATATAAATGCAAGAAGCCTCAGAAGATGGTCCCTACCCCAAAAGCCCCAAGAGAGAAAAGATCAAAAATAATGCTCTTTCCTGTAGCATGGGCCTAAAAGGTTTCTCAAATAAAGTACAACATCAATGTCTGCTTCAGGCTTCAATGATTTAGGATGTCACATCTTTTAAAATAAACCTTAAATGATGCCTCAAGATAAGGTGCTCACTAATAATAAAACCAGCTACAAGAATAAAATTTGTTAAAGAAGCAGATACCTATGCTCTATGCTTTTTTTTTTTAAACTTCCATTTCCTGTGGCTTTGTTGCTTGTGTATATATAGAAAGCAAGGGAAATTCCAAACAAGATGCCACACCATTATACTCAGAACAGCAGTGCTTCTCATTCTAAAAAAGGGAAGTCTCAAATGCTTTTTCTACAAAATCTATGTGAATTCAAAGTAAGTTGTAGTAATATTTCAGAGTACCCTGCTCCGGTAGCTATCAGCTGGAACACAGAGGGTGTTTCAGTTAAAATCCTACAGATAAGAATGCTTATGAAGCACTAGGTCAGCCCAGCAGGACCTCAGCAGAGCAATGGGATATAAAGCTGAGCCCTCCAGCTTTTTTACCTGATGCCTCAAATTCTTCTCTGAGGACAGAGCACAGCCCAGCATCCTCCCTGAAGCATTCCCTGTCCTGGGATCAGAGCTCCAGGTCCTGAAACATTCCCTGTCCTGGGGTCAGGGCTCCAGGTCCTGAAGCATTCCCTGAAACATTCCCTGTCCTGGGGTCAGAGCTCCAGGTCCTGAAGAATTCCCTGAAACATTCCCTGTCCTGGGTCAGGGCTCCAGGTCCTGAAGCATTCCCTGTCCTGGGGTCAGGGCTCCAGGTCCTGAAACATTCCCTGTCCTGGGTCAGGGCTCCAGGTCCTGAAGCATTCCCTGAAGCATTCCCTGTCCTGCGTCAGGGCTCCAGGTCCTGAAGCATTCCCTGTCCTGGGTCAGGGCTCCAGCTCAGCCTGGGGTCCACAGGGTGCTGCAGGAAGAGCTTCCACAGCAGCTGCTGGGAGCACCAACCATCCCAAGTGGCACAGCACTTGTGTCTCCACTCCTGGTGCTGCTCAGTGCATTATTCCCCTTTCTTGTTAGTCCACTTTTTACCCCTCTTTTTACACTTGCTGGTGCAGGATCAGTATGTGAAATGTGAAGGGTGTAGGTGTCAGCAGAGGCCAACAGCCTGAGATATTTCCATGGCACAGGGGGCTCTGGTTTGGAGAACACTGAATCAGGGGGGCTGAGACACATCTGATTTCTACTTGGTGTTTTTGGTGCCTTGTAGGAGTGTGTGCTCAGCCACACATTCCCCAGACCAGCCCTCCAGCACATCATCTGGAGCCCTGGCTGACAGCTGGGCAGAGCAGGGCAGCTGCTGCTCCTGCTGATCCCCCCTCCTCAGGGTCACAAACCCACCTTGGCTGAGGCTTTCACCTCCTCATTTCTGTAGGAGTGGGAGGAAGGACAGAGCAGTGCCACCCTCCTCTCTCATTGTGCACTCATCAAATTTCCTCGTCAAATCTGTCTTCATATTAAAAAAAATCAATTTTTTTTTGTTTACTCCTAGGCAGATACCTCGGTTACACACAGATATCACAGGCCATTTCTACAGGAGGGGCACCAGGCAGCCTGGCTGTGCCCAGCAGCTCTTTGGCAGCACTGGAACAGCCCTTGCTCAGCTTCTTGGTTCCTGCTGCAGCCAGGCTTCCTTCAGCCAGGTCCCAGAGCTGCCCTGCACAGCCCAGAATGGCACATCTGAATGGCACAGGGAGTTTCTCAGCTCCACAGCAGCCTGGACTTGGGTGACACCCAGTCACCTTCTCTGCTGAGATGAGATCCCACACTATGGGAACACCAAGGGCAGGCTGAGGAGCTGTCACCTCCTCCAGCTGTGTCCCCAGAGCCCTCTCTGGGCTGTGCCAGCTGCAATTGCCCCCAGCCAGCCACCTGCACCTGGCCACAGGGACACAGAGCAGCCCCACTGTGGCTGTCCTGCTCACAAAACCCTGTTTGCTTCCTGCCCAGTGCAAAGCAGGGAGGAGGCAGGGACTCTCTCCATCTCTTTAGGACTCACAGGTGGGGAGGTGAGAGAAGCTCAGATCTTGGACTAATTGAGCCCAGCTCATACAACAGGGAAAATGAGCAAAGAAAGGAGCTCAGACACCCACAGAAGAATCAGCCCTCGTTCCACCACTGCCAAATCTCAAGAAAATTCAGAGCTCCAGAGAGGCACGCAAAGGTCCACAGATACTTGAGGAAAAACATCCTCTACCAAGAGCAAGTGGGACCTGGAGGGATGTGGAGTGACTCACGCACACACAGCTGAGTACAGTCTAATAGAGCATCCTACTCCTCTTTCCCACCAGCTGAGCTTGTCCTCAGTGATGCAGATCTAATTTAGTGATTCTCAGACCCGCTCCACCTTCTGCAAAGCCTGTCCTCACCTCCCCAGGTGGAAGCACAGAGCTTGTGTTTCTGTCAGTGACAGCAGGCAGATGGGAAGCAGACATCTCTGAGGAAAAGGCATCTTCCTTTAATCCTGGCTGCTGTCAGAAGAGGGGTCTCTATCCTCCAGTCTCTCTCTCCTGAGCAGTCCCCTTGCTGATTATCAGAGCCACTTTTGCCCTATTCCAATCCCAAACACAAAAATGGTTCTTGGGGTATCAGTTTGGTGTCACCCAGAGCCACAATGTCACACTGGCCAACCCAGCTGAATGCCTCTAATGACCAAGCTTGGCCCCAAAAGCTCCATGCAATTGCCATTCTTGCTGCTTGGAGTACCTCTTCTGTGAGTGCTCATTGAAAGGCATCTCAGCTCCAGCAGTTTCTGCTCCAAACTTTCCCCTGTGGCACCTTCTCAGAGCCAGTCTTCTTGCAAGACAGGAAGGGCCAACAAACAAACAAACAGGGTTTGGGGTGTGCTTGGCTCAGGGGTCTCTGCCAGCCCAGGAGGTTTCTGCCATGTCCCAGCCAGGGATGGAGAGGATGGCTCTGGAGCACTTGCCACTGAGCAGAGAGGGTCTGCAAAGGGGAATCAGGCAGAATTTGTTTTAAAGAAACACCAAGGCAAAGATATGGACTAGACTGGGGTGTTCTAGAGAATCAAGTCTGTGGCTGAGAGCAGGAGCCAATGTGGGGTGCAGGGAGGCTTTCCCCTCCCACACCAGATCCATCCTTTGATAACCAGGTACGGAATCCCCTAAACTCTGAGCGCGGCGACAGCTCCTGGGGACAGTGGAAAAAACTGATGAGCACGACTACCTCATCACCCAAAAATGAGCGACAGCTTGTTTGGTGAACTGTTTTCAGGCTTTGTTTTGTTGCACCTACACACAGCAGTTGCGTGGCACCACGCCTCCTCCTTCAAAATATCAGAGTGTTGAACTCCTAACAGCAAGCACTGAGGGGGAAATAAGTGTGTTCTAGCCAGGGTAACTCCTGAGCAGTGGGGACTGCACTGCTCTGCCCTCTCTCCTCAGCTCAGGCTGCCCCCACCTCGTCCCAAGTTTCCTCCTGGTGGTATCACTTTTGACACACACTGGGCAAATATTAATTTTTACCTCTGTGGTTTCCAGGTGACTCTTTCAGGGAAAGTTTGCTGGAGCTTTAATCTTCCTGAAATGGCAGCAAGTCTGAATAACCACTTCCTCTTAGCACAGCTGAGGAACTTGAAACGTGCAGTTGTTGCAAAAGGTGGGAGGACACTCTCCCCTGCCTCTGCTGCACTCCCCTGCCTGCACCAACACCACTTATTACACAAGGCTGGGAAACACTGGGCAGCAAATGTCACTCTGACAGCCTGGAAAGGCAGGCAGGTGCTACCTTTTACTGTTCCCTGCAGTCAGTCACCATAATCCGTACCTGCACCTCTCACAGGCTGGGCAGCTGAATGGCCAAACGATGCCTGCACTACAGGGGCTGGCAGATATTTGTTTTGCTGCAATAATGCAAAAGCAAGCAGCAAGAACAGACAATAACTTAAACAGGTGTTCACAAAACCGTTCTCTTGGGTTACTTCTGTAACCAGAGGGGCACATCATGTTCCCAGCATCCCCAGAAAAGGACCCCAATGCCTATAATGAGGAGCTGGGCTTGTGTAACTCTACAGCAGATCTTCTGAATCTTTGAGCAGCCTTCCACAAGCTGGGGTTCCTATTCTTGAAATAGTTAATATCAAAGTGGCTCATGTTTGACTGACTTTCAGAGTTCCAGCCTCCTCTATGCAACTTTCTACTTCAGGAAGGCAGAGGGCTGTGACTGAAGCTCTCCTTGTCACTTGTTAGGTGACAACACAGGGCAACCCTGAAGTGTTCCTAAAGATGGTGGCAACACAAACCAGAACAAGATTTGTGCAAGACAACCCTGTAATTTAATGGAAAAAGCCCTGAGCTGGATACACTTAAATCTCAGCCTCAGGTCACCTGTATAAATATTTTGTATTGTCACAGGCTAGAGTTTCCATTGAGGTTCTTCCTTCCAAAGTTTTCCACATTTTTGAACTTTTTAACCTCCCTTGGTTCTATACCCAAGTTCTCTTAGCCAGTATTTGCCAGGACCAGCAAGTTCCCTCCACCTGCATTTTTTGGCAGCCAGATTTGAGGTGCCCAGGCTGAAGGGGCTGTTCTGGGGTGGGATGCACAGCTGCAGTTTAAGGCTGTGCCCACACTCAGAGATAGCACACTTAGATAATCACAGGGATCATGCAACTTTTTAAGTGCACTATATAAATAATAAAACAAAAAACCCATCACCTTTGAAAGCTGCCATGACTAAAAATCCCAGCTGCAGAAGACAGAGTAAGTCTCCACTACATCCAGGCCCATCCTATCACTGGTCCACTAACAGGACGTGGTTCAGAACATGCCTTACTCAATATTATCAACGCTTCGTTAACACCTGTTTCCAAGCAGGCATGGTTGGAACAGTCAAAGCTCAGCTACAGGGGTTCAGGGAGCACCTGCAGTGGCAGCACAAAGTGCAGGTCACCAACAAGGTGCTGAGGGCTCCAATGCACCAAACCAGCACAACCTGCAGCTCCACAGTTGTTTATCTGCTGCAATCGCTCCAGCTCCTGATGCAATGGCTCATGAGTCAAGACAGTCTAATCTACTCAAGAGGCTGACAGTCAAAGGAACAAATTCAGATCCTTCACATTTGAAAGCCAGAATCTCTTCCAAGTATCATCTGTGGACTACAGGTTGGGAAAACACCGCTTTGTGTGTCCTGGAGTTTGGGATTTCCACTCCAGCCCTGCAAGTGAGAGGCCAAAGAGGGAAAATGACAATATAAACACAACAAAAGGCTATAAAAAATTCTGGATTTGGAAGCCAAGACTGACCATAAAGGAAGGGGCTTTTAGGAAATAAACAGCAGAATATCTTTTAAGCATCCTTTAAATCAATAATGGAAAATCCTGTAAGCATGCAAGAGTACTTCAGAGAAAAGGACAAGGGCATGGAGCCAGTACCCAAAGGAAACACAGAAACAAACTTACTGGAACTTCTGAACAAAGACAACAGGTCTAGGCATGAATTATTTGCCTAAGCCAAATTTATGACTGTCATAGTCAACGGAAAGTTTTCAAAATCCACAGAATAGCTGAGCTGGGAAGAGGAAAGTCTGAAGATAACGTAATTCAACATCCCCTACTCAAAGCAGGGTCAGCTAGAGCAGCTTGCCTGGAGCTGTGGCCAGTCAAGGTTTTGACCACCTCAAGGAATCCACAACATCTTTACTCAACCTACTCCTGGTTGAATCACCCTCACAGCAGAAAAGGTTTTCCTTATGTTTAAATGGAATTTTGCATTTCAAGTTGTTCCCCCTTGCTCTCTTGTTTTGCCATTGAATACCACAGAGAAAATTCTGGATCCATTTCCATACTGCCCCCACACCAGGTATTTATACACATTTGGAAGATGCTCCTGAGTCTTCTCTTCTGCAGGGCAGTCCCAGCTCTCACCTCTCCTGGTGTGATGGATGCTGCTGGCTCTTTGCTGGACTCTCCATGTCTGTCTCAGGCTGGGGAGTCCAGCACCGGGCTGAGCAGGAGGGAAGGATCATCTCCCCATGGAGCAGGGCTCTGCCCAACAGCTGGAGAACAAGGGACACAACACTGCCTCATGCTCATCTTCCCTTCCAGGGCTCCTGGGTTAACTTGAGCTATTTGGTACTGCTCCTGCCCCTCCTCTCTGACCCAAATCCTGAGATAAATTTGATGCATTTACTTATTAACTATCATATTTAAAGTATTTAAGATCTACATGTAAATAAACAGACCATGGAGGTACAGAGGAGACACTGCAACCTCAGCTAAAGCACCAAAGACCCTTATCTCAGGAATCAGTGCTGAATAATCAGAAAAACTTCACACTTAGCACAGCTTTTAAAACAAGCACTTTTGGAAGTGTTTAAATCTTTCTTAGACCATACAGTCTATTGTTGGCAGGGATGGATGGTGAAGAGGAAGGAAAGAAATCTTCCACTTGATTTTGGCAGACAACAGAAATTCCTCCGTTCAAATGCACAGGCTTATTTTGAAAACTCAGCTAACAGACTGATAGAAAATGAGAGAGCTTTGAAAACCTAGGAGGTCTAATGCAGGACCCCATTTTACAGCCAAGGTCCCCTAAAGTGCAGCAAGTTAAATCCTGATGGAAGGATTCACTACAAATACATTAGACTGTGTGTCCTTCTGAAACTCACGAGTCCACACCCTGATATTAAACTGAAGGATGAAAACAAAAGGAGGGATTGGACTCTGACTGAGAGAAAAGGGCTGAAACGTGACAGAAGTGCAGAGCTCTGCTGCTCTTACCAAAGTGAGCTGGAACAGAGCAGAAAACAAGCACAAGTGATAACAAGGCACCATGAATTTAAACTAGGGATTCATGGGATACATCAGGTTTTTTAATGTAACTAGGCTGCTGCTAATGATCAGAAAGTTTATAATTTAAAAAATGATTGAATTTTTTAAACTCCCAAAGAGGCTCAAACTTGTTTGGGAAGTAATGGATGAAACTCCACAAGCCCAGAAAGGACAAACATCTTAAAAATGACAACAAACTAACTTCAATCTCCCTTCGAAAGAACAAGCAGATGATTTTTAGGTGCCTACCTGACAATAAGAGGTAATTTATTCTTGACAGATTCATGTTGGCTGCTACTCATGGTTGAACTGCTGACTGTTGGTTTCCTCCTTTTTCAGTGTAACAGCAGCCCTGGTGAGCAGAAGAAAAGCTGTAGATACCGTGAAATATAATGAGAATTTCAACGCCTTCTTCACATGACATTTCAATAACTAAACTCTAAAAAACATTATCTTCAGGGGTGCAAAAACTGATGCAAGGTTCCTTAAACGTTGCTCCTGAACATAACAATGAGATATTTTCATTACTGCTCGGGGATGGGACATAGATGTATTAAACACTCCTGCAGACCCCAAATGCAAATAAGGTGCCAGCGCACAGGTGAGAGGAATCAGAATGGCTTTGGAAAATAGATGGTTTGGAAAAAGCTGGCAATTCAGCAAGTACAGACACAAATTGACCTTGTTTGGGGACAACAAGCTGCACAAATACAGGACAAGGAGTCACTGATGGGGTAATTCCTCAAAAAGGATCAGAGGCTGGTTTGAGCCACAAGCTGCTGTGAATAAGCCAGACAGGAAAGAGAATAAAGAGAAGAGCTGTCAGCTGGAAATGCAGAAACCCCTCTGCTCCACTTGGGGTTAACAAAGCACAGCTGAAGCACCACACTCTGTTTTGAAAACTGCACAGCAAGAAAAATCTGGGGAAACAAACAAACAAACAAACAAACAAACAAATAAATAATAATAATAATAATATCGGACTAAGAGCCACAGGACTTTAACAAAATAGTGTAAAATATGACAGCAGAGCAGAAGATTGAGGGAAGTCTGGCTACATCATTGTAGGAGGCAAGGAAACCAACAGCCTTTTCAGTACAGTAATTTATTTCCCTGATTAGAAAACTCCATCCAGTGTCCAGCTGGTCCCTAAAAAATACTCCACTCCATTTTCCTGCCCCTGGGCTGGGTACTTCCCTCCTCCAGGGAGCCTTTGCAGCTCTGCCAGCCCTGCCCTGCTCTGGGAGCATCTCCAGGCCAAGCACAGGCATTCCCAGGATGCAGCCACCCCTCCCTCCTTTGGGAGGACCACAGGAGGAACTGAGGGGCAGGAGCAGCTGCCTCCTGCCATCCCACCCTGTGCTGGCTGTGCAAACTAAACCAGAACACACCCTCCTCAGACACAGCTTCTGCAACAAACCAAGGAGAAGCTGTGCCATGCACTCCCTGCCGCAGCTGCTCACTGCACTGCCTGCAAAGAATCTCCCAAACCCATGTGTATATGTAGCAGGAGGGTGTAAATTTGATTAAATGATGAGCATGTGTGCACACACATCTGTCGGGCAGGAACCTTTCCAGCTGCAGGGCAGTGCTCTAACAGACAGGCTGCTCAGGGATGCCTCTCCCATTCTGTCCTGATGAAGATTTTCCACTCCCCACAGAAATCCTGACAGGGGCTCAGACAGAATATCTGGAAGGAGACCTGGAACCAGCTCACCTGAGCTGCAGCTGGGGCCACTCTTTACATTGACCTTCTGGTTCACACAGCCTCTTTCCTTCTCTCTCATCTCCCCTGGTAGAATCAACAGTTCAACTGAGGTTGTTTCAAAAAAAGCTTTTTGGTTCTGCTAAATTAGCTTGCTCCAAAAACACCAGCTTTCCAAAACTCCCAGCTATCTCCAGGCCAGGTACTTTCACTTCTTACAAAAAAATCTCATTCTGATTTCATGGATTCCTCAAATATTTCTATTTGGAAATCACTTGTTCCATGTTTTGTGAAGTGCATGTCTGGGAGCTGCATCACTTGCATGCATCCTCTAATCCAAAGACACAAAAGACAGACAAAAAATTTTCCCTCCCCATTACACCAGTCAGGACCAGAGAAATGATAAAAGCCATGATTCTTCCAGCCTTTGGCTACACAGATCCAAGTTGTGCTCTCATGAAACCGCACGTTTAGAAGAAGCTGAAATGCCTTTGCCAGCTCCTCTTTGTGCCCTTCTCCACTCTTCCAGGCATAAGCTTTTGTTCCTTTTTTCCTTGGCTCTTGCACAAGCCTTTCCACTAAGCACCAGCACCTCAGGGATGACTGGAATATGGGTTCCCATTGTTGGACTCAGTAATTGTATCATTTGATCACTTTATACCTTCCTGCTCCTTGACACAGTGGTAATGAAGTCAGCCCAGTACTTAATCTGGGCTGGGCTTTAATCAGCGCCAGTGACTAATGTAAAACAATTGGAAACTAGAGAGAGAAAAGAAAAAAAAAAAGCACACTCCCTGTGCCACCCCCATATCTGTAACACAAAAAATCCCTGACCCCAGTGAAGAAAGTCCCTGGATTTTTAATACCTGGGTCCAGTTGCTCAGACTCCACTTTCTAGAGGTCAGTCCCACAGCAGCAGGCTTTAATAAGAGTCTCATAGTGCTTAAAGCTCCTGCTGCTGCCTTAAAACACAGATGAGACTGGAGTGACAACACCCAAGGAGGCTCCACTGCCAGGCACTGCTCAGCAGCTGCAGCACAGCAGCAAAGGGGTTTCAGCACCCTCAGAATGGTGAAATGGGGCAGCAGGAGCAGCACAGGCAGGTCTGCAGCAGCACAGCATGGGCCAGCTTCAGAGCTTCCCAGGAACCCAGCCTGTCCAGTTTGGTGAGTGTCCAGCACTGCTGCAGAGAAAAAACAGCAGAGAAAGGCAGTGAATTTATGGGCAAAAAGATGAGTGGAAGAAAGGCCAACAAAGCAATCCTTTGAAAATCCAACAAAGCGATTTGGTGGGGTGGTGAGAACAGCACATCTGGCTTCACCTCCTGCTTCCCTGCCAGGTGGAGGGGGCTGTGGGAGAAGGAACAGCCAGAGGTGCTGCAGAGACTCTGTACAGGCACAGCCCAGCTGAGGGGAAGCGTCTCTGGCTGCAGCCTGGTGCTCCAGCTTCAGAAGCAGAGCTATCACATCCCTGAAACCAGGAGACATCTGCCACAGGGCTGTCTGTTCTGCTAGCAAAGAGAACACTCGCAAGGGCTGAGAAGAGTACAGTACTTTCACGACCATAAGGCGCACTGGACTATAAGGCGCACCCCCCGAGAGTCACAGCTTTGTAGCTCAGATAAGGCGCACCGGACTATAAGGCGCACTATTTTTTTTGCAGTGAGGAGCCGCGCGGCACGCAACAAAGTAGCGAATTACTGGCAGGTTCTCAAT
>PYHW01010105.1:612976-678372 GCA_013186435.1 Turdus rufiventris
ACTATAAGGCGCACTATTTTTTTTGCAGTGAGGAGCCGCGCGGCGCGCAACAAAGTAGCGAATTACTGGCAGGTTCTCAATTTGCAAAGTTTTTCACTGCTTTTTCAACACTTTTTCACAGTGCTTTTTCGCCGCTTTTTGCCGCTATTTTTCACGGCGATTTTCCCCTGCTTTTTGGCGGCTTTTTGCCGCGATTTTTCGACTCTTTTCGGTGGCTTTTTGTGGCGATTTTTCACTGCTCCTCCGTGCTTTCCCGTGGTGCTTCTTGGCGCCGCTTCCCCCACCTTCTCCCTGGCCGGCAGCCGCGCCGGTTCCCAGTTCCCCCCGTCCGGCGGCCACAGCTCCCGCGGTTCCCGACTCCCCCCGCACGGCCGCAGCTCCCGTGGGTCCTGGCTCAGTTTGCAGACCGCACTTCCGGGTTTGCAATTTTCCGAACTTTGTAGATCAGAAAAGGCGCACCGGACTATAAGGCGCACTTCCAGGTTTGAGGGAAAATTTTAGTCAAAAGGGTGCGCCTTATAGTCATGAAATTACTGTAAATAAAAAGGGCTGGGGGTCAAAACAAAAGGCAGGAAACCAAGGGGATTTTGTCTACTAGCAATGAGATGAATGCAAGGCAAACCTTCTAGGAAAAGAATCAAAATCAAGTGGAACAGAAGAAAACCCAACAAATGTGTAATGCTGGCTTTGTACTGCAGCCCAAATACAATCTGACTTCACACAGAGACTCCGCAGAGGGGCTGGAAGGTAAGTTCAGCAGAAGTTAAACACCCAGCTGAAGTCTGATGTCATCTGTGATATTATTTCAGGACACGGGGTTATAGAAAGATACGTTTCCCTAAGATCAAAACCTTCGCTAGAAGTCCAGACTTGACTCCAGAAATGGGCAATGAAGGGTCTGGAGCACAGATCTGAGGAAGAGCAGCTGAGGGAGCTGGGGATGCTCAGCCTGGAGAAAAGGAGGCTCAGGGGGACTTTACCACTCTCTTACAACTGCCTGAAAGGAGCTGCAGCCTCTTCTCCCAGGAAAATGACAGGACAAGAGAACACAGTCTTCAGCTGTGCCAGGGGAGGCTCAGGTTGGACATCAGGAGGAATTTCTTGATAGAAAGGGTGATTAGACACTGGAATGGGCTGCCCAGGGAGGTGGTGGGGTCACATCCCTGGAGGTGTTTAAGGAAAGAATGGACATGGCACCAGGGTGCTGTTAGGTCACAGGTTGGACTTGCTCTCAGAGGTCTTTTCCTACCTACCTGACTCTGTGATTCTGTGAAAACAGCTCTCTCTCCACTTCAGTTTGGTCTGAAATAGTATTTTATATTCTTTTCCACATAATAAATGCAGTCTGTGCCGTCTCTCTGGAACAGCAGAATTTGCTTCACTTGTGGTAAGGCTGAAAAATTACTCGTGTTTTCCTTCCAGTTTTTCCAAAGAGAAAAAGAACAACTGTTTCAGAGTAAGATCAGTGCTTCAGAACATCTTAAGTTTATTTTTAAAAATTCATTAAAAGCTTCAACAATTGTACTGCAGTAATTTTCTTATATCACCTTCCAGAGCTTTCCTGAGCAGCTACATTTCTTAGCATAGGTGTGGATTCTCCACTACACTTGAAAATGGAACTGGTGCCCGAAGTTTTCATGGGATCAATGATACCAGCACAATAATTGACCTTTAAAGTTTCTTTTTGTTTCTACAATCCCCCAAACCCACAAGTAGTTCAAACTACTACAGCCAATGGTGAAACTCCTCAATTGCTGCAAAAATCACAGTGTTTTCTATCCCTCAAGTGTAATTTTGGGAAGGCTTTTGAAATCAAATTCCATGCATTCAAAACAGATTGGACTGTCAGGATCAGTTTCCTGTTTTGTTTCAGCTCCTCTTATAATCAGAAGAAAAAAGTGATTTCTTTTGCAATACTGGGAATTATTGATATTCTGAAGCAGAGCTTGGAGTTTTCCTTTGGAATCAGAAAAGAACAAAAACAATTGTAGGGAAGATTTTCCTTTTTGTTTCTTAAGAGTTTGGGAGGGGAGAGAGGGAAGGAACAAAACAAGGCATGGAACTTGGAGAGGGCCAGTACAATAACAACAATGATGCAAACCTATCCTCTCCCTCTCTGACAAGTCAGCTTCTGCAAAAATCACAGCTCCTTGTTTTAACTGCCATGGATTGGCACACAACAAACTCGGGGTGAGCTGGTGCTTACAGGCAGAGTATTTCTTGTGAGTCATTCAGGGAACATCAAGTCCTTGGCTCTGTCCAGGTTCGTTTTAAGCTCCCTGAAAAACCAGGGCAGGGATCAGCTGCCACAACAAAGACAAAAATCAGCTGGGAATTGGAGAGAGAAACCAAAGATTCTGTGCTAACTCATAAATCCATCTCATCACCCCTGTACAGCTTGGGTTGCTTTCTAATAAATTGCATAAATACAAAATACACCAGCAGGGAACCAAAGAGATACAGAAAGGCTTTAACCTAAGGAAAGATTAAATAAACCCAAACTTCTTAAGTAGGAAGAAAAATGACTGATGGGTGAAGTTTATCAAATCAGGGTTGAGCAATGTGGTGAATGGGAGATTAGTACGTGCTACTTTTCATAATGCAGAGATTCAGTATCAAGTGAAAAGAAATCCCCAAACAAACCCAACCCAAAAGGTCACTTCATAGGAAAAGGTATAATCACACCATGGGATGTTTTAGATGGCAAAAGGATAAATGGATTTAAAAATGACCAGATGAATTGAAGGAAGAAAGGTCTCCTTGCTTTCAAGCACAAATGTGATGACAGGATCTGGCTCAGGAAGTCCTTCAATCACCAACTGATGAAAGGCAACAGGGAATTCTTAGGGAAATAAAATTAGAAAAAGAACAAATAGACACTCATCAGTATATTATTCATTTCTGCCCCATGTCAGAGGCTGCTCCTGGATTCTTTATCCATTTTCATATTCTGGCACACACAGAAAGGGAACAAAGCTCTGTGTCTCTTCTTGTTCTGGGAGATTCCTACAGAAATTCCATCCTGGCCTGGGGATTTGCATAATTGATTTTAGTCCTGTTCATTCTGGCTGTACCTGGGGAACTGACACACGAGAGATAAGAAACCAGGCTCGTAAATAATGCAATTCCCTTTGATGACTGTAAATCACCCGCAGGTAACACCACTACAGCCCAGCTACCCAAAGGACACTCTGAGATTTCAAAGTGGCCAACATTGTGTAATGCTGTACTGGACCCTGAGGTCCCTTCACCCAACTTATTTCTGTAAAACACACCAAAAGGTCCAATCTAACTGAAGGGATAGACACCACTATGGTATAAAGCAAGCAGAAATAGTTTCAGGCCATTCATCTACCTTTCCTCCTTCCTTTAAAATCCCTCAAAGAATTCTAATATTTATTAGAAACAACCAAACATCTGAAAAATTAACAGTAAGATTTTCTTTATTGCAAGAAACCTTTGTCCAGCAGAAGAAACATTTTGGTTGGTGTTTCAGCAGAGTGGTTCTTGGCACCATCAGCACAAAGCAAGGAGTCCAAAAACCTTTTGTACCACTGCTATTAAAAGGGATTTTTTAGAGGAATTAATTCTAATAGCTTTACTATAAGCACATCCTTTGGTGAAGGGGCTTGGAAGCAGTGCCCCGTACAACCAGAATACTTTGGCTAGAGTGTGATTATCACGGAGTGGTTTTGGTTGCAAGGGATCTTTAAAGTCCAAACAGTTTCCAACCCCTGCCACAGAGGTCACTGCCACTGGAGCAGGTTGGTCAAAGCCTCAGGGAGGGGGCACTCACCACTCCTCTGGCTAATTACATAGTTTGAGATCTCTAAAATAGACAGGAGAGCTCAAAGATAGCTGTGGCACAGCACATCCCTGCCCACCCATTCACCAGAGCCGTTCAGAGTCTCTGAATGGACTGGAGGAACCCAAACCCAACATTTTCACTATGTTCCTCACATCCTCCACCCCCAGGATTTTTTTCTGTGAATGCCACTGAATAACCTGGAGGAAGATGCACGTACTGTGGTTTCCCATCTCTGCAGCAAAGTGAAATTCCCTTTGGTTAACCACCTGCTAGCTGTATAACATGGCATTTGCTTCACAGCAAACCTTAACCAAAGGCACACAGACACCACAGCTGTGCTGGATTCACAGAACTCAGCACTGGAGATTTTTCATGCTGAAAATCCAGGGATTTTGAGCTATTTGCTTGAGCAAAGGAGCTGTTTGCTGCAGTTCTCTAAAGCTGCCCTCACCTCACCCCAGCAGTTTTACCCGGGTACTTCTGGCCACGAAGGCAGGCGCGTAGAACATTCACTTCCTTCTCACTGAAATTCCCTGATTTCATCACCCACCGCTCGCTGTGACAGCCAGGACACCGCACAGGAAGCCGAGAAGCTCCTCGGTTAACGACAGCCTGAGGACAGCCAGCTGCCTGGGAAATCACAACAAGCACTTTAATTTATTCAAACAGGGTTTGCAGACAGCCACGCACGTGCGTGTGCGCAGAGCACGCATTTATCATCCAACGTGAGGGACAGATAGAAGTGTTTATTGCCACAGTTACAACATTTCCCTAGAACATTGTGTTCTCAAGCCTTCCATACCACAAAAACTCGCTGAAATGGGGAGCTCTCACCCCATCCAGATTAATTTTTATTTGACCATGGGTTTTCAAACCATCCCAGGAATGAAAGTGCAGCACTAGAGTCCCATTAGTCACTTCACAACTATAATGCCTCCAGGTTACTTAAACTGGCATACAAATATCTGTAACAAACAGGTTAAAAAATCCTTCTAGAGATTAGAAGGATGAAGTGATGTATTTTAGTACTGAACTGGAAAAACCACCAATAACATCAGGAAATGAAACACTGAAATTGGGGCTGAGGAAACCTAAGGGTTGGGGTGGGATTTTGTTGTTTTGTTGGGGGGGGGGCATTTAAACAACTTTAAACACATCTGCACAGTGAGTCAGAAAAGCAGGAGAGAGGCTTGAGGTGCTCACCTTTAAAAAGCAAACTAACACCCACAGGAACCTTGTGCAGAAATACCATCTGCTTGTTATTACCCTGCTGTCTGTGCTGAGCAGCTCTGCTCACGTCTGCTTAGAGAAACCAGGAACAAAACCTCAGGGGCACAGAGGGCCCAACACAGCTCCTCATTCCTGGAAGATAAAGTGCACCAAAGAGCATCTCTAAACACACCCAGGCAGCATAACACTGCAGGGGCAGTTTCATTCCAGCCAAGCAAGCCTGCTCCTCCTCACCAGCCTCCTCTGATTGCGCAGGAGCAGGAGAGGATTTCCCACATTGCCTGCCAAGGAACATGGGACGTCACTCACATCTGTTCCCAAGGTAGGAGCACTGGTGTCCAAAACAAAATCCCTGCATGTTAAAGGCTGTGACCATCAACACTGAAGGAACCCCAAAGGGCTGGCGTCACTCTCTACAACAAGGGGACTCACAAGCAATGTGGAAATTCCATCCTTGAGTCACTGACTGCGACATCCTCTGGCAGTTTTCATCACTGGTACCTCACTCACCTCAGAGTGGCCTCTTTTATGGCTTCTTACTTGAACTCTTACATGTACAGGTTTTTCTCTGGTTGAGTGTGCAGCCAGAGAGCCAAGATGTTTGTTTTTTTTCCTTTTAAGCAGAGTTTAAAATTGTGTTTTTTCCCCCCAGTCTCCCCATTCAGAAACTGAATTATGTACCTGCAGTCAGAGCTGCAGACATTGTCTTGTGGCCATGTGGGTTATGTCACCTCTCCTGAATGGATTTCTGGTGCTGCTTGTCCAGAAACTGCCTGTTGAAAAATGTGGGATCACATACAGCAGAAGTACAAACCATGAATGGGCTCCAGACCATCTGAGATCACATCCAGACCATCTGAGATCACATTCAGACCATCTTTCTGAACCCAGAGACAGAGGTGTGAGAAGGCTTTGGAGATGCAGGGCAGTGCTGTAGCATGAACAAATGACAGCCCATGGCTGCTACATTCACTACATCAAATCACACTTCTCCCACACAAATCTCTTCTTTCTGCTGCCTTAGGATTCTCAGACTTTGATACACTTTCCTTTTTCTGACTACAGCATGAGCTGCTAGTCCAAGACAAAAATGTACATGGCAATGACCCTGAACTCTGCAGAAAGTCGAGGGGAAGGATTAGGGAATAAAAACCGGGAAACAATGTGTTTTCTCTCCATGCATCCCTGCTCTTAAGCTTTTTTCTCCATGAGTGTTAAATCCAATTGTTTTGGTCCTTCTCCTCACCAGCAGAAGAGAAAACAAGATCTGGAGCATGTGGAAGGCACTGGTAACTCTTGTGGAGACACCAGAGCAAACGTGACACAGAGGGGAGCTCCCACCTGGTGACACAGGAGAGAGGGGAGGCTGCAGGGTGTGGAGAACATCGACCTCCAAATGTGCTGCAGCCCTGAAATGTGGATGATCCAATTCCTCCAAAGCCATCTTCCCCTGGCCCCTGGAACTTGCTAGAATAGATAAGGTATCCTAGATACCAAGGTTGAGCCAAATTCCTCAAGAATTTGGTCACTTTAGAAGTTGATTGGTCAGAAATTAGTTTGTCTAATTGGTCAGTTCATCTTTAGAACTTCTCACTTAGATTGGATGCTGTGCTTTGCATAAACTTTTATTGGCTGTAGTTTGAATCCCCCCTGAACTTATAAATGTGACTGTCTCAAATTTGTTCTTTGAGAATCCCTGCTTGACCACCCCTCACATGAAATAGACTCTTGTGGAACTCGTCAAGTAAGGCTCAGGTCTTTCTCTGCTGATGAAATGTGAGCTTCTGAGAGATAGCTAAATTATATTAGCACTCTCTGGTCCTGGTAAATCCCACCAGGGACCAAAAAGAAAGCCACACTGCGACAGTGAGGGCTGAAAGGTGCCTCCAGGTCAGCAAAGTTTGTCCATGGGCTCACAGCTCATCCCTGCTCACTGCTCTAGAGGAGAGGAGAAAAAGCCCTTCGCGGAAATTATTTAATTCAGCACACCGGGAAAAATGCAGTGTCATAGTGACCAGGCCTTAAGAGATTACAGAGAAGGTGTTAGTTACCATTGGAAAGAAATAAAAATTTAAAGGGATAGAAAAAGTGACTTGTTACATGGTCAAGACAAGAAGCAGAATTTGGCAATCCACTAACTCTCTACAGATCTTGATAATAGAGTGCCAGCAGCTCAGAAAATGAGCTGTGAGTGTTGGATAAATCAGAGGAAAGTTGGAAAAGTCAGATAAAGTTGAAAATTCAGAGAAAACCAAATTAATCAATTGTGACAGCAGGAAGAGAGACTTTCAATGGATAAGCTAGAGTGTCATGCAAAGCCAGTTTCTCAAAACCTCATTGTTTTACCAGAAAAAAGTTATCTTACTGTTCCATGAGGATGCTGTCATTTCTGTGCAAATATTCCTGAATGCAAGAGAGGGGGGAAAGAAAAAGAAGGGGCTTTTTAACTTCTGGATAAGTTAGGGCAGACATGTTTTATGTGACTCTGAGCTCCAGTTCTGACTTGGTGCTAACTTACTCTGGTACCTCTGTTGGGTTTTGTTCAAATGCTTCCCTATATAATAAAGGGAGCTAACAAATGGTTATCATCCTTTAGCAGCCTAAAGAGTGGACACAACACAATTTGTGCTTTCTGCAGGACAGGGGAAAGATAAAATTTTGTTACTCCTGGTCCCATGGAGAGTTACCATTAACATCAGTGATGCATGTCTTTTTGTTAAAAAGTAGTATTGAAAATGAAATGGTTTTATCAAATATGAAACTCAGCATTACTGAGGAGGATATTTTCAGTCATCTTTTGTTTGTGCTCAGTACATTACTAGCCAATAGAGCAGCATTGCCTAAAATCAGAAGCAGCATGTTAAAGGTAGCATTACCTTTCAGCAGGAAAAAACCCATCCAACCATAAAGGCTTGTGGAGCACAAAGGTGAAGAGAAAAGATAACTCTGGATACCTGGCACCCTCCCAAAGCAGGGCACCACCAGTTCTGCACTGATGGTAGATGAGCTGACATCCTTATAAATATAAAAAAGCCACCAGGCATTGGAAAGAAAAAGGTGATGACAGTAGGTAACAAATGGTAACTTCAAAAAGGCTCCAGACAGCAGATGAATTTTTGTCCACTCTAATCAAATCCCAGCATGATCAACACGTGAGCTCTCCAGCACACACAACCTGAACAAGAACTCCTGCCCTTTTGGAGTTCACTCTTATGAAGGTAGAAGCAAAACCTCTTCACCCCTCACCCCAGAAAAAACACCTCCCTCAACACTAAGAGGAATTGATATGAGCCTAAAGAGCACTGGTCCTTTTTGAGGCACAGACAGTGGAACATCTTGGGATTTCCTACCCACTGTGTGCATTCCCACTGCACAGCACTGAAATTCTTAGGGCTGTGAAACTGTGCCACCTATGTGATCTTCGAGACGGTTTTGGGGAGGGGGTGTGTGATAATTCTGCCACTGTGGTTTGGTTAAAGATGGTTTCCTGTGAGGCTGAGCCTTCAGCATACAAGTTTCAAGAGAGGAGAAGAAAAAGAAAACCAAAAAAACCCAAAAAACTGACGAGCAAGCAAGACGCAAGCTTGGACTCTCCAGGAAACCACAAAATAACCCCTCTGAAGACTGCATGAAGTGCTATTTCTGTGCCTTTATTATCTTATAAGGAGACAAGAAGGGAGGAGGAGCAGCTAGAGAGGAGAGCTGAGCGTGAAACCAGGGCTGAACACATGCTGAGCAAACAGACACAAAGGAAAGAACAACAGGGAATGCCAAGCTCTGCTGAAGCCAGTGGGAACTTCAGCAGCAGCTTCATGGAGCTGGGGCCACACACAGGGATGAAAATCCTTCTAGACAGGAACAGAGACAGACACCGAGTGTCAGCACTGCAGCCATGCATGGGTATGCCCCTGTGGAGATAAGCAAGCCAGGCATGAGCGCTGTGCTGGAATTCCCAAGGTGGTTTGAGCCGTGCAGGGTCAGCCACCACAGCCAGACCGTGCTTGGGGGATGCTGTTATTTTAAGCAGGTCTTCTGCACAGCCGGAGAGACAAATGAGGTGTGGAAATTGTTGGTGGGATACCATTTGTGCATTAGCTGTACGAGCCATCACCACAAGGGCTTGGGAACCAAAGGATCAGAGATTGGCCTCAACCCTGACTGTAACAGATGTTCTATGCTCCAGATGTTCTGCGTCTGCTCCAGGTGTTCTGTGTCTGCCCCAGGTGTCCTGTACCTGCCCCAGGTGTCCTGTACCTGCCCCAGGTGGTTCTGTACCTGCCCCAGGTGGTTCTGTACCTGCCCCAGGTGGTTCTGTACCTGCCCCAGGTGTTCTGTACCTGCCCCAGGTGTNTGTACCTGCCCCAGATGGTTCTGTACCTGCCCCAGGTGGTTCTGTACCTGCCCCAGGTGGTTCTGTGTCTGCCCCAGGTGGTTCTGTGTCTGCCCCAGGTGGTTCTGTGTCTGCCCCAGGTGGTTCTGTGTCTGCCCCAGGCGTTCTGTACCTGCCACTGAGACACACACACCTTGAAAATCTAACATGGGACTACAGCTTATCTGCTTCATTTTGTTTTAACACTTAAAACTGGGCAACACTTGTAACAAAGATCAGGTGGAAGAAGGAAAGCATTTATAACAGACTAATGGCTCTTAAATGACAATAACCTGACTTCTCTCTCTGCCATGCCTCATAGTTCACATTCATTTTCTAGCATGAAAAAAACAAAGAATACTGCATTCATTAGGCTGAACTCCAGCTTTAAATGATACCTGTGCTTCTGGAAACCACAGGCATCTAACAATCTTCAAATTGTGTTTGTTCCACTAAGCATTGGAGCAGAATCCAACCTTAAACATTGAGAGATATCTGTTTAAAGACCAGGCCCTTCCTGGAAATTATGAGAAAGCTTTCCCCCATAATTTTCAAAATATTAAACAAGAAAAGCTCATCTAAATAATGAAGTAAAAATATTAAGTCAGAAAATCATCTGTAGCAGGTAACAGATGCATGCTGTAAGAAATGAAGTTTAGAGCATTTTTCACCATAACTAATATTTCTTAAACATCTGTTTTGAACATTATAGTCTTCCAGTTAAATGTCTGCAATTCCAATAGATTCCCATTTTGCATTTGAATCATATAAAGTTTTGTTTTAAACTTATATTCACAAATGTATTATTGGTAGCAAGGTAACCTCTGCTTTTTAAAAAAAAATCTTCTGTTCCCAGTGAAAGAAAGCTATGGGGAGAGACAAAGAAAAGTAGCTTTTCTTCTCCTAGCAGGAAAACCCTCCTTAGGAACAATGATTAGCCCACAGACACCAACTCGATACACGAGCAACCTCTGTGTTTCACTATTGCTACAGAATGATTTAGTCTGTGTTCAGATGGTCTCTGCTTGGAACACAGGGGAATCCATTGGTAAGACAGGGATGCTCTGACACTAACTATGCTTTCAGCTACTCATTTAACTCTATTTACTCTCCTGTTGACCTCACAAATGTCATGCATGACCTCAGCATCAGTGTGTACATGAAAAGTGCAATCTAAGAACAGGACAATCTTATCAGACCACTTACTTTTTGGTGCTTGTTTACTAGCATGAGCTACACTGAAAGGTTATGAGGGTTCCAAGTAAAGCACTTTCCAAGTTAAGAAATGACTCTTCAGCAAAGCATCGGTTCAGCTCTTTCCCACCCATGCTATGGCTGCATTTTCATAACCATATCCAACCAGGAGATTCTTGCTTCACTGGACGTGTAAGACTGCTGCAGTGAGGGAGACATTGGTACACCAGACATTCCCCACATGGAGGAAAATAAGAAATCCTGGGAAAAATCCTTCCTCTTTGCTGGTTTTCATCTCCTGAAATACCGAACCTCTGTATTTGCCTCAAGTGAGGCAGAGCTGGTGCCAGGTACACGAGAGACACAGCTAATGCTCCAGGGGATCAGAGGGTGAAATGGCTGGGCAGTGGAGGGGATAAAGCTCAGCTTAACAGAGGGTGCGGGTGAGCACAAGAATGAATGAAGCCAAAGCTTGCTTTGATAGACCTGACTATTTAAAGTTACCTTGGACCAAGTACCCTGTTAGCAAAATATTGTCATCATTAATGCACACTGACTTCTCAGGTCATATTTTAAGGAGTCAGAAATTCAGTAAAATATATTAAAAAAAAATTACTCAAAGAAGAGGAAAGGAAACAATGGTTTGCATGTGAAGTCTCAGTGCCTGTATAGAACATGAGACAAACAGATAAGGACAGAGCATTCTTTACACCACAGATCAGAAAATGACTCCAAAACACTATTCTGAAAATCTTTAACAACAGAAACAAGGAAAAAAAAAATCATCAAAACATACATGCCTTTAGATAAACAGTAAACCGAGGAAATTACAGTAAGAGATTCTTGTCCTGTCAAAGCACGTGAAAAGGTCCAACCCTTGCAGAAAAGGCTTTCATTAATAACGTGGTGTTTCTATCTTCATGTGTGCCTAGTGACAGGCTGCATGCAATAACACGACACAGCCAGGCACTCCTCAAGCTTTCACAGCTGCCACCAGGTTCTGATCCATTTTATTGCAATGTTTTCACCACCATCTTGCAAGAGTGTCTCTTGCAAGAGACACTCTGCTGGATATAAAGGAGAGAGTAAAGGAGAGAATAAAGCTGAGCAATCTGCTCCCAGCAGCTCTATAGCCCAGGGACACAGCACAGCTCTAACAAAGAGCCTCTCAAACTCTGTACAGCAAAATCCCCTCAAAGAGAAGTTACCAAGACACCTCAGGCAATGAGCACATCGTAACTTCCACAGCTATGGAGAAGTACTCAGGGGAAGTGCACACTGAGCTCCTAGCAGTTGTTCTAGGATAGTTCCTCTTTAGAGAGCTTTGGAGCTATCACAGCCTGGGTGGAATTCACCTGAAGAACCCTGGACATGAAAAAAAATTACTTCTAATCATCAATAGCTGCACACATCTGAGTAGAGATGAGGATGTGGGAGGGGGGAACTGCAAATCTTCCAGCTTCTGAGAAGAGGAGGAGGAAGTGCAGGGCCAATGCCAGCTGATTCTGCTCCCTTACTTGGAGAGGGGAAGAGCTTGCTTCCATTCTTCCCCACTGGGGACAATCTCAAATCCACTGTGGGACATTCATAGTCCACTGTATGGAAAAAGGCTCAAGAAAAACAAACTCTGCTTGAAGAAGGCTCAACAGAAGTTATCAGGGACAGAACATATGTTTGTGCAAGTGCATTAAGCAGGTAAAGAACATATTAAAGTAAATCATCTGGAGTTCAGAATATTTGAAAACAATCATAAATAGTGACCAGTCTCTAAGAGGTAGAGCAGCATCATTGTACAGGTACAAAATTCAATGCCACACAAGTTGAGTATGAAGGAGCTGGATTAGAAATGCCTGTGTGTCCTACTGTGTGCCTCACTCACTCATCCCAAAAAAGGGTTAGGAAAGGTTTTTTCTCAGGATTCACAGTACCTAGGAACTACATTCCTGACATTTCCTGCACAAGTGGAACAGCTTCTTTGCTTCACAGAACCATGAACATCATGACCCCAGAACCTATTCCACAGAAAAGGAGAAATAAGGAACAAACAGTAGCCAGTGTCCCTACTCTCTCCCCGAGACACTGCCTTTCCCACCCTCCAGGTGTGGGCTGTCTCTGAGGGGCCTGTATACAAGAAATACTGCAAAACAGAAGAAACTGGCAGTCTGTGTGCAGGCACAAAGCTGTGATATTTTTAGGAGCTGAGATATGGTGGGATAGCTTACATGATTGCATTGCTTGGATGGATGGATGGATGGATGGATGGATGGATGGATGGATGGATGATCTCCAGGAAGGCAGTAAGTGAAAAGAGAGACCCTGGAGCCACGTTCTTTGCAAAATGTGCCTCAGTGTGCAGAGTTCTGCAAAGCAATAGGTGACTGATAAAAGCTTAAGGGTCAGGACAAGAGAGGAGACAAACAAGCACAATCAGTCTGCTACAGGCCACCAAAACCAGGAGAAAGTTGCTGAAATTAGCTGGGAGGAGAAGCCTTTTGACTGCAGGCCCTGTTTGTCTCAGACACAGGATAAGAGGACAGAACCTCAAGGTGTGCCAGGCTGGGCTTCAGGAAGAATTTCTTCACTGGAAGAGTGATTAAGCATTGGAACAGGCTGCCCAGGGAGGTGGCAGAGTCAACATTGGTGAAAGCATTCAAGAAGTGACTGGATGTGGCACTCAGGGCTGTGGCTCAGTTGATGGTGGTGTTCAGTCAGAGGTCAGACTCCATGACCTTGGAGGTCTTTTCCTATTAATGATTCTGTGATTCTCCCTAGGGTGTTTCACCATGCCAGCACCTCGCTGGGAGGGCCACAAGGAGCAATCCCAGAGAGCTTTCCTGAAGGGCTTCATAAAAATTACAGACAAGGCAATTAGGAGAGGCACCCCCTGCTCAAGCTGCTGCTCATTAGAGTTGAAGCTGTGAAGCTGGTTACAGCCTTGGCTGCAGCACTCATGCAGGTGATTTAAAGATCCTGAAAGAAGAGATGTAGGTGGGCAGCAGAAGAGAGATGTTGCAGTTTGGGATCCATGGTTGTGCAGGGAGCTGGCAGGCAGGATCCCACTGGAGCTCAGGCAAAGCTGATCTCCAAGAAGCATCACTTGAAGCAGAACAGACCCTGGGACCTAGGAGGCCAGCTGATCTCCAAGAAGCATCACTCAAAGCAGAACAGACCCTTCTGATGTGCAGGAAGTCAAGCAGAGGTGGCAGGCGGCCAGCTCCGCCCAAGGGGGAATTCCTGGCTGAGCTCAAGCTAATAGGAAGTGTAAGGGAGGTGGAAGTGGGGACAGGCTGCTTGGAGTGCTGAGACAATGCCTCAGCACTTAGGAAGGCAGGAAAATAAAAGTTTATCTGGAGTTGAAACATGGAAGGTGTGCAGAAAGCAGCCAGAAATATTTCATCAGTAAGGAAAACACTGGTCCAAGAGAAAAGAACACAAAAACCCCACCAAGGTATAAACATCTTCTTGGCTGGGAGAGTCTGCTTTCAGATCTCCCTGAAGGTAGGGGCAGAGTCTGTGCAAGTGCAGCATGACCCAAAGTAGACAGAAAGTGAATTAGGGGCCACTCCAGCAAACAAAGCAGCACAAAAGGCAGCAGGAGGCTGGACCAGATGATCTGCAGACATCCCTTCCAACCTGAATTAGTTGTGATTAAAATTCCCAGGGATCACCATGAACTCTTTTGCTATCCAAAGAAGAACCGTGGTAGAAGTGTCATTTCAGTGTATCATCTTAACCACAATATGTCAAAGATAAAAAACTTGTATTTCAAGACAGAGGACATAATAACGCAAACCCAAAATGGTGATTTTTAATTTTACTAACAGCTCTTACCCATATACACTACTGTCAGATGCTGACATCTCTAGAGTTGTTTTCAGACAGCAGTATCTTGGTGAGAACACGATGGGGCCAAACATGCTGCCCTCTAAACCATATCAGAAAAGCTGATAAGATCATTGCTTCCCCCATTATGAGGGGTTGATACCAGAGATTTGGTGGCTGAAGTTTAATCCTATTATACTCTTAATATTGAAAGGTCCCCAAGTGCTTACAGTACATCAGAGCAACCATGAGAACAAAACAGAGGGGGAAATGCACCCGGGGCACCTCCCAGTGGAGCACTGTGGAGCCAGTTTGAAGGGAAAACACAGATGTTATATTAGCCCTGTGAAGAGAAACTAGAAAAATATTATGAATTCAAGTAAAACATCAGTATATTATCGGGACTCTGTAAAGGTTCCTTCAGTGAACTGACAGCCAGGCAAGTTCTTTTACATGTTCCAAATTCATGTTACCTTGCAAGCACAGAAAGGCACCATTTTAATGATGATTTTTAAATACAGCAAGGTCAAGCACTAAGGCAAGCCTGCTGCAATATCAAATACAACTACACAATTAGTGCCAGAGCTACAGCAGGAGGAGCTGAGCAGTAACAGTCTGTGCCTGTGGACTATAAAGCTTTTGAAGTTCAAGCCTGTTTCAGACCCTTCTTAGAAGCTGAAGCACGCTCAGCTGAGCGCACGCACTCAGAGACGTTCGCATTCATGAACTGAAAGTGCCAACTTCCCATTGGTGCGTCAGATGGACTTTTCTCAAGCAGTGGAAACGATTGTCTAGGCAGCCCTTGCGTGGGGCTGCAGACACCACCGAGCTGCTAAAGAACCTTTCATAATAAATTTGAAACTGTGAGGAGAGACCATTCATTCTTTACCTCTGAATCAGGAAGTCCACTCATTCAAGCAATCCCCAGCTCCTGTAGCAAAACACACAACATTCACACCATCACACCACTCCTCCTCCGAGCAGTAACTCACAAAAAACCACTCAGAGGTTTCCTCAAGCCCACCTGGAAAACTGGCAGGGGCTTTTTGCAGATGTAGTTTATGGTACTCTAAGGTCAGCAGCTAATTTCAGCTAGGGAAAGCCCATTGCCATTTATTTATTATTTCCTTCATGTAACTTACCCAGAGTGAGTAGGTTCTAAAAGGAAAGACCTGACAACTATGATGCAGCCAAAATGAAACAAGGCTCCCCATAAACAAACCAGCCTGAAACAGTATTAAAAAACATCACATCACATGCCAGGTTAATACAATATTCCATCACAAACACCAGCGGTACAATGCATACACCATTATCATCACATAGTGGAAAAATCTGCCACAGAAACGTGATCTCTAGGCTGATGTAATCCAGGTGCTTCACAGTGGCAGTGCTGTTTTGTTTCACTTTGAAACTCTTGAAATGCATGGATTAATCTCCACTGCCTCCCCAGAACTTGCTTACAGGCCATAATTAACCTTTCTGTCTCCATTGGTAAAAACAGAGACATGGAAGATGAGTCTAAAGGCTAGAAAGTAAATGAACAATAATAACAAATAGAACTTCCTAAAACCAATAAATCAATGAACAGAGTGCCCAGAGATGTTTCACTCTCTCTTCTAAAAGGTTTTCAAGGTCAAAGCAGACAAAGACCAGAGTAACCTGCTCCCATTTCAAAGCTGATCCTGCTTGGAGCAGGACACTGGACTGGTGAATTCCCTAATACCTTTTGCCCTGAATTATTGATTTGCATTCCTGCTACACAGCTTCCTTGGGTTCAGCCTCTGACTAAAGAGACTGAGTCTCTTCAAGTCTGGCGACACAGACGGACTCACATGCAGTCTTCAGAACCAAAACTTCCCTTGCAGGCTCTCCAGCTTTAAGTATTTAAGGGAGAAAGTCATTACCCCTGGAGCCCTGTAAAACTGAACTATCAACTCCATCATCACCTACTGCCAGGTGGTGCAGCAGCTTTGAGTGCACCAGCAATCTGGGCCCTTGAACAGCACTGCAGATGTGCTAGAGAGTATCGAGAAGGATGGCCAGGCTGTAACACATGTACTAGATTGCACGACCCTGCCAGATTCAGGGCTCACTAAAAACCACAATCCCCGTCAAGTTTTCAGCCCACACTTCACATCTGTCCTGGGGCTGATGTGCCAGCACAAGCAGGGTGGCAGCTTACAACTGGTGTGGCCTCAGTCTGTCTCCTGGAAGTGTCAAACTAGACTGAGTCACACAGAATCAAAATTTGAAAGGGAAGCCAGAAACCTCTGCAGAACGCCTGATGACTGGTGGCCAGCCCTGCACTGGGTGCACACCTCCTTCCCTGACTGCCACCTCGTGTCTTCTGACAGCACTGCCAGGAGCAGGATGCTGCATCAGGACTTTTCTCTACAGCTATCAATCTTTATTCTGCCAAACATTCATTTTCTTAGCCAACACGGGGAGCACTGCGATTAAAATTTAAGCCAGACTTGTAAAACGAATCTGTCATCTGTTTCTTTAATCAGTTCCTGGCTAGCACACCCCAGGTTTATTGCCTTAATGAATCAGAACTCTCTTTGAGGATCCATTGGTTGCCACATTTAGTTTGACAAGAATAGTTTCAAAAACACATTTGCATTTTTATTGGTGCATGGAAATTCAACAAGTTTTGGTTTTTTCCTCCATGGAGAGTGCTGCTATGTTCTGCTCAAAAACCTCATCTGTCCTTTGAGGCACATCCACTGAAACACCCACCCATGACATGCCAGAGACAAAGAACTGGAAATTATTTAAAATTTGGACAAAGGTTATGGCATTCCTGATGCTGATCCCTGAACACCCAGTGTTGGCAATGGAAAGCAGCAGTGGAAGGCTACAGTGCACATAAAACAGGAAGCCCACTTGGCCACAAAGCACAAACTTCTGCACTGGCCACACCACTCTCACTTACAGGCAGAGTATTTCCTTTCCTGGTTACTTTTCATCAAGGGGCTGCCAGCAAGCCACCATAAAAGGGAGCAGGGTGTTTCAGTGACTCACCCTGGAGGAAAAACTGGCCATAACTTCCACACTCCAAAAGAACAAGAACCACACAAATTATTTTTGTTTCCAAGCAGTGACATTTAGATGCAGTATGTTTACAAAGCTGGGTATCCAATGAAACCAAACTTCTGTCTTGAAAAAGGCAAACCAAATTGCACCTAGGTGAACATTGCTCTGAAAAGGCAATTTCATCTTTCAAGTTAAACTTTGCATCTCATTGCCACAAGAAATACAATCCTGGCAAAGTCCACTTTGAACTGAAACACAAGTGACATGACTGATAATCTACACAGATAATGACAACTCTTCAGTGATCCAGAAGTACCACACACTCCTTACAACAATCTAGCATCCAATATCCTTCCTTGTTGGTTAGAAGGAGGATTATTTTGTCATCTGAAGACCAAGACATGAGAAAACTGGTAATTTTTTTCCCAGACAGTGTCAAATTTCATAGTGAATTCTCATTAAACAGCTTTAAGAGGCAACTTTTCATTCTATCAGAATTATCTCACCAGACCAAGATGCTTGAGCATACTCAGCCAAGCTCTTCACATATACCTGTCATCCCTATTCTGTGTTTGCACAGATTATTTCAGTTTCCTCTGCATTCTCAGCAGGAAGTGGCGTGTACTAGCTGAATTAGCTGAGCCCATTCTGAGCTGATCATTGGAAATTAGCTCACTCCATGCAAATAAGCACATCTGCTATGAGACAAGGATCCTCGTTCGATGCAAAACTTGCTGTTGCTGATGAAAGCTCTCAGTTTCTTTCTATTTTACAAAAGTAAAGCGAACCAAGTAAGTCATGTGCTTTCCTGGAAATTCATTTCTAGAGGGTAGAAACCATTGCAAATCTACACAGCTCACAATCACTGCTGCAGATCATTTATACCATAGCTGAACTACCTGAGGTCTTTCACATTTAGAGGTTTTTTAGGCATAAAATGTGTAAGCTGGATGATTCATTTCCTCATGCATGGGATGGTGATACTGCCCCAGGTAGCCAGTCCATGCAATAGTGACCTCAAAATGCAACCTACACCATTAATCAGCATTTAATGTTCCCATCACTTATTAAATATTTCTGCTAAACTTCTACATGACACCTTTCAGATGAAAATTCCCTCAGTTGGCCTGTTCCATGATCTAAAGACCAAACACCTTTCTGGGGTACAAAAGAAGTATTGAATAACAACCGTCATTATTTTTAGAAGTACAAAAGCTACACTCAGTTTTAGGGTCACTTCACAGTTCCTATTCCCAGCAAGAAACGTGGTCATGTACAATGGAAAACAGCAACCAGATGAACCCAATACCCTGATATGGTAAAACAAAAGGCTGATTTACTTCAGCCAGGAGAAACAGGTGAGACCATAGAAAACTGAGCACTGAGGGTTTGGATTGCAGTCTGGCTGCAGCTGTGAGATGCATGCTTCTTGATTTATGAGAATCTACCAAAAGGTAAGCACAGACCAGGAAATCCAGAGCTCCTGCCCATCCCAGAGACTGCCTCCTACAGCAGAGGACACACTGCAGTGCAGCAGGAATGAATGAAATGAGAGAGGAACACCAGACCCCTCCTCTTTCTCTCACCAAATGCTGTTTAGAGAACAATGAGGAGTTCTACTTTGTTCTGAGCAAGGTTTCTGACAACACGGTCTGACTACAGCACTCCATCACTTTTCAGTGGTGTCACTGCTCACACATGGGAAGAGACACCACAGCACGATGCTGGCACTTGAAGCGTGCACAAACCAACATTTTAACTGAACAAATTAAGCCCCATAGGATTAACTCCGAAGTTCTGCTCTCAAAAAGCGTGAGAGAACATTACTGCTCACACAACCCAATCACTCTTCAGGTATTTCCAGGGAGCCTCAGCCACAAGGTCTGTAGGAGCAAGGATCAGTATGATGATGTGGGGAGGTGGTGAGAGTAAACAGATGAGAACACACAGTACAAAAATCACCACAAAGCAAGAGTATAATGCTTCACAGGCATTATCCAGTGACAGTTCTTGTCTAAATCCTCATGACATAGGACAGGCTTGTAATTCAGCCACAGACTGAGATCTCAATGTCAATATTCAGTTCCCAACTCCATTTCAGAGGTGCACTGAGCTGAGGTAGCTCTGAGGCAAAGCCATTTCTTCTGTAAAATGGAGTCAAGCTGTAGTTGCACCACGTTTTCCTGCCTCACCTGTTCCAGCTGTACGGCAATGTGGGACACCAGTGCCAGCCTGGAGATGTCTTTACCACAGTCCAGGCCCTCATCAATAACACTCCTAGGACAGACCAATTCTCAGTGCAGTGATGGAGCTGCTGGATTGCATAGATCACAATAAACCAGAAATACTGTCAGGGCAAACACCATTTAAGAAAGCGATTAAATTAGAGCCCTTCACCAAAAGTAACTAACACACTTCCAAAAAGTGAAAGACACAAAACTTGGTATCAAAATTTACAACAATATTTTCTACATGCTTCACAAATCAAGTTAAAATGAAAAAAGGAATTGCTAAAAACCTTTCAATGAAGAAAACAAAATATTTTTAAAAGCTACTTTAATATAGCAATGTTTTTCCTTCATTTACCCTCAGCTACCTAATTTCAGTTATCATACAAGATACAGCATCTGAAGTTGCATAGAGCACAATTCTTACTCAGCATAGCCATGAAATGGCACATCTTATGAAGTTAAGCCTATGAAACACTAGCACAGCAAAAGAAATATTAAAGAGGAAGTAGGTCATCTCTGTGCAATGCTTAAGCCTTACACAGTTAAAGCAATGGGACCTTTAGGGCCAAAACTATTTTAGATCCTTGCATTAAAACCCTGCATCAATATTTACACACCCAACTGAAGTAACATGCTTGTTTTTCATACTTATGCTGCATTATCTCCTGCAGTCTAACACACAGAATGCATTCCAGGCTATACCCCAAAAGAATTAGGTTTTGTGGTGGTGTTTTTTTTCCCCTCACAGTAATTTCAAAACATGATCACTTCCACAATTTCTCAACCAGCTGCACTGTTTCCTTATTGGGCGATTTTTGTTTGGGTGATTCTGTGTTACAGCAACATTCAGGATTGCTTAAGCCACCAACAGCCAAAGATTATGAAGTGTCAACTGACATCAAAACCAAATCCAAAGTAGAGAGGACAATTCCCCATCTAAATACATATGGGGTGCTGGGCTTTTTTGGTTTTTTAACTGCAATAAACAAAGTCAGCCAAGCCAACCTGGAGATTACAATCTGCAACTGTATTTGGGTTCCAAGTGGTTTTAGTAAATGCTTCACCCACATCAGACCATGCCATGCTCATACATTGCTGTGTGACAAAAGGGAACTGGCAGCAGGTCATGCCAGGCCTCCTCTCTCCCTACACCACATCATTTAAAGGATTCCAACCCAAGGACAAACATACCTCGTATGGAAATGACTTCAGCTTCTTAAGGCTTCTCTTCCATGTTTATTCTATCTGTGTGCATCACACAGATTAGCATGTCCTAGTCCAAGGCACTGCCAAAATTTATTGCCAGTGCCTAATCCTTTCAAGTTCCTGACTCCTACGCCTAAAATGTTCCAAGGCATGCAGTGATGACACTCCTGTTGCACAAGTGTAGCTTAGTGTCTAAAAAGGCATCTGCATGAGGAAAGAAAAAAAAATAAATCAGGCTATACTGGTTAACAGTGACAAAAAAAAAAAAAAAAAGACACAAAGCTCAGACTACATGAGAACATGCCAGCTCTCTCCAGTAACTCAGCTGTGACCAGTCTGGATTGACCAATTGGTAAGAAGTTTGGCGTAAGGGTTTCAGAAGAGTGATTACAGTAATGATCACAATTGGTGGTCTCTATGCGAACTGAAATGAAGAAATATCTTGGAAGAGATTAACAGTCCTGATGTGGCAAGATGACTGACTCTTACACTGCATGATCAGTACACACTGACATGCTTAACTCTTGCATTTCCACTTACTCATCTCCTGATCTAGCATTACATCCCCAGCTGCAGCTCTGCAGCAAACTGAATAAAAACCTGAAACCTCTTCTGACTTTATACACGCATTTACATAACTCTTCCACCAGTTATCAACTACCTGGTATGCTTCTGCACCACTTAAAGCAGCAAAAGACAGTACGGAAAAGATGAGTGATGTGCTCAGAGCTTTCTCTGACAGCTGTTCAATGAATTACTTTGTTTTTGCTAAACAAAAGCTCTCAGAATAAGAAACATCATGTAACAGACTTAAGCCCTTTACCTCACAATTATATTCTTACCTGTTCAGCCAGCTCCTCCCAGAATTACACTTCAATACTACAGGCAGTCCCAAATTTTTCATTTATATTATTAATATTATTTTATAAGCCCTCCCCCAGTCAATACATAATTTCATATATTTAAACTCGGGGAGCATAACTCATGATACAGAAAGTATAAGACTTTCTGCAAGACTGCCTTCAGAAAGCTTCCCCATCTGGGGAAATATGCAAGCATGACCAATATAAATGACAAAAAGGCTCACAGGCAGCTGGGGAGAATTAATAAAAGAAATCATTTCACTTTAGACCACAAAATGGCTTGGGCAAGTGACGTGCACCACAATTACATTACGGAAAAGGTTCATTACTTCTTCAAATGGACTTTTCAAACAAGAACTCAGAGTCTAAGCAGCAAAAAGACATCACCTTTTAAAGCCTTTAAGACAGATTGATGGCAGAAAAAGGAAAAGGTAGAAGGCTCATATAAGATGAATGCCAGTAAACTGCATTTTCATTGCTCTCTTCAAATGGAAAGATTTTTTACTTGCTAACTAGAACACAAGGCCTTCATCTGTGACTGTTACAAAAAGTAAGAGTACACCCAATTAGGAAATCTCAGAGGTGACCTTGCATTAAAGGATAAAGGCAACAGTATTGGTGCTATGTTTGGTATTAGGCTACCAGGGGGCAATTCCCAGCCCAATTTCAATACTTCTTGCCATCACATCTTGCAGTCAGCAAGTCTACATAACTCTGGCTCTGCTCCCTTAAAATTTCACTCAGAAGAGCAAAGACCTCATAGCCTGATTAAAACTAGATATGTAAGTCAAGAGGCTGATGTAATGTTATTTAAAACTTGGCTTTTCCTGTTATTCTGTTAAGACTGTCCCAAGAGGACCCTCACTTGAAAGCTGGCTATATCTAATTTGCCCTCAACTTATACAAAACAAACCATCCAAAACCCCATGAAAAACCTCATTTTAACTGCCTTTAACAATACTGTGGAATTTATTTAGTGGTCAAGCAATAGTTAGACAAAAACTTGTATCAGGTCTTGAAGACAGACTGTACGAGACAAGGTATGTATGGTCAAGTATTTGACTTCAAGTGACTTGACTCCTATGTTTTTTTCCCTTTTGGAAGAACAGGGGTTGGCTGTTTATAGGTTTCCAGCTGAACCACTCTCCCAAGAGCTGACACAGAGGAGGGGATTGAAGTGCAAAGTCTGTTGAAGCATAGCAGGCAGCAATACTCATCTTGTCTGATGAATTTGGCATTGCAGCTTTTCTATCTCAGACCCCTGGATTCAACTCTTGTGTTTCAGCCACAAGCAAAACAACCTTTGACAACATCACGATGCTTGCATGGAACTCCTCTGCTCCCCCTGAACCACCATGAGCCATCACAGCAGCTTGATTTGAGTCAACAGGCTGTTTAAGGGAAACCAGCATGGGAAAATACGTCCAGACATCTTTCCCTCAGAAAAATCAAACTTGTGTAAGCTGGTTGAGTGACATACTTGGTGTGGAATGCATGCTAGTTTATGCAGTACCAATGATAATTATTTGTGAAGACACAGATTTTTATTTACTCTTCTATTACATACTACACATTTCTTTATTCACAGATACTGCACCTGCCCACTGCCTCCTCTCTCCATTGACAGCTAGCTGGATTTAAGTATTACCTACAGTGAACACATGGCATTGTCACATATTCCTTGCCAGTTAATGAACCTGAAATTGTCAGCCTATGAGTATCACAGCACTGTCTGAGATCTTCATCTTACTTTTCTGTTCAGCTTCCAGAAACAAATGGTCAAGGAAAGGGAGGTTAAAAGTCGATATGAGATTCCCAAATGCTTCTCACTGGCAGAGGGTTTGTCTCTGGGAAATTTCTAGAAAAGAAGTGTCCAGTAGGTCCCTCTGTGCACATCTGTGGGCTGCTGTGCTTCTGCAACACAGATATTCTGGAAGGAAAAGGCAGGTTAAAGAAACACCCAGACTACACACCTCTGCTCTCCTGGCAGCTCTGCCCAAGGAGTCATTAACAACACAAAAAAAGACTGCATATTTCTCGTGAAAAAGCAATGTTAAATACTATGGACCTGTGATTTAAGTGTGAAACCCACTTCAAGCCATTCTAAAATGAGCCATTCAAACTAGCAGAAGGTTTTAAAACATCCTTGAGAAGAACCTCAGTGACAACACAATCAATATAACTCTTTTAGTTTTTCAGAGATAGAAATTGACACCATCTCTTTTAAAATTCCATTTATACTGATCTCTATCAGCAAACCAGTAAAAAACTCGGAAGTAGCTACAGGAAAACACAGGTTTACCTGGCATGTTGTTCAACATGGGTACATGTAGATCCAGAGTGCATCACCGAGTTTCTTTCACATCTCCAAGCACTGAGGCAGCAGCAAAGCTGAAACTAAATACACAGACCTGGGAAAAAAGACACCCCCACCCCCCAAAAAAGAGGGTTAGCATTGCTACTTCTTTGTTCAGTGGGGAAAACAGAAGAGAAATAATATCTTCCTTTCAATGACAGTTCACTTACACCAGGTGCTTGCAGAAGCAGTACAAAATACAATATTTATATGATGAACAGAATGGCAGGTAACAGCTGACAGACATGCTGTTGGCCATTAGGAGGGCACTGAAATTCTGGAATTCTTCTTAGAAGTCTTTTCTGGTGGGCAGGAAGAAGAAAGGAGAATGTCACATCAACACTTCTGTGACTTCATTTTGCAGAATTCCCCTATCAAAGGTTTGAGTCTTCAGATTTCCTGAAGGTTTAAGTAGAAAGAGCCAAAGACAACAAAGATACTACACACCTAATCTTGCTCAGATGTACATTACAACAGAGCAAGCAGAGTTTTTTTTTTTTAGAATAGCTTCTGCAATTGCAGGTCACACACCGTCATTTGTACTGCGAGATGTGTGAAATTGTGAATATTAATGCAAACATTTACTGCAGTAATCATTAGATTTCTCCACTATGATACAACACACTAAAGTGAAGGTAAGGTAATCTTTCTCTGAAATCAAAGGCAATTTGCAAAGCCTTTTTGGACAGCAGTGAGCACAAACGCCTACACACTCAACAGTCACTATAGGAATTAGTTTTTAACACGTGAATCTTTTCAGCCTATGGTGAGATCTGTGCTGCCAGCCTGCTGAACCTCAGCTACACAGTTTTATGTGCCAATGATGCCCCACCAAAAGGACATGCTGAAGATTTCTGAACTCTGTTACATTACCTCAGGAAGCAGCAGCAGTGAATGCCAAGCAGAAATCAGATCTCCCTCTTTAAGAGTTGTCTTGGAGCATCCAAAATCAACACTGCTCAAGATAACACATTTTGTGCAGTTGTGCCCTCTTCCATTAGGGAAATGCCTGACACACCACACCCTCAGATTCAGCAGCAGCACTGGTATCAGCAGACAGGCATAAAATAGATATGACACCAGCCACCTCCAGAACCTGGATTCCATCTTTCATCCAGGATCAAGTGAGGAAGGAATAGGGGCAAAAGCTACACTACAGCTACCAAAGCAGGCCACTCCCAAACTTGGAATTATTTCCTCTTTCAACTTTCATGAGAACTCAACTTACTCAGTCATGATGTATTATCTACAGAGGTTTCCTCTACTCAAAGTCAGATTGAAATGTATTTTATCTGAACTACACAAATACCAATGAAGTTGATTTATGCTTCCAATAAGTTGTACCTCAACAGACTTCACATTGCTTACTTCATTTAGGCATTAAGAAACGAGCTGACCATTTAGCAAATCCTTAATAAAACCATTTAATGAATGAAGTAACAGTAACCAACTCCTTTGCCCAAGTCCACCAAGTGGTAGAATTGAAGCCAGTACTATTCAGACTCATGGAATCATTTCAGTTGGAAAAGACCTCAGAGATCATCAAGTCCAACCTTGATCCAACCACTGCCAGGTTACCACCAAACCATGTTCCCAAGTGCCACATCCACACATTGGGTGAATAGTTCCAGGGATGGAAATTCCACCATCTCCTTCACAGCCTGGCCACCCTTTCAGTAAATATTTCCTAGTATTGAACCCAAACCTACCTCCCGGGTGCATTTAGGCCATTACCTCTTAGCATGTTACTGGTTACTTGGGAGCAGAGACCAACCCCCATCTGGCTACAACCTCCCCTCAAATCTCCCAGATGCTTATCTTCACTTCATTATGAAATTATTACACAAAAGTATGATTTGCCTTGAACTTCTTGTCAAGGTGCACAGCATCAGATGCACAGACTCATCCTTGGTGCTTTCTGTTGAGAGTGTGGGAGCACATTACGTGCACCAATACACCACGATGGAGCACGTGGCAAGTACCTTGGAAGGATATTACAAATACACGCATACATTCCTCAAATGCAAAAAGCACAAATTCTGGTGTCTTCACTCAGGATCTCAAAAAAAGGAAAAGCAGTCGTATTTACGTGTCACTCAAACTGCTTTGTTAGTAGGGAATAAAGTCAACTTTCTTACCCAATTCCTAGTGAAAACAAGTGTTACGAGTTTTCTAGCACCATTAAAAATCTCAGTATTTTCACAGCATTCCAATTCTAGAGAAGGTGTGATCCACAACAATACTCCCCATGTGACATCAGACAGATTTGCCAGCCCAGGTCTCAGTTTGTTGAATCCTTACCATACCGATGACTTGCACTGCCATCTTGTGTTATGGTTGAGAATTAAAACCAAAATGTCTTAAAAGCAAAGCTCTAACTCGGGCTGCAACAGATGCAAGCCTCCATGATCGCAAGGAACAAAGTTCATTCTTGTCCACTGACTGATGCAGGTGTTTTCAAGAGCACACAGTTTCTCTAGTTTTGCTGGGGCAGCTGGTGCTGAGTGGCATGGATATCATCTTTTAGGTTTGAGCTGCTATTCCTCCAGCACAAGCAAACAAATCCATTGACAAAAAATGTGAGCCTGAGATATTAATCCCTTCCTCAACTTCAATCTGAAGCAGAATAATAGATGACGTCCCTCTTATATCTCTGAATTATATTTTGAAAATTGATCTTGTTCTCCAAATCTCCTCTGCAAGAGGAGACTGAGGAACATTTACCTACAATGGGTATAAGCTAAACAACTATATTCTGTACCAGGAGCATACACTGGGATAGGAGCTCCAGAACAAAAAAAGAGGGATGTGAAGTTGTAGATATTTCAGTGGTCTATAGCCAACCCAATCCTACTACATCCATGTCTCACAGGGAACATGAAAGCAATCATCTGTCAAACTTCCCAAGTCCAAAGCTGAGGATAATTACATTGTGATTCGCAATTCAGTCCCAAGCCCAGGGTGGATCACAGAAAAATGTGTTAACAAGTAGAGGAAAGAAAACTCTGCAACAGTTCTGGGAAAGGACATTAATGGGCTTTGAAGCTGTACTTTTAAATAATATGTGCTGAAAGGAAAATTTGTTTTCTAAAAAGAAAAGAAAAAAAAAAGACTGCCTTACAGTTTTGGTAAATCTAGAAGTAAAAAAGCTTCTGTTGTCTCTATTCTGAGCAGAGCATCAGAGAACGTCTGTAAGTGTGCTATCTTCACCCAGCTCAAACTCCTAAATCACCCATCTTCCCTCTCACTGGGCACAGTATGGAACTGCAAACCCTTCCTGGACTGTTAACCATTTACCTGACAGCAGCATTCAACCCGCCTACTTCACTACTGCACTGCTATTAAACTGGAAATTGTTGTAGTACTTTGTTTCTCACACATTATCTACTGAAATAGAAACATTACAGTAATTCACAGAACCTTAGTTCCAGCAATCAGGAGGCTTCTTTCTTGCTCTAGCAGAGAGGTTTTCCTGTCATGTGAGCTGGCAAACAGATACTGAATACTGAAGTTGATAAGCTTTCACTGACCAATTTTGACACATGCTGAAATTCAGTTTACTGATTTTGTTTCTTTCTTCCCTTTCCCACCCATGCAGAAAAAAGCAAGACACAAGTCATCTGCCATACTAATGTATTCCATCTTTCAAAAAGAAAGACATGATTTTAATATTACTTAACAATATGTTAAAAAAGTAGCCAGTTAGGCTTCAGTGTTAATACAATTATACACTCTATAACAGATTTGATAGTGTGAGTACTGTTCTTTTTTAAATTTTCTCATTCTGCAAGTATTCTTACACAAGCTGGCTACAAGTCAGGAAGAAAAAAATCAAAACACAAATAGCGTAACTTGTACACTCTTAAACAGTAGATTGTGAAAGAACTGAGGGAATACTTGTCCCATAAGAGCCTCTTTTTCATGAAGTCATGTCAGGAGAATTCTGGAGCAGATGAAAGCACAACTGACTAGGTCCATTCCTTTGTCAGGAGTCAGAATGACAAAACATAGCTAGATGCAGAAGTGACAGGAGCCACTGCAGATGATGCAACCTAGTATTTTGGCCTCCACCCAAGCCTAAGCAATTTAAAGTCTCTGAGGCCAAGGCATTCAGAAGGAGCTGGAAAAGAGCTATTGTTCCAACTCCCAACGGCATACAGCTACAATCAAGTAAGTCTCACTCACAGACTACAAGCACACAAGCTAACAAATTCAGGTAGAAAGTGGCAATTTTTCAGTCCGCAAGAATTATCAGGCCAAAGGGTTCAGTGCAGATCCACACAGCACTGGGGACAAGGCAAGGCAGCACTGGCTCAAGACCAGATAAGCTCTCAGCACAGCAGGACAGGTAAGTGGAGTTGTCGTTCATTGATTCCTGCAGGGTTCCCTCCCTGGATTGTGTCATTTCAATGTGCAGCAAAGGTGGTTTTTTTTAAGCTAAAATTGGACCAGTTGATGGAAAGTCTCTGCCTTGTCTGTCTGGCAGAATCCAAGCAGAATCTGAAAAGAAAAAAAGCAATAATGTGAAGCCAATACGCTTAAAATCAAGCCACAAGTGTTATCCATCTTTTGGAGAGAAGCTCTCATTCAGAAAGCAAAAACCTCTTAACAAAAACCATACATAAAAAAAAAATCCCTTGTCCATCACTCAAATACATCATAAACCAGTTACTTTTAACAACACTGCCTTATCAGGATTTAGTGAAGGAGACAGCAAAGAATGCTGCACATTCAGCAGCACAGAAGGAAGTTAAATGTCAACTAGAAACAGAAATGGCATTGCTACATTCATCAAAAATTCTGAAAGCGTAAGAATGAACAGTAGATGGTGTGGAAAGCAGCATCACCAACGGCAGGGGACATTGCTGCTTCTCTTCTTGATACAGCAAAGCTACACTGGAGACAAAAACCCAGGGAAAGAATGTTGCTTTGCAATACAGCAGGTAAGTAGCCCACATGCCTGGAAAAAACACCCCTAAACCAAAAATCCTCTTCTTTGCTTTCACTGGCCACAGTTTACAGAATAACTCTGGAAAAAGTTGCCACATGCAGCCTTTCAGGGACTGTTCATCTGGGCTGAAGACTGAGATGCACCTTAAGGTGGAGCTTGGTGAGGCTAAAGGCTGCATGACTGCATCAAAGCCATGCAAATCTCTCTGCAAGGTTACACTGCTTCTCTAACAACTGAAAGCCAAAAAAGGGGGCAGACAGAAGGAATAAATACAGCAGGTACAGTGCAAGGTTACAATCAGACTCATTTTGTTCTTTCTGTGCTAATGTTAGAAGCAGCATGCAGTATTAATCATCATGTCAGGGTGTAATTAAAGTGTCCATCTATTATACCACTACAAAGCAGGAAGAAAAGATGAATGAACTACAAGTGAAAAACACAAATTCAGGTGCCCGTGCAGCTTATTGCCATCAAGGTTACTAAAATAAACATTCCAAGTACTATGCTGGGAATGAGCAAATGGTAGAGACCCCAGGCATTAAGGGCACCTGAATGGCATTAAGCAGCTGGTTTTGTCCCCTAAAACAGCACCTATCAGGGCTTTGCAGACATCTTTTCTAAACAGGTATTGATAAAACACTAGACAATTGCACACACTTCCTAACAGATGATAGTGAGGAGTAGAGTCCACCAACACGCTTTAAAGTGCTCACTCTTCAGCTGGAATCACGTTTGACAAACGTATCCCCAAAATTCAACTGCACCTCTGCATCCTAATGTTTCATACACTGTTTCATCCATCCTATTGAGAGTAGATAACTGATGAAAAGAACTTCTCTACTTACTGCTATTTCTACATGAGCTGTCGCCTCATATTTGAGGAATTTACATGTAACTAGGATCACAGAATATTCTGACTTGGAAGAGACCTGCCAGGATCATCAAATCCAACTCTGAATATGATGCACAAAATCCCCAAATCAACCAAAAAGTACAGAAAAAAAAAAACCTTTCAGAAGCACAGGTTTACATTATTCTTTTACTGTCACTCTGCTAGGTCAGATGAATGAGGCTTTGAGTAACTTGTTCTGTGGAAGGCAGGTTGGGACGAGATGGTCTTTAATGTTCCTTCCAATGCAAACCATTCTAGGATAAGCATCTCCTCTTAAAGACGGGCACAAGATTCTACTCCACAGTTATACACCTCTATGTACAGTAAAAAATGCTTCTGTAAACAAGGAAGAAAAGAACTAACAAACCTTTCTTAAGTATCTGTTTGGAAACTTAAAACTAATCACTTAAAAAAAACCCAAACAAAACAATAATCTGTATTTGGCCTGTGTGGCTAATAAAATATTCACACTAACTTTGCTTATAAATATTAGTAACTGAGAATATTCTGAAGGCCTTGATGAGAACCTGGGGGTCACATAGATAATTCTGGCACTCACTTCTGAATTTGTGCTATTCAGCTCCCAGCTGTGTTCACAGATCACAGCTTTGTGATTGTTACAGCGTTCAGAATGTCAACTGTAAAGGAATTTGATGTGTTACAACAAAGGCTTTTCTGCCAGGAGTTAGCTATTAACTTGTGGGTTGGTGTGGTGTTGTTTTTACTTGTTTTACAACCATGACATATACAAAGAAGCAAAAGCAGCTTTATGCACAGGGATTACAGCACTTTACCTTTTAAAATACTCCACTTCTCGTTCTGTTTCATCCATTTCCACACTGTCTAGATCAATGTCTTTGGGTAGAAACACATCATCTGCAAAGGAAGAACGATGACACTAGGTTAGATTCCATGAGGAAGGGGGAAGGGGAGAGGAAGAAGCTGCATTAAAGATGTCTTTAGAGAATTGACTGAACCTTGTGGACAAGTAATTACTCATATTTATGCTGAATTAATACACACTTATAATTAAAAAGATACTTCTAAAAACCTCTATACTAATATCTCTGGCAAACTTGAAAGAGTTACACTAGTAAAAAAGAAGAGATGATTTAACAGTAAAGGCACTGATTGAATAATGCAAAAGATACCACAAACCTGGAGTACACATAAGAATAACTAAATCATGCAGAGGGCTTGATGAATTAGATAGCTGTTTAATGCCTGAAATTTCTGGTCTTACTACTAAAACCATAGCTCTAGAAACATTTTAAAAACTATTTATAAAGAAAAACACTTTGAAAGTTCTGGGTTGCAGAGCTGCTGGACTCCCTCTGGGACACAATGATCAGGCTGTGGCTGCAAGAGTTTAAGTCATGCTGGCAACCATTAGACTTAAAAAAAAACCCCAAACCCAAATATTTAACACAATAATGCATGACTTGAATTGTATGGCCTCAGCCATAGCAAAGAAGTCACCACAGAGCCTGTTGGTATATTGTAATATCTCAGCATATGGCTCTCTTCTGGACTTTAAAAAGAAATGCATCAGAAATGACACATTTTTGTAGAAACTTCAAGAAGAAAATGTTCAAATTGGTTTCTTTCTCACTGCATATACACTCCAGTCTCATCTTTGAAGCAGCTTTACAATACAGTAAAAAAACCAGGTGAGACAAAGAAAGCACCCAAGACCACCACGTACACACATGGACGACAGAATCCTTGAGAATATGAGAACAGACAACTCATGGTAAAGACACGTGGGGTAGTTTTAACAGTTGCATCTATTTGCTATTCAACTCACTTCTGAGGAAGCAGAAAGCCCACAAACATGGGGTTTCCCTAACACTCCTGGATTTCTTCAGCCTTTTTATAACAAGGAGTAAAAATACTCTGCCAGAAGAAATTTCTTTAAGAAACAGATCTCACCAAAAGCAGTAATAGTCACTGCTTTAACACATCATTTGAAAACTCAGTTAAAAACCCCTAGCTCTGTTTCCTTCTTTTCATGTCCTTTCAATTACCCTAGTTCTACTTGTTCTTTTTCTCAGTTCAACTTTTGTGTCTTTGCTACTTTGGAACATCAACCCTATACCTTAAAAAAAATTATAATGACATGAAAAATCATGTATTACAGTATCTTTCTTGTACCTCTCAAGTCAGAACTACTTAAAGTAAAATCTAATCCCACATCTACAGAGAACAGCACAATTTTTCTTGACAAATTCAGAAACATGTCCCTGTATTTTTTCATTTAAACAGTAACTTTGGGAAATTTTAAGTACACTTGACTTAAGGAAGAGAAAAAAAATATTGGTAGCAGGGAGGAGGGCAAGATGCAGGAAGGCACCTGCATTCTCCTAAAGTAAAAACCCTCTTCCATATTTTCTCCTTCAAATGTCTCCAGTCCTCTCTTTCTGATGCCAGTTCTAGAGTTCTGTCTTGCTCCAATCACTGGAGTACATTCTTCTCGGTAAATTAAAAGAGCCAAAATCCAAACACACCCCAACAGGGTATGCACAAGAACGAAGATGTCAGAGAAGATGGTTCTGTACTGCATTGCTGCTCCATTGACATGGAATGGAAACATCAGGCATCAGATTTAGAAACAAAGAGTGGGCTGACCCAATCCAACCACTGAAAAAAAAACCTGCTAGCACTTCCTGCAAACAGGAATTCGCTTTACATTTTTGTCCCAAAGCTTAACAAATGTAAATGCTCTGAAACCCTGGTAGAGACTGCAAGGCATGAAGGTTTCCTGCCTCGCTGTGCTCACCAGTCACAGCGGCAGCGTGAGTGGTGTACATGGAATTTATTTATTTACTGAATTTATGTAACATTACCACTCAGCTACCAGCTGTGCCAGGGCAATGACAGGGTGCTCCAAACAGACAGATGTCCATGCCACAGACCTGCCATCCCAAACTGGTACTCCCACAGGGACCAAGGATGTGCTGGAACAGAGATGCCTGAGCACAGCAGTTCTGTCAGACCATTGTGCTGACAAAGCCAACGGGCCAGAACTGGGTGCACTTCTCAGCTCAGGTATTAGCTGTTGGATATGTTCAGGCAAGCAAAAAAATAAGTTGGAAATAAAATTATTCAAGTGCAACTTGCTTCACTCAATTGTCTACAGTTTTATTATTTCTGAGAAATAAAAATTTTGTTAACTAGAACGAGCTAATATGGATAACGCACTCAACTAATTAACATCCCATTACAACTTTTCACTCTGGCAAATAAAAAAAAGTAAATTAGTTTCTGTATTCACTTACCTGTTAATGTAATATAAAAAATGAATTATTTCCACTGAAAAAAATGCATATTTATGCATGAATGGCCAGTCTATGACTGCAGAATCCCCTTACTTCCCTTGCAGAAAGAGTAAGGCCAACTTCATACTATCCTCATAATGCTATGAGAAACAATCTTGTTTTTAAAGAAATTCAAAATTTATTTCAATATACTATTGAATTAAACAGTATATTTATTTTAAGCAAGAAAAAGCCAGTCTCCTGGAAAGCCTAACTGACAAAACCCCCTACAAAACCTACAGCATATGCTTAGTCATTTGGTTTTGAAAGCATCTTATCTTCTTTACCAAAAAGCTATCCATCTCTTAATTTAATTCCTATGACTTGAGTTTTCCTGACACCAGTTTTTTTAGTTTCTCTGATTCACACTGGCAGGAATGCCTGAAGATAAATATGTCAGACTTCTGGAATTAAATAGTAAGAAGAGAAAATAAGCTAAGTTCTTCAACATTCTTACACACTTACCAATGGAATTGTTGACTTTGTCCCCTTTTTTCTTCTTGTTTTTCTTGTTCTTGCCTTTTGGTTGTGGAGAATCTGCAAGTATTAGCTTATTATTTTGCTGCTGTTCACTTGGTGACGGGGATTCACTTGTTACAGGTGCTTTCTCTTCCTTTACATGGTTCAACTGTTTTTTGTTGTTATTGTTTAATTTCTTCTCATCTTTTTTAGGTTCTGCAAGTGTTGGGAGCTCTGCTGCTTTTGCTTTGGATTCTATTTGGTTTCTGGTTTTAGTCTGGATCTCAGCTGCTTTGGGGGATTCAACAGGCTTTTTCACTTGTTCAACACACTGTTTATTCATCTGTTTTAGTTTCTGCTTGCTGTTTCCTTCTTTATGTTGATGCATAATATCAAGCAGAAAAGAGAGGGGCTCATGCTGCTTCACAGTGCCCTCTTTCTGATAAAGCAGCTTTGAGTCTCTAGTGTTGACAGGATTGGACAGTTCACAGCCTGTCTCTAGAACTGGCCTCTGTTCTGTGTGATTCACGTGTCGGGACAGTGAACCAGCTGAGGTTTCTATCTTTTCTGATTGCTCAAGGGTACCATTCTGAATGTCTTCAGGTGCATTTGGGACAGGTTCCTTCACTGCCTGGCAGTTCCTGGTGAGCAGGTCTGCCTTGGGACAGTCCTTACTTGTTCTCTCTTTCTTCTTTTTCTTTACAGCCCGCAGCTGCTGAAGCTCCTGGAGCCGCTGCAGTTCCTGTTTCAGTCTCTCCTCCTCCTCCTCCTCACGCCGCCTCTGCTCCTCCAGCAGCTGGTGATGCTCCCTCTCCCTGGCTTCAGCTTCAAGTCGAGCTTTTTCTTCAAGCTGCAGAGTAACAACAGGTTTATTGAAAGTGACAAATATTTTGGAAATTAAGAGCTTTGGGGATTATTGCTGCTTTTCTTTATGAACGTTGTGAATCCTAGGATGTGAACATAGGAGCATATTTAATCTGTAAGTCTGCAGAGCAAGCAAATAAGTATACAAAGGCTGCCCTTTTAAATACATTACAATCCTTTCTCTAGTCACATTTTCTATGTTTCTGTAACTCATTTGACCATTGTTAACACCAACTGTTGATCTTTTCTTCCCTACTGCTAAGCCCAACTTCATGTCAAAACACTCAGCTTTTTTCTCAAAGACTGCATGTATTTCTAAGGTCACTCAAGTTTGCATCAGGTTGTACCATTTACCTGTTCTCTTGCTATGGTAGCACAGTTACTCTGTTTCAGAGATCAGGAATGTCAAGAAGAAAAATCATTGGGAACATTCTGCACCAAAACACTAAGTAAATAAGAGTTACATTAAAAGTTGTCAAAAATTCAAAGGATGGCAGCTTTCCATTGTCAGCCATTAGTTCATTAACCAAAACAAAGACATAAGGGACTTTGCCAGCCATTACTGCCAATGTCTAAAACTCTGCTGTGCAGCATTGATCTTGAATCATTAGCAAAATGCAAGAGTCACACAATGAGAACAATCATGATCATTTATTTTCTTGCACATTTAGAGGCGCCTCTATGGCATTACTTTTTCACAGTTACAGAAGTCATCCCAAAAATGAGAATTACACATAAGAATGACCCTATGGGATTTTTCCATTTCTTATGCTCAAACTGCACTGTAAGAACAAAGTGAATTTTGCAGTGCAAATTTTACAAAGCAAATTTTATTAATAAATAATCCACTAAACCCTCGATATGCTGAATAGTGCTGCAATACGAACATAAAGAATTTAAATTATGAACATTAGGTCTTCTAAATTCATGGAAGCATTTAAAGAATGCAGTAGCAGTAGTGGTAGAAGTAGTGCCAGAAGAAAATTCACAAACAAGAAAATATTTAGTGTGATCACATAACATGCTTACCAGAAATCAAAAACATTCAACAAGCAATGACATTGTGCCTTGAACTTTGTGTTTATGGCTGATACTTGAATTGCTCTAAGAAAAGGTTTCCTGCCTGTTCCAACTTACAAGAAAAGCATATTTCCTCTGTTATTCCTCTTCCGTATTTCCTCTGTATTATCCTCAGCAAATACTGTTTCCAAAAATAATTTCACTGTTACAGGTTGGAGTTTTAGAAATTGTTTTTGCCAACTTCCATTTGAAAGCAACCTGTAATTTTTTCTTCCCTGTCCCCTCTCTGCAGCTTGCCAGTCCAGCTTGGGATAACTCTAAGTCATCATGAGGCACAGCAGCCAACCTCTGCCAATCAGGACAGCAAGATGGTCAGTGCAATTATTTTATAAATGCCAAATCACAACTCTTCCTGTCACATAAAAGGGCTGACCCATGTTTCCTGGCTTCCTACAGAGATACTTTATCAAAACCATTATTCCAGTACAGAAACACTGACTTTCTAACTTCCCCTGCTTTTAAATGTCAATGCTACAAAACAACAACATCTGTAACATTTCTGATACTCAGAAATACCCTTCTAAAGTGTGGGAAACTCCAATATAAAGCTGACTTGCACCAAAACAGGACAGTGGCATTCTGAGGAATCCTCCCAGTCTAGTACACAACTCCTCAGGCAGCACCAGAACAGGTAAGCCAGGTGTATCAAAACAAACTGGCAGTGTACCATCAACTACACAGAAAACAATTAGGATAAATCAGTATACAGCGGCATACTTAAGGGGAGTGCACAGATTCAGAAGTGTGAGGTCCAGGATAAACATAATTTTATGTCTTACCTTTCTTTGCTTATGCCTGGCTCGCTTGGCTGCACGAGAACTGCTTACTGGTTTGGTTTCAGAGCTGTTTATAAACTGTAGCAAGTCTTCCACCTTTCGATGGTCAACAACGCTTTCCCTTTCCGAGATCTGATCTGGTTTCTTCGGCTGCTCCTCTTTCCTTTTCGTTAAACGTAAGCGAAGCTTTTCTCTCATCTCTGCATAATTCCTACTGGTTGGTGCAGCTGGAGGCTGAAGGACACATGACAAAAATGTAGTAACTAAATAGAAAAGTTTCACTGACTTAATGGTTTTGAGATCTTGAAATTTCAAAATATCTCCCTTCATGTAACATGGGAGGTCCAAACCTGAGTATCAAACTCATTGTTCATATGTGAACCTAAAGTGTACATAACAGGCAACAGATCTGCCAGACTGGTGCTGACTTTTGAGCTACATTTTCCAACTGAAAGAACAGCTGATCTTGAGGAGGATGGCATGAGTGAAGACATAGAAATAACCTCTAAGAGCACAAAAAAATACTGTGAATTTTATTTCCATATTCTCTTGTGATTGGCATGCTGTGTTTGAAAATTTCAAAGGAGCAGACATTTGCTCTGTTTTTATTTCCTATGAAATCTGTTCCAGAGGTTGGGCTACACAGGTCTCTGGGCTGTACCTGTGAAAGGCTGATGATCCTGTACTGAAACCTGCCAGCACACCCTCCAGCAGAGTCCCATCAATAACTTAACGCTGCTGCAAGTGGAATCCTTGCATCATGTTCCAGATCTGTATTCCAAACTGCAGCTCCTGCCTCTCAACCCCTCATTGCTTCTTCCCTCCTGCTGGCTTGCCCTCTCTGCTCCTGTACCAGACCTGGTGCCCATCTGTTTGCAACTACACCAGTTCAACTCAATAAACCAGCAAAAAACAAGCCAATTCACTTCAAAAATCCAGTTGTGTTCTGCCACTTGACCAATGAGTAACTTACAGTGCAGTCAGGTAACTATCAAACAAATCCAGCATGGACATGGTGGGAACACGCAAGGAGAAATGGGATCCCCTCCCTGGCCCCTTTAAGGCACAGGGCAGGAGCTTTTAATTCACTTGAAGAACTAAGATGTATTTAATCAGATCAGTTCCAAACAAACCGAGGTTTTACTTCAAACAGGGAAAATGCCAGTGACTCAAATTGTACCACTGAACTGGTTATTAAAACAGACCATACATAGATTTACAAGTTAAGGAAAGAAAAATGTGTTATATTTTAGCTAAGAATCTAGAGGGTTTTTTTTCCTCCTTGTTAAAAAATTGTATTAAAGTGAATACTTGGAGGATTTCTATTTTTACAGATCGCAGAATAGCTCATAAATTGCCACAAAAATTCAGATTAATACTCTACATAAAGCGTACTTTTACCCAGCCTCATCACATTAATTGTAACTACAGTACCACAGAGGAGTGAAAGAACTTTGTAAAGTTATTTAAATGGCTCAATTCCCCTGTCTGCAGTTTGAGTCAAATACAGCATCTATTATCCAAGTCAGTTGCTTCCTAAATCTTTGTCATTTTTATTGCTTTGACCTGGAAAGGTTTATTTCAATCCTTCATTTCAAAGAGGAAAATTACTTTTTAACTCCTTTTACAACTTCTTGAGTGAGTTCCAGTGCCATCCCCTAAGGTGCAATTTGATAAATCACATGCAACCAATGATGAGTATGCGACATAAACGCAAACAAAATAATTAAAAATACAAAAACTTACTCCTCCATGGCCGAAGAACTCACAGTAACAGCAGTCACAGTATTTTCCTTCCTTCTGATTTGTGGAAGTTGAGGTACTGGAGCTATGCTCTGAACAGCTATCTTCATCCTGGCTCTCCTCCCCATCGTAGGGCTGATGATCGTACGTGTTACTGTTCTCACAGCGATGGCCCTCACAGTCAGGATCACTGTGTTCAATCAAAAAAAAGCTTATAAAACCCTAATGATAATAAATCAGGTGAATAATAATATTATTAATAATAATAACAACAACTTTTTTTTTAAAGGAACAGGTTCCTGCCTCTACCAGGAACAATGGTTCTCAAACTGGGACACCAGCCACCAGTGATGCACCAAATCCTAAAGCTTTCATTCACTAGCTTGCAAATGGAGACATTCAAAACCAAGCATTAGGATAAAATGATACACAGGAAACTGATCTACAAAAAAATAATTTAGTGACTCCCTGACCAAGCAGCCTAGACTGTTCTGGAACTGCTCTTCCTGGCTTTAAACAGGTAAACTATTTTAGAAGCAGTGACTTCAGCTTTTTAAAATGGAATAGTTTTAAAACTGCTGCCCATCTCATCACTCATGGCATCAAGAAGGTTTCAAATGCAGTTGCAAATCTCCTGGTCTTAAGATAGATTTTCAAGCTCTTGACTTAAATAAAAAAATCAAAAGTCAGCTAAAACCTAAAAGTTCCCATTACCCTGTCTGCAACTTGATTTTGTAGGGGAAATACCAGCACATCTCTTCAATAAGCAGGGATATGGCAGCTGATTTCCCCAGTGCTCTGTGTAACTGTGCACACACCATTTCTACTGCCCAGATCTTCTAAAACTGAGGTAATTTTGCTTCAAAAGAAAGTAGTATTTAAAAAATCCCCCTCTTGTCTATCACTGGGATTTCTTTGTTCTTATATTAGAAAGGTAAAACAGGCCATGATCAGCCTTATCTCTATGTATAAATTTTCTTTCCAACCTCACTTTCCCTCCCCAGAATGCCATCACTGCTTCTGGGTCTCTCCCAGTTAATTTTTTTTTAACAAACTAAAAATACCACATTAGCACCTGGAAACAATAATAAAAGTCTGGATTTCTACTGTGTCCATATTCAATTATCTCCCTGCACTAGGTAAGAAAAATTCTTTACCAAATTACAGTAATTTCTCAAGTAGGAAACAACAGTTACTTATCTTGAGATATCATCAATAAAACCAGTTAATAACAGAAATAAGGGCACTTTCAGAAGCATTTACCAAACTCTACCTAAATCTCACATCATCTTCCAAAAACTTACAGCAGCCAGGAGATTACACTCATAGCATCCATGATCACAGCCCTACAGGTCACAGAGAGCTCACAGCAATGACTCAACTGCTTTTCTTTTATGTCTCCACCCTTCAGACACATCAAAGGGCTGGCACCATTGTCAGCCAGCCACAGTATATAACATTACCAGAAGACAGCTCCACCAAAGTCCTTCCCACCTCCAAGATCTTTCAAAGCCTTCAGAAATCACAAAATCCTTCCACACTAAAACCACTGTATAAATGGAAGGACTAATATCTGAGATTTCTTAAGTGTAGTCAGGAAAATGTGTCACTACAGGGAAGGTTTCAGGACCATGTATGACCCCTTTATAGTTTGAGCTAAATTACAGAGTGAGTTCTCACAGCTTTCCATTCCTGCTTGTCATGTAATGCCAAAGTGGCAGAAAACAGGTATGTTATACAAGAGGTTTGTGTCTCAGCAGCAGCAATCATTAACCAGTAATCAGAGTAAGAAAGAACAGGTTGACTTGCATATCCCAGGTAACATTTCTAAAAGTGAGCAAACATTTGCTTTCAAACCTCTGAATTCAGTAACTGGACTTGACAATGGAAACCATATTTGTGAAGTCTCACACCAATCTGCACTTTGTTTCATTTGCTGAACAAACACAGCTTTCACACCACAACCAGTGGCAAAGGAGAAGAGGTATCTGTATTTTAACTTCCTCTGCTGTAAAAAGGAATGGCAAGAAAAACAACCAACTTACCTGCAGACACTTGGTGGGGCACTTACAGAGCTGTCTGTGGTTGAAGTAGGAGGTGCAGCTGTAGCAGGACAAAGACCTGAATGAGGATCCACAAATCCAGGGGCTGTTGCAGCAGTTTTGGGGAAGGAAGGAGCAGCAAGATTTGGAAGATGTGGTGTGGAGGCTGGAGACAGTGCTGCAGGAGACAGTGAAGGAAGGGATGCTAAACTGGTAGGACTATTTCGTGGTGCAACTGGTGCAGAATGTCTATGGTCCTCTTTATTAATATTGTGGAACACTTCACCTGAATTGGGGGAAAAAAACCAAAACACTCACAATTAAAAATAATTACTAAGACCCCATAAACTATCCATAAAATCATATAAAGTACTGTATATTCTGAGCTTCTATAAAAATAATTTCCATTACCAGTTTCAAACCCTAACATCAAGGTCTTTCACAAAATCCTTCAATCCAAAGTAGAAAGACTAACTCGAAAGTAATAACAGCAATTAACAAAAATCAAGACACAATATTACTAAACCAAACACTTACATAAATCCTTATGGTTAGCTTAATGCACTTGAGCCAGTTATGAAGCTGTGAGTCAGAAATCTTTACCTATTGATGAAGGTCTCTTGGATGATACTTTGAACTGGTTGCTGCTTGACTGCACTGTAGTTGCTGTGCAGGAGACAGAAGAAGTGGCAGAAGAGGTTGCCATGACAACTTTATTAGCTTCCATAAAGGCATCCTGGAAATTGTACAGACATTTCTTCTTTGCAGCATTTTTTTTCTCCTTGCTGTCAGTAACTGCTGTTGTTTCATTGCTAGATGTAGTAGGAAGTGCTTCGGGTCTTATTTCTGAGAGTGCTGGTGCTAATATATCACTCCCTTCATTTGAAACAGAGTAATTAAGAATCACATAATTACTGGAGTGCCTTTATAGGGTTTAAAATTACACATTCAATAATTCAGATGCAGACATAGGATATACTGTTAATGCTGCCTCAGCAGGATTAGTGAAGGGAATCCTCTCCTTTTCTCCTCCATCCTCCCAAATAAAGTAGCTGTAACAGAATGTGCTGGGAAGTCTTAGAGCAGAATCATAAACCCTAAAGACAGAATTCTAAGAATGCCACTAAATGTTTTAACAAGCAGCAAATGCGCTACAGATACCTTCATCCATTTATAAATTAAAAATTTTAATTGGGCAACGTTTTACATGCTGAATATATGATCTCCACTATCTAAAATCCAGGTAGGCCACAAAAAAGAAAAATAACCTAAGATGGTACAATATACCCTTTTACCAATACAAAATTATAAACCAATTATTTATTGATTTTTGAAATTCCAGTTAAAAGAAACACCTTTGTGACAGACCTTCCAGATGAGTCTGCCACCAACCATCTGTTGGAACAGCCACCCACAACTGTATTTGTAAATGGATGAGCTGTTCTATTGGGGAAGTTTTCTGGACATTTTTAATGCCTTGCTTTTTAAGTGTCACTGTAGTAACTTGAACAACTTAGGCGTAGATGAGTCTGAAAAAGAAAGCCAACACACAAAACCCCCAACCCTTCTTTATATACAAGCTGAATTTTAAAAAAGGTATTTCAGTATTTGCTAGGATGTGAAGGAAAAGATTTCTTTCTTCCTAATTTTCCCTTTTTTTCCTTTCACTTCAACCATTAGGATTTCCAAACGTTTTCTGGCTTCAAGCAATCTTTTTTTAGATTTATGCCTCTGTCTTTCTGAATGATAATGGAGTTACCTGTGCATTGTAAGTAGGACACAGTGCCTCATTACCAGTGCTCTTACTCCTCTGTAGAAATAAGGCAGGCTTTTGTGGAGAAGTCTAAAACTTATTTAAGTTTTCCTTTACTTGCCACTTCTTTACAGTATTAAACTTCTGAAGACAAACATAACTCTCCAACAACCACAGATGAAAACCAGCATGCTATTTGTTTGCCTTCAGCATCTTCTCCCCAGGATGTAAGAATTTATTTTTCAATTTTCAACCCAACCGAAGTAGAAGTGGCAGCAAATCTGCCAGAAACCCATCTTAAAAAACCATGCTGATAAAATCCACCATTCCTGAAAAGAAACGTAAATCATAAGGCTTTTAACTAGTCAGTGTGAAGTAGTAACAAACCCTCACCAGGAATTGTGTCAGGCAAAAATGTAGCAGGATTCCAGTTCTTGTCATTCATCACCTCTGAACCCCAAAGACTTATAAATTTAGAGCTATTCCAATCTGGAGTGCTCCCAAAACAGCTTGGATAAATATGATCTTGGAGAGATGCATTGAATACTTGATGCTTGTTTGTATGGTTCTGAACTGGAGCTGGTGGTAATGCCTACAAAAAAAAAACAAAAACAAAGAGTATTTTCCCCATTAATATTCTGTTTGCTTACACAGTCACTCCAACAGCAATATTCAAATATTCAAATCATAGCGTTTTAATTGGGAAAACATTATCAAAAGTACAACAGACAGGATTTCCCAGAATGATAAAAAGACTGATTTGTTGATAACTAATGCATATATGACACAGATTGTATGTACATGTAAATATTTTATACTCACAAAGCATTGCTTTTAGTAGCAACTAACTGATGAACACAAAATACCCAAATCTTGAGGAATAGTTGTGTTAATATATAATTAAAAGAAGCATTTGTATGAATTCAGAACTTGCTAGGAATTACTACTTTTCAAAGCACAAGCTGCCTAAAGAAACTAATCTTCTCTGACAGGACAATCATTTCCACAGAAGACAATTGTCAAAAAGGGATTACACACACTTCAGCATTGAAAAGAAGGGCAAGAGAAAAAGAAATAAATAGTGTAAAATAAAATTTGATTATTTTCTTCCTTTTTTCATTTTCAGGTATTAAGTGATTCCTAACTTAAAATTAACAGGCAATGAATACACCCTTTCCTTTTAAGAACCAGCTGGGGGGGGGAAAAAGAGGAAGCACACACTTTTTCTCGTTTTATAGAGATAAGTTGTTCGGGCTCACCCCACTTCTACTGGATGAAATTCTTTCTAGACATTCTAAAATGACCTTTCTCCCAGAGACCTCATGCAACATAAACATTTATATTCAATTACTGCCACCTTTAAATAGGCTAAGCAAAAGCAGGTTTGTTCTCTTTTTATACTAGATTAAAACTATGCAGAAGTAGATACAGATATTAAAAATATCAGTTCAGTCCAATGACATTACAGACATGAAACTCATGGCCAAACAAACTACTTATATACCTAATCTCCCTTTTTTATAAAGGATTTTCATTATCTGCCTAATGGTGAACGTGGGAGGGGCTAGAAGAACCTGCATTAAAGAAAACCCACGGGTGCAAAGAAACACTTGACGTGGTTTCAGAAGAACAGCAATGGGGTTGCTGGCACATTGCTGCTACAGAACAGAAATAAGGAAGACACCCAGGACAGGAAAAGCCAAAGCAGATGTTAAGAAGGACAAAAAGAGCAAGTAAGAGTTATCTTGGTGGACTGTTCTGCTCTCCTTGCAATGCTGATCACTGGACCAGAGCAGGAGGTGACAAAGATGTACCCAATGACAAAGGCTTTGCCCCTCTCAGCAGCACCCCCAGCTCAGCTTCTTCAAACATAGGAAACAATATCCCCATTAATAGCAATGCTTGGTTTGGACTCCTAGTTCTGAAAAGCTGTCACTTGGTTCCAATTCTTGTTCCACACCTTTTTGCTTAGTACTTGCAAGTCGAAGGTCAGAAGAATTTTGCAGAACCTGCAGAAACGCAGGTTCTCTTGAATGACAAAAAACTTCTTACAAACATGAAGTAAGACTCCTGTGTGTCTGTTTCCTCCAAAAAACCCAACAAACCCCGACCAAAGAGAGAAGAATGAACAAAAAATTTTAACAACCAATCTCAGAATATTATTGCCAAAATAGAATACTACAACTTTTGGATATATATGAAATGAAGACTTAATAGTTCTCTTACTGCTTCCAGCACACAAGACTCACTTTTTCTAATCAGTGAAGACATTCTCAGTCTTCCTGACAAAAAAAAAAATACCCTCAGCCATTCTGTATGAACCTTCCAGCAGCAGAGCATCTGTCTTACTGCTTGCCCCCCACCATTTCTTGCAAAAGGAATACTGCAACCAAACCACAGTGTAAAGCAAGCTCCCATGTTTTGCTGATACTCAGTCATGCTGGTTTATACAGCTGTACAGAACTTTTCCTGGCATGGGGATGCACCCATCTCCTTGCTCAGGCTTACCTTATTGTGTGTGAAGGGAGAAGCAGTGTACAGGGTGGGATGGATAAGCGGACGAGGCAGGTGAGGAATCGTATGCAATGGTATATGTCCATGGATGTGAGGATAAAGATGAAGTGCAGGATGTGCAGGTTTTTCAGGATTCATAAACTGGTGCCCAGCAGGCAGGCGTCCAGTTGCAAGTGCAGAGACTGCTAGTCCTGAGGCTTCTTGTTTGCAAACATGACATTCACAAGCATTTGGACCTTGGTCAGCCTGTAAAAACCCCAACAAAACCCATTAAAAATTCAATATACTCAACACACATAAAATCATAGTAATCAGCAGTATTATTTCATTTTGCATATATTAATTAATATTTTCAGAGCATCCACAGAAGTTTTTTCTAGTACCAATAGAAAAGCCTCATAGTGAAGCAAAAGCACTAGTGAAGAAACTTTATCTTACCTGAAAGAATACCCAAAAAACACAGAGATTTCATACCATACAGATCTAATGTCCACTATCAGTGACAACAAGCAAAATACCGATACAAACCTTGACAGCATTTGATCATTACTAGGCAATCATCCCAGTATAAAAAGAAAAAAAATGAACTCGATTCATATTTTCCACAATTTTCCAAGCATATGGAAAAAAATAGGTGTAGGAAGCAGTGGTAAGAGTTGATGAGCTGATAAAATTGGAAGCAGCCCTCAGCTGCATTAGGCAGAGCACAAACAGCATGTCAGAGGAGGCAATATTTCCACTCTGATCAGCACTGGTGAGAGCAGTGCCAGGCTCAGTTCTCAGTCCCCAGTGTGAGAGACAGGGACACACTGCTGCCAGACCACAGAGATGGGAGCACCTGTCAGGGAGCAAATGAGAGCACTGGGACTTCTCAGCCTCAGCAGAGGAGGTGACTTTACAGTCAAGAGCTTCAAAATCTTAAACCATGAAAAACAAATAAACATCCCAAGACCCAGGATGTTAAGTCATGCAACTAATTTAAATACACAGGGTTTACACAGGGAAAGGTAATCCTCTAAGAGAATATCAAAGAAATATGTGCTAAATGAGTATTCATAACACCCATCCATGCTCTAATTAATTTCAAATAATATTAATATTTAGCAAAGGCCAGGTTGCTCTCCCAGATTTCTCCTTCATACAGGTAGGAATAAGCTTTACACCTTTTCCTGAAGCAACTTCCAATATAACTAACATCTTTCAGGTTTTGACTAAAAGATCAATTGACCAGACAATGTAACAATTCGTTGTTTTAGGTGTCACACTTACCTACTGACAGCTTAATATTTGAAGTTAAAAAATTAATTGATCATCTAAATGTCTTCTCGTTCAACAGCCACATTTCAGAAATTAATCTACTGCAAGATGCTTTTAGATGACTGTACCTGCTGACTGGGGTAAGAAGGTGGTGGACTATCCATTTTTGTTTCATCTTTCCTTAATGCCCTTTTTCCTAGAGACATTTCCTCCTTTTGAGTCCCTGGTGGTTCACCACTGCTCTCCCCATCTGCTTCTTCATCATCTGCTTCTGAGGAACTGCTGCTGGTACTGCTCACCTGAGGGGACTGGACAGCATGAACTCATTAACACGAGGGCATGAACAAGGACAAACATCTCTCCAGTGAGCACATCCAAACCAGAAAAAACCAGGACACTGTAAATGCTGTACCTCATCTTTCAGTGCCATGTTTTCGCCGCCGCCGTTCAGCTCGTTGTGGATTCCGTTCATGTTGGCCACGACCTCTGCATCATCATAATTATTCAGTGGGTAGATATCAGCAAATTTCGCTGATAATGGTGCAACATCATCATCATCACTACCGCTGAGGGGAAAAGAGGCTTAGATAAATCACGGTTATAGTGCAGGCAGCTAGAATAACAAGATGAAATAAAGTTGAGGGCATCCCTCACATAAATGCTCCAATTAGGAGCCAACAGATGGTCTTCCAAGTTGTTCCAACTGAATTTACTTTTTCAAGCAAGTAAAATCAAACAACCTGCCATATTAATCCTACTGAATGTAGCAGTCACACGCCTGAATGACAGACATGATTGAAAGGAAGATTCTCTGCTGCTTCTGGGGAAAATATTTTTCAAACACTGTTTCCTGACCAAAAAAATATGGAATTAATAATCCCAGGATATTGATGACCTTTAATTTGATTAAAAAAGACTTATGCCAATGTCTTCACACAAACTGCAAAGTGGAAAAACCCACAACATAAAATTAGAGTTTTTCCACGTGTTAAATATCACACCAGTAAAAAGGGAACACTGAACCCATCCCAGTAGCTCTTAAATTTCTCAACAGCAATTAAGTTGAAAATAACTCCACATCTGAATGCTTTTCAGAATCTGCTCTAAAATACTTAGTGGAATTTTTCTTGCCTTACAGACAGGTAGTAAAAGGACATGCATGTTTAATTATTCACTCCAGGGAAGTGTTGCAAAGACTGGTTAGTCCATGTTGCTACAATAATCCAGAGCTCTTAAACTGTGCACTTTTATCTTGTTGCATTCCATAAAACACTGAGCCAAAATTTAATTACATGATGGTACCATCAGGCATATTTCAAATGTGCAATCAAGAAACAAAACACAGCAGATAGTATGAGACACGAAATGGCACTTCCCCCAGGAGCAGTGGTATTTCCCTAAAATAGGTTTCTCACTGAAAATACTTGGATTCAACTGAACTAGTTTCTGAAGAGACAAATTGAACAATTTTTGACATTTCAGCACCAAAATTAGTGAGAGTTTATAGAAATGGCAAAGCACACATTTAAGAACATGTAGCTGTTTTCAAGTGCTCCCCAAACGGATTCAGAAACCACAGCTCTGTAATGAAATATAGATAAACGTTTAGAGGAAATGGAACTTAGTGAGTGACAGTCACCAGAAACATCCCCCACAGCAGCACTGTCCTTGTTCACCACAGTGTATGAGCAGGGAACACTGCAGCAAATTCCTTGACTCCACTTACAGAAGGTATTTCATTAGTTCAGTGTTCCCACCACACAAGTAACTCAAGCTGGGCTTTTTAAAGTATTTTTTTCGAGTATCATGTAACAGAGGAGACTTTTGGTCAGCTGGACCATACCCATACTGAGTAGAAAAGCCAGCCCACCAAGAGCTTTACCTCTTTGGAATTACAAAGGGGTGGAAGTCCACCATTAGACTGATGTCTCAAATCTGGTAATGACTTGGATTATAGTCTAAGCAATTGGGTGGCAGATACTTCTGATAGGGAAAATAATTTTTGATGCAAGACATATTAACACAGGTTCAACAATCATAAAAGCCATGATATATAAATATAAATAAAGGGGTTTTTTTTAGGAACTAAAGCAATTCATATGAAATTATGATCCTTCAAAGAAAAGAATGCCAGTTGCCTTGCTCAGTTTAGGAAAATCTGACATTTTAACATGATGCTCTAAAGTAGATCGATATCTGATGTCCTTCTAACTGCAAAGCAGGGAAGCACACACTACAAAAACTTCTAGAAATACTGGCAATATAGTATGTTCAGAAATTCTCAGAAATTTGACAGCATCTTTTTTTAATATATGTATGTTAGCACAACATCCAGCTGGAGTTGTGGCCAGCTGAACACAGTACCATTATTAAATAATTTTCTGAAGCAAAACTAGCATTACATAATGACAGCCTGCCAGTGTCATTTACTTGCTTAAGTTCGATTCGCTATAAAAATTTAAAACAGAAAAAGGAACTTACAAAGTTGGTGCAGAACCATTATCTGCAAGGATGAGTCTGGGGTGTTGCTGAATTGTGATAGGTGAGCTGGAACCTGATCCTGAACTTGCTGAAGACATACTGGGTGGGCGGATCTCAGATAGATAATCTGGAGCAGAATCAATCTGCAGCGGTAACTGGTTAATGTGGATATCGTCCGTTATGGGAGAATCCATGATGCCACACGTTAAAATGTGGGAAAGGCTGCAGTCATCACAGGTACATCTGCTCAAGAATGAAATTACACATTTTTATGGCCTTGTTTAACCAGCATTTATTTAATATAACCACACTCTTTGTTCCAATAACGTATTTCTTTTTTCTTTGAACAGGAAAGTGATGACTTATTATGATTTCACACTAAAAACATCAACTCACCTTCTTCTATAATTACAGTTGGGACAGTCAGGCATGCTCAAACGTGATGACAGCATGTGTCTCATTGTGTCTGTGAAGTTGTTCTCTCCAGATAGCGCTTTCTTGTTATTAAGCTGGAGTAAACAGTAAAGGCAGTGTTTTAGTAGTGCAAGTCTTCCCGTTAAAAATTCAATGGCACATTTTGACAAGTTACATAATCAAAAAGGGTTCTTTGGGCAAAATAATTTCAAAACACAGTAATTCAGAATAATTTCATTATGGTGGCATTTTGATCACAAAAAAGGAAGTGCAACGTTAAAATGACAAACATTTGGCATCAGTACTCTTCAAATAAACTTTGTCTCTAGTATGAAATAAGAAAGTGGACAAGTCCATCTCCTTGACTCATCTGTATGTACGTCTTGTATGGCATCTCTGCTGATGCATTCTGAACTTGAGTAGTGTTTGTCTTGTTTCATGATATGCACAAAAGGACACTGCTGACAAACGGAGAAAGCAAACTGACCCTTAACTTGCAAATAAAAAAATAATTAGGACTAATTTGGTAGCTACAACAGTATAGAGTCAAGAGTAGCTGCCCAAAACAGGACTTGACTGTGAAAAAATACAATCCAAATAATCTCCACCTGGCAGAGGCCTAATCCTGAAAGCACCTAATTTCATTAGATACCTACAAGCCTTAGGTTAAACAAGGATGTCCCTAAGCTCCCACTTCTATAGAAGCCCAAACCTGATCCTTACCTAAGCAGCCATGGTCTTACAGCTCACTTAAGGCCAATTAGGATCAAGGAAAAAGAGGATTCTTCCTCAAGTCCTCTGAGGAGACCTGTATACCAGATGTTCTGAAGACATGGTTAACACAGGCTTATGTTCCTTATAGGAAAAAGTACTTACTGATGACTGCTTTGAGACATTGCCAATTTAAGCTTAAGTTTAAGTTTATTAAAATGTACTATCATACTCTCTCTGGCTCATGACTAGCGTTTCTTTCTGCATACTGGTACAGGAACGGAGAGGTTCTCCATCCAGAGTTGACTCTAGCCGAAGCACACTGTACTCTTATGGAAAGCATGATGCACACTTGAACACTTCTAGGCTGCAGAAAAGAGTACTGAGTCTTAAACAGCAGTTTGATAATCAGGTAGAAACTTCTACTGGCCCCTCTCTGGTTACAGCTTAAAAAAAGGAACACAGTTGTGCTCAGCCCTTTCCCCAAATATCAGATGCAGGAGCTGTCTCTGAGTCTCAGCAGGCAGAATCACCTGCCCTGAGAGTGAGGCTCAGACTCCTGCACACACACACAGCAATGTGTTAAACTCCTGAGTACAATATTCCCTGCATGTACCTCCAGACAGCTCCACACTCAATGTAGTGGCTGTTTTGGATCCTACTCTAGGGCAACAAAAATTCCCCTTTGTTTTTGCACAAAGATTTTAAACACCTGGCATCCAGTCCCAAGACTACAGTGTTTATGTTTTACCTTGTTGTAAATGAGATTAGAGACTTTTACCTGCTCTTCTTGGATCTCACTTTTCTGTATTTTAGCTGATCAAATCTCATGCCTGGCATAGTTGCAGAATTAGATTGCACAGAACTAGTACAACATACTACACTCATGATTGCATCTTACAAATAAATGGTATGGAAAAAAAATCCTACCTGCTCTTCAATAAAACGCCTCTGTTTAAAAAACTCCCAGTCTTCCTTTAGCATGCGTTGTTTTGTTTTCATTGCCATCTAAAACAGAATTTGAGGAAAATGGAATGATTTAACAATAGAAAACCTACTTTGTTGTCAAGTGGCCTGCTTCATTAAACTTATCTTAGCTATACTATTCTGCAAGTACTTAAACAATCAGTATGAAACGTGTTTTATTTGCTAATTATTTGAGTCACTTAAAAGATTTTATATTAATTTACATCATTTTTCAGTTGTATTTTCCATTTGGATTTTTCCACTGTTACTCCTCATGTTAATATTTATTTTCATTAAATAGTTGCCTAATATTTTTAATAAACAGTGATTGGTATTAAACACTCAATCCATTAAAATCTAGACATACTGGACTTATGGCAAGGCCTCAGTGAAGGCTCAAGTGTAAATCCTGAAGTATTGCATGTGGAACTAAACAGCCAAAGACTCAAAAGAATCAAAAGTAGTCATCTAGACGAATTATTTCTCAAAGCTTTTTGTGCCCCTTGATTTAAGGTTGGAAAAATACTTTATAATTATTTGTCTTTCAAATCATAACACCATAAAAGCACATAGAGTCCATAACTTTTTGTACACAAATGATATTTTTCTCATTTAGTAAATAAATTGACTCTGAGGGAACACAAAAGCTTTCATGAACTGTAACACAACAAAACACAAGAACAAAACTCCTTTGGTTGTATCTTAAAACATTTTAACAGCATTACTTCATCAGTGAGGAAAAACAACTACCTGGGTTATCTTTTAGAGTTCTTTTTTAAAATTTACCTAAATAATAATCATCATAATCCATCACCCTACGGAACATAAGAAATTGCTTCATAAATTAGGTTAGTGAGCCAAAGCCCAGTAGGTTACCCTGTTAGCAACATTCATTTTATCTTCAAAAGCATGCCTCCAGAAATTGATACTTGATAAAAAGTTTAAAGTCCCACTACTAAGTAAATTATTGCTATTATCATTATTTAACTTAGGAAGACAAAATTTTAAGCTGGAGATCTGAAGCAGCATTAAGTAAAAAAAATTGCCTAATTAATTTCTGAAACTACCAGCATCATATTTTAATTACTACTGTGGATTTGATTTCCTTTGCTCCAGTGACATAATGCTAACAGCACAAAATTAGTTTACCATGTTCATGTGTGTTTAAAAAAATAAGAAAAAGAGACACCCATGAAATATTCTGAAATCACTCATACAATTTCTCAGACACTTTAGAACATACTGCAGAGCCTGTGGCAAGCACCATCAGAAATTTCATCCTGGATGAACTATCAGCTCCTGAGAACCCTTGAGCTATATTTAAAGCCAGCGACACACACTGGTCTGGGTGCCCTGACACCTGAACCCTCAACATCAAAGTCAGCCCCCTCCATTCACTACACTTAGGAAGATAAGACTGTTAATGCCAGAGAACGACATTTAAAACAGCCAGTGCATTAACTGGGAGCTGCCTACTCAGCCTGCCAAGGAACTGTCACAGCAAACAGCAGGGGATAACCTGGTACCTGAGCACTAATGGCAACTGGAGCTGACACTCAAGGTTTCCTACTTCCACCTTTGCAGCCTTTCCAATACTCCATGTCTGCAAGTATCTTCAGGTATTGATTCCATAAATAATAGAAACCCACTTCTCTCCCTCCTTCTCCCCAGTGAATATTTATTTCACCAGAGCAAAGCAGCAGTAATACAAGAGACATCAATCATGCCCAAGAACTCTCCCAAGGAGTGGAGAGATAAATCCAAATGCCATCAGAAGAAAAAGTTCACACTTCAGTCTTGTACATCTGGATTGGATATGCTGTTACTGCTGCCCAGTGCAGAAGAGAGGGCCACTACCATCCTCTTCCTTCCTCCCTATTTATGTGAAGCTAAGAAGTTTTTCAGCTCCATCAGACAAGCAGAACAGACAGGTGAACGGGAAGTTTTCTACTCTGAAATAGATCTAATCTTGAAATGAAGCCACCAGTCTGGTCAAAACAGAAACATAACATTAAATCATATGTGAAAACTCTGATGCCCATACACACATCACAGGATGCTTGTTCCTTCCAAATTTTAAAGTCTGCATCAAATGTAAATTGCACATTTGAGCTTCCCAAATTCATGTGTGAATCAATTTTCTTAAACTATTTCACTAGAAATAATAAAAATAATTCCTCCTGTCACCAACTCTCAGCACACAAAAACACCAACTGCTTCAGTTATCTGCACAGCCACCATAAAGACAAAAAACAATTTATGCCCATGCTATCTTGTCTGTTAAGTTGACCAGGACTGTAACAAGAATAAAAATTGCACATTAATATGGAGAGTCAAGCAAGAAGCTCTGCCTGGGCAAAAACATTTCAGTTTTTAAAAAAACAAACAAACAAACAAAAAAACCCAAAAAACCCCAAACAAACAAACAAAACAGCAACAACACCACCACCCTTTGGCACAAAGCACACATGACTGTCTAGCCACTACTTGTTGAAATAACCCAGGACCTCCTCAGGTAAATGTAGTGTAAGTTTGGTAAGGAAATTAGGATGTGGATGTACAGGCTGCATAAACTCTCCTGTACTCAAGACTTGCCTCAGATTTAATTCATGATTAATACAGGCACTGACACAGATAATTCTTATTCTGAACTTGATCACAGCATACAAACATGGCCCACCAGTTTATTGAGTTTCTGTGCATGACACAGCCATCCTACACAGTCTTAAACAATTAATATTTGTATTGCTTGCAAGAGCTATTCTCTTTCTTTACCAGCAAGTAACATAATATAGCGCAGTGGAAGGTCCATCAATTATCTTTGCTGGTGCCCTGTTTTGGGTAGAGTTCCACAATACATACATGAGAACTATTCTTCAATCTCTTTGCTTTTTAACTCTTCAAACACTACCAACAAAACCTCACAATTTTGTTGAGCCAAGAAGCAAGCAACTAATGAACATGCATTCACTGGTAAGATCCACAGTTCTGTAGTAGCAGGGCTTGCTGATTTCTACCTTGTTGAGAAAAATATCACTGCAAATTCAGGTAAGATGCTTATGCTGAATAATGTATTTTTGTCAAAAGAGTATAACCACAGGTTATCACCAACACAGGGTTTAAGGCATGACTGGGAAAATGCTTTTTCCTATAAACTAATACCAATATAAATATCAGCATCTTCTTTAAAATCTGATGGTTAAAATTTTACAATTGTTTCCCCCACATGCCCCCAACCCTTGCAGGTACTTTAGTCATTAGGAAGTAACTCATCGCATTAAATCTCCCCAGCTGGGAGATGAGGGCCTGTTTGCATAGCATACAGGCTTCACTGAGCAAATTTTAAAAATGCTACAAGATGAGACCTGGGGCAGCTGCTTTGTCACTTGATAAAAAGAAATACAGAAAAGTCAGTTAAGAACTGATTATCAAGTGGTGCAGAACAAACAGTCAGAAATCAAATATGAATGTGACTCTACAGAAATGCCATTTAAAAAAAAATAGGTGAATGATGGCAGTGAAGTGGACTCTTGTCTTGCCGGAGAGGTAATATCAGATAGCCATGACACCCTGACACCATGGGAAAGATGATTTCTAATAGTATAAAGTGCGAGATAATGACTTTTTACTGAGCTGCAATCAAGTATACTGGCTGCACAAAAGCCAGACCAAGAGAAAACTTTTTAACTCAAAGCTCACAGATGCAGTCCCCAAATATAGAGTAAACTCTAAAAATAAAATTATTTATATCCTGTTTCCATCGTTAAGGCACTGGAATTAATGGTAAAAGTTCACTTAAATCTACAAGACAGGGAACCACTTGTAAAGGACATTTACAGTGCATCATAAGACTGAAGTATGCTTGTCATCTAGAGGAGCAACACTGCATTACTGAACCTCAAATTAGTTCTCCATATTCCCATTGCTCATAAAACTTCAAAATAGACGAAAAGTTCTATAAAATTCTCTATCATCAGTTATTTCAAAGACATTTTTTCTTCTAGAATACTTAAGATTGAACTAAACAGGTTTTTACTCTTTTCCCTAGGTGTTTCTAAAAAAATTAAGCTTTTTGAGCATGAGACAGAACCCAAAGGTGAATATTTTGAAGAGTATAAACAAGCACTCGCAAAACAAACAGCTATTTTTCTGAAAATTAAGCTCTCAGCAGTGTAGGAGTCCGCACAATAACATGGTAATTTTCTGAAACACAGCACAAATTCAGAAGAATAAGCTATCAGACCATATACTTGATTAAAGGACTGCTTCAGAGGTCCAAATATTTAAAAGCTACCTCTTTCTGGATTTCATTTAGCACACTTATTTTGAAAGCTTAGGGGTTTTGTGGAATGGGTTATTTTTTTTTCCTGTGGCTCATTTAGTGGCTAACATAATTATAAAATGTTCAAAGACCATCTCTAAACAAGAACACAACAATCTGCTTCAACAATTTAAATATGCCACTGTACAATCACCACTAAACCTTGGTAAGTTAATGCTTTTCCATTGTGAATGACTAACATGAATGAAAAAGGTTACATTTTGTTGCTTCAAAGCCCTGTAAAAATAGCCAAGAAATCATTCTTCACTGAAGGCACAGTCCTGCAATGGCTACTCCCTACATAATCAGTCCTGAGACTGTTGGCATGACTCTTACCTGTTCATCAACATAATCATCTATTCTTTTCTGGCATTCAAGCCATGCTTCAGCAACTTGGCCCATTTCCTGTTCCAGCTGATGATACCTTTGTAGCAAGGTACTATACATATCTTCACTACAGGAATCTTGTGTTGTTCCAAGCCTAAAAGTTCAAATAGCACTTGTTACGGAAGAGACATTTCACTGAAGAATCACGCTTTTAAATTCTGCCACCCAAAAAGAATGCTATGAAAATGTGATTGTTGACATACCTAGGCCCACAAAGCTACTTGTAACACAAAAATGGAATATTTTAGTAGTTTTCCAAAAACTGTTCAAACCCTGCTTATTCCAATCTTCTGTAACTAACAATAGCAAGAATGTGGGAAGTGCCACATTACTGGAGCCTCTTTCCCATGAACAAGCAGATGACAAACTTGTTTGTTCAAATTTTGTTGCTTGATATATTTATCCTTCCAAATTCTATGGGCTAAATATATATGTTGACTATCCACTGCAGAGCTACATAATAAAAATAAAGCCAGAATCTTGTTAAGCAGCACTCTCATGACCAGTGCTAAAAAGATGAGTAGACGAGTTGGAGCTCCAGGTGGGAAATGTGCTGTACAATGACACAAGCAGTTCTCTACTATCACTTGAGCAGCATGGAATTCAAAACATGGGTATGGCAGCCACTGCTGAGTGGCTCTGTGAGGAAGTTCAGAAATAGGAGACAGACTCACCTCCCTTCCTACTGCTGCATCTTTGCCCAGCATGATGCTTCTTAAGTAAATATGTCAGCTCCCAATACACTGACTTTACAAATAACAAAAGGCAAAACTTTACTCAGTAACGTGTTTAAACCACACTGAATTGTAATGACCTGCCAATTGACACAAATAAACTGAAGCTTTACAACATTCTTCTACTCAGTAATTAAACTGTGTGATAATTAATTAGTCACAGAGGTTGTGTAGCAAATCAAAGCCAGTACCATAAAAACAAAATTGAAGCATCTCAAAACTTGGTATTTTCCAGCTCCAGCAGTTCAGGGAGGTTTGTTACAGATTTTCATTGCAATAGAATGTCACCTCAGCCTCAGAACCACACAGTCCTGCCTGTCACCTGGCACAGAACTAAGCCCTTAATTTTAACCTGGCAATTAAGCATAATGAAGAGCTGAGCAAACAGACAACTCAGTAAGCACCCTGTTAAAGCTGACAGTGTGAATTTGCCAATAAATTCAAATTTGCTTTGTCATTTTTTTCCCAGAACCTGCAACACAACCATTTAAGGATGCACAAGCAACTCTGCACATTAAAACTTGGGATGTCCATGGGTTGAAGAGCACAAAAAGAAGTTTCAAGGGACACGGTGCCTTTAGGATACAAGACTTCCCTGTCAACTCAGGTTACTAGACCACAAATTGCTACTTATTTGGAACCTCTGTTTCTGATTCTATGTAATTATGTGAAAATCTGATCCCTACTATACAAAAATCAATAATTTGTTCTCATAACTGCTCCTGACTAGTACTATTCTTTCACACAGTAGTTGTGCACAAATTATTTTTAAAAATATGCTCAAATTAGAAGCAAAACAACTCAATTTTAAAAATTTTGTATTAGCAATGCAACAGCATTTAGACTTTAATTTTTTATTGTAACTCTGAGTAACGGTAACTTGATACTAGTAAATACTCTTTCACCCCTCAAGGCACGTATAAAGCAACAATTTAGTTAATATTTCAATTCTCTAAACAGAGGTAGAGTATGTTCCTCGACTGCAGTAAAAAAAAAAAAAAATGAGGAGGATAACACATACATAAAATTTTACAATAATTGCTCACTTTAAAGTAACAGACTTGCAAGCAATACCTGTTGACAAACTGTATGCCTACATGTTTTGATCAGGAACACAACTTTTTGGACAATGGCATTTAAACAAAGCTCTGCAAATATCCTCACCACTGTCCCATTCCCTGCTGGGAAAGCAAAGGGGACAGAGAAGCCCCAGGTATCACTTCATTGGTCACCACATCCCAAAAAAGCAGTGTGGTGAATGTCAGAAGCTGCATATAATCAGAAGCATCTTAACCAATCAATATTATTTAACTTCTAAGAAACTCTTCATATTGACACCTTCATCAGAAGTACTACCCACTCACCTTGGAAAGGACTGGATTTCCTCAACCACTGATTTGATGAAAACACATCCTTATGAAATGCTGTGTCTGACCTGCTAATTAACTCTTGCTGAGCCAGGGACAGCCCTTACAGCTGGTCTGCAGGCTGAGCTGCCTCCTAAACCAGCCACAGATGCTGACTGTGTAGCCAAACAAGCTGCAGCACATTAAGACCCTGGTAGTTTACCCCAGCAGATGTCCCCTGTCAGCTGTGGAATAGTGACTGACACAGCTGCTCTTGTATCAGCTGAGCAAACTCCATCTCCTCACTGCTGCTGTTTAACCCTGCCTGTGTGAACACCTTTTCCAGTCTGAGCATCCTTGGAACCAACCACAGAACACTACACAGCTTGAAAAAGCCAGAGATATACATAAAAATTAGTGTTTTAAACAAAGGATGAAAGAAAGGATGAACAAACAAACTTTAAGCGAGGCTGAGGTGCCCAAATGCCATTTTACATTTCTCTACAGGAAGAGAAAATATTGAGGCCAATGCTCTTGGTAAAGAGCCTCTGGCAATACTTTCTCTACTGCACATAAGTTTACCAAATGTCCAGAGGGCTAGGCTGATCCCTGCTTTTCCATATGAAGCTTCTGTGATGGAACAGTTCTCCACTAATTTGGACACCAGAAACATATGCTTCCCAGAGAAATCAAGTTCTGACTCTTCAAGACACTGAGAACTCAGCAATAAAGCCCTAAGAGTTCCATGAATACAAACAAAATCTATGCTTATCAAAGAAAAACCAGACATATGCTATATAATCTAGAAATGGGAAGCTTGTGCTGAATCTTTGTTATCAATAAACAACTCATGTCAATCAAACTAGGCAAAACAATAAGTTCAATGGTGTTTCACATAAAGCATCTAGGGAACACAAATATCCTAGAAAAGAAACTCCTGCAGGAAGAGATTCTGATCCCATCATATCTGTAAGCTTTGAAGGTGGCTGTCACCACAGTACCAGCAGAAAAACAACTTCTGTTGCTCTGACTTAAATTGCAGTAGCACAGAACAGGAAAATGAAAAGAAAAATGCTTTTGTTAAGAAATAACCATAAAGTTCACCAAGACCATTCTCAGCTCTGCTGATAAAGGCAATATAAAGTCAGGATTGCTGGAGTAAAAAGATACAGAGAGGCCTTGTCAAAAAGCATGGACATGATGAAGGATAATCACAGGAAAAGAAGCCACAGATCACTGGAAAAATACACAATTAAACAACATGCTGTTGAACACGGCAACGAAATAAGCTGTTGAGGCAGGGGGAGAAAGGCTTTCAATATCAGCCAGTTTCATCTGAACAAATCAGGTAACTTATGAGGGACCTCAGACTTCTTGCTGAGCCTGGCAACAATTCAACTTTTTTGTCTCTTCTTTTTTCCTTTCTAGTATCTACTAGCAAAAGGAGGACTTAAAGATTTTTTTTTTTATTCATTATGCACAACATATCTTGTTACAGAATTAGTCAAACTCCTCTGGTACCATGGAAAGTTACCCAAGACAACACCTTTAAAACATGTGTACACAGATCATAAATGTGTCTTCATCACAAACAAGACTGAGAGGTCAAACTCTTTGGCAGTACACAAATTACAAGCAGAGCAACCCTACTAAGAAAATACACAATTTAATGCCTCAGGAGCTTTGAAGTCATGAGACCTACAAGCATACAGCAAGGGGGTTTCTCCAATGGAAAGATGGCTTAAAACTCCAAATTCAATTCTGTGCACTATGGGAAGCAGAAGGTAATAAAGGTTTTAATTTGCTTGTAGAGCTGTAAAAACAGCAGCAATGCCTGATAATTGAAAACAGTCATACCATCAGTATTTACACAGCATGCTGTCATTTTACTGGGTAACCTACAACTAAGCAAATCAGGGTTGTAATTCTTCTGACAAGCAAGTTATGACAGCAGCCTGCTCCATCAACAACAGTTTTCAAGAGAGATCTGCAAAGATTTTTACCAATTGTAGCAGCACTTTTTTTTTTTCATGCTGAGGTTGCAAACGTGGGTTTTCATTTCTTCTTGAAATCACAAAACAAAAGTTAAACTCTACCTTAGCTGTGACACCAGCGTTGGCAAGCTATTCTGCAGGAGTGGCTCAGAAAATACCAGATTTTCAAACAGATGCTTGTTGTGCAATTCCCATGTCACCTGAAATTTCTTCAAATGTTCATTTTCCTATAATAATAAAACAACCAGAAATAAACCAGGGTTAAGGAAAAAGGTAAAATTCTGTACAAGGCAAAAATTTTTTAAAGTCTGATTTCCTACAGGCTGTACGAACCAGATCAGATTTTATGCAGTTTTAATACCCAAACCCTCAGAACTGAAGCAATTTTTAACAACTTAAATAACCACAGCATCATTCCTTCTAAACTGTCATGAATTTGAGAAAAAAAAAGTTAATTTAAAAAAAAATCAGTCTGCATTATTCAAAGTTCCCATTCATTTCTTCACCATAAGACATTTTATTATCTGAACCTGTAATTCTCAGATTTTCTTGTCAAACAATTGTCTATTTATGATTATTTTTAAAGTTTTTTTTAACTTAGTATAAGACACATATGAAATGTCAACCTATAATCTTTATTCAAAACCGACATAGAATCAAACAAGCAGTTCTCCTCAACTGCAGCTTAAAGAACAAAGCTCTCTAAACAGAGGAGACCAACAGCTTACTTTTCTAGTAAGCGGAATATTTTTGCATTTGAGGTTATTTAACACATAATTGTATGTAATTTCAAGAGCTAAACCATAAAACTATTATCATTAAACCACCAGAATTCAAAACACGTATAATACACTTACCAGGCAGCAAGTTTTCCTACACATAAACCAGCAATTTGCAGGTTTTCTATACCTGGACCCACCCACACAGCAGAATTAAATGGAAGCTCTCAGATCATCAAGTGGGCCTTGGGCACTACAACCCCAAGCACCCAGAAACACCATTATATGCTGGAATTTTAAAGTTTTGTTAATAACAGTAGACTAAAAATTAATCCAACCAAACATATTTATATCATACTTGAAGACTATCAGCATTTAATAAAACAATTAAGTTCAAAGTATTATAATTAAAAAGGATGGGTGGTAGGGTTTTTCAGAGTTGCACAAGACATGTGTACTTCTTGAGTATCATTTCTTCAAGATATTTTAAATTTCTATAAAAAGCTAATAATTTCTCAAGGTTCACTGAGACAGGTTGATTTCTTAAGCAATTTTCCCATTATGCTGTGAACAAAACAATCAACACTTATCTACAAACTCTTGTGTATCAGTCTGTGCAGGTTATGGTTTATGGGGTCATTCTCGTGAAGTACCAGACAAGTTTTCTTCTCTAGTCTGCATGCTGTGTGCTTGAGGGCCCTTCTGTATTGACCAGAGTTTTTCCAAATTGCTGTCACTATAATCTGTCACTCCCTGCATTGGTGGGGCACAAAGCTTTAGTTCCTGCTCTTGAAATCAGATTGATTCCTTTGAAAGGGATGACAAAAACTGTTCATAATTCATTGAGAAATCACTTTCTTACAGGTGGAGGTTCAAGGCATTTCTAGAGTACACTACATGCAAAGCTTTCATCCTTGAAAGGCAGGCAGCACTAAGTTTAGAGACCTTGGCACATGTTTCAGCTGAAGATTCCTTCTTCTGCAGTGTTCTGGTATCTTGAGAGGAAACCTCCATGCACACTGAGAAAGCTAGTGACCCTATACCTGTACTGTGACATACTAGTCCAGTTCATAAAAAGGTTCTTTAATAAATCTAAGAAATGTATGACGAGACTGTATCCTACATTCTCACATTTCAGTTTCTCAAGGTCACAGCTTTGTAGAAACATTTTCAGTACTGACTGGGATGCAGAAGGAAAAAAACAAGAAAAAATGGCATATTTTGTGTTTTCTTATGCTTTGTTTTTTTCCAAAGAGGAGAAGAATTTTATTTTACTTTTAATTTTGTCAGGAAAGGGGTTGACTAGGGAGTTCCAGCATCTTCTGTTTTCTCATGGCTATTATTTCCATCTCTCATACCTACCAGTTTTCATAACTCCTAGTTCACAGTAATTGCCAGGAAAAAGGTATGGAATGGTTATTTTCTGATCAGCTGTGTAATTCTGGCACTAATGGGTTCATTATTGGCAGATCCACTTTGAGAAAGCTAAGGGGCACTGCAAACCATTTGCTTTACAGCTGAACAAGCTGCAAGGCAAATCAACCTCAAGAGCAACCTTCTCTCAAGCACCTTGTTAGAAACTTAACGACTGCAAAAAGCAGCCAGCAAACAGCAGATAGCAGTGACCTCACATCTGTACTAAGTGATAAAGCTGGGAAAGATAATACACACAACAGCAAATACAGAGCACTGACAACAAAAAATCCCATCAGATATGCTCAAGGTTCTTAGAAGAAACAACTTCCTGCTTTGCCAATTTGATTTTATTGCCAGCCCTACCTCTAATGAAAGCCTGCTTCCTCTCCTCACTTATGGCCACCATAGTGTATGTTCCATCTTTTTTTTCCTCTCTTTACCCATCCAGTCACTTTCACCTAACTGGCAATAAAATCCCAATTCCCCATTTTAGCCACCTTTTTTTTTTTCCTCCTTGCACAAAGCTTACACAAGAAAAGGGATGGGCAGGTTAAGGACATTAACAAAAGACGCACAAGAAAGGATTAATAACAAAACAGGATTAATAACCTTCTAAGACCTTAAACAAATAGAATTACAGAATTTGTTTAGGGTATTACTCACCTGATGGACAGTTACCCAAGAAGAAATTTTTGAAGGCTACTGCCTCTTTTATATCCAAAAAGTAATCCCAAGTCTAACATCATAACCACTTGACAATAAAAGCATTTAAGGAAGAACTTTAGAAATAATAAATTACATTGCAGATTAAGTCTGAGGCAACACAGAGTATCCATCCTAGACAGTGAGTAAAAAGTTGAACATGGTAGCAACGTGCTACACACAGAAGTTGGTGTCCTTAATCATAGTTGTCAAGAGACCATCAAAGATTTACAGGAAGTGTTTTCCACATCAGGGTATCTAATACTTTGCAAATCTGTTTAAAGTTTTTCACAGTATGTGCCACAAACAACATCCCATCTTTTTCTTTGTGAACAAAAAATAATTTCATCAAGCCAATATAAGAGATGCCTGCTCCACTTTTCTGAATATTGAACTGCATTTTCAGAATCTCAATCTCTAAGGACGAACACAAAAAGAACCTTACAATTTACAACCCCACCAGACACCTGAAAGAGCCCAGAAACAACGGTCAGCATTAGCCAAGCAGGAGCACAAAGGGTTTTCAGCCTTACCAGAGTAACTAGGAAGGCGCTGATTGTACAGGCTGCCTGACACAGCGCACTGTACTCTTCAAGCAGGAGGGAGATGAACTGCTGTGCCTGGGGGGGCCCTTCTGTCGCCAGTGTTGATGCAACCTTAGATCCCAGGGACAGGTGTCTGAGCAGACGAACCTTCATCTCAAGCACATATTCTCTGGCTTGCTGCTCCAATCGTTGGTAAAGCTGGTATGGATCTCTTTCACAAAGCCTTCATTTTGAGAATATTTGTGACAGAAAAGAAAAAAAGAAGAGCATGTAATCAACAGTTTTCATTTTTCTAGAAGTATTTATTAGTTACCATTATTATAGTCAAAAATAACCTCAGTGGCTCAGGTTTAGAGAAGTACTTTAAATCTCAGAGAACATAGTCCAGTCCTTCACTTCTACCCTTAGGGGACTGAGCTCCTGTGCACCTTTAGGACTAGGATGCCTGCACACCTGACTGATTTAGAACTGCACAATTTCACTTGAATTAATGAGCTCAAAATCTTAACTCCATTCACACCCTGTAGGTACCCAGACTCTTCAGAAAAGCTTCTTCACAACTTCTCCATGCTGTTGTTAACAAGTGACAAACTGGTGTCTACAGAAGAAAACTGAATGCAGTGGCTGCTTTGAGCCCCTTTAAATAATTCAACTTCACTCTAAATTTCTGTGCATGGAGTTTAAGCATGCACAGAATGCTTTTTAGGGTATAGGGAGGTGGGAAGAAGAAATGAATGGGCTAAGTACTTAAGAGTTAGGTGAATAGAAGTCTGCAGCTATCTAATCCGTGCTTTTCCCTCAGCACTCACAAAGCAGTCCCATCACACTGCCATGAAGTGTTCCAACATACAATAGGGACATTACTTGGCACCACTACTCATTCCAACAAAGACGACCAGACACTTCATTTTTTGCCAGCTGTGTCTGACAAGAGCCAAGCACAGAAGTGGGAATTTCTGAATTTCTGCCTTTTACACAGAGTGACTCAGCTACAGCATGGTCTTCTGCGTGCCATCTAAATCGAAGAATTCTTTTTTTTTTTTAATGTATTCAATACCTACACTGACAAGCTTTGTAAAAAAAAATTCTGCATGATATTAGCACTACAGCCTGGACACACTGGTGCCTGCCCAAACCACATCCTTTTTTTTCTTTTTTTTATTTTACATTTTGTAGAGCATAACAAACTCAAGTGAAAAAATAATCCAACTGGCATTTAAGGTTTCCTCCTTTGAGATCCTGTTTCTGTCTCTGTATTTTAATTTTCTCTCTCAAAAGTGAAAAACAGTTCTGAGTAATGAAAGCTTCTGAGTACTTAAGAAAGTTACATAGCATATGTTCTGATTTCCAAAATTTTTCCATTAAGGAGATGCATAACATCAATAACCATTTTAACTGTGATTCAGTTTTAATTACAACACACTATGAAACATTTAAACATCTTTGATTTCCAAGCCTATATTGCATGTTTTGATCACTTAAATAAACGAAGTGTGACTAATAGGGAGGGACATTGTACTGCTCTGCTGTACACAACTCCCATTCCAAACCAGTTTTTATATAAGCAAAGTGCAATATGCTTATTTAATTATCTATTAAAGCCAGTTCAGGTGTACAGTCATATTAAGAGCAGTGATAGATGAACTTCTCTTTCAAATGTGTCTTTACCTCACCAGAACTCAGGTTCAATTAGGAATTGCACATGAGAACTATAATGGGTCAGACTGCTCAGATCTTGGTATATTAAGCACACATGGAACCAAGGAAAACAAAAATTCCTTGAGCTCACACTGAGTTAGACACTGACATGATCCTACTGGAACCCTTTAAGGTTTGCCACACTGTTCTTAAAAGCAAAAACCCCACCACTTAGGATCTCATCAAGCCCATTTTTCCTTCAACACCTACAAAAGCTACAATTGTGACTTCTAAAACGAGAATGAAATTGGAATCCACCTCATCTAGTGATCAATGTCCAATATAACTTGTTTATTTTTGTAAAATTTCTTCCAGCTGTTACAACCACAGTAAGTTGCAAACACTAATTAGTACTACTAACTCAGGCTAGTTCCACAATAAGATTTTCACGGGGGGCAATTCAAACTTAACACTGTCTTATGAATAAGGCTTTTTGAAGAACAACATTCTGGGACCCTTTCATAATTACACATTTATATTACTATTGCAAACAGCATATGAACTTAATATCTTCCTGTACATTCAAATTAGTATTGAAAAGTCCTGAATAAAACAGAATATTCTCTGAAGTAATATACCTATCCACCAGCTCTTTCATTCCTTCTTTATCTGGTACCAATGACTGGTCTTGGTCGTCTGCCAAAGGGGTCCCAGCTTGCCGATAAACACACCGAACCATGTATCTGACTTCAGACCAGTAATTCTGAAGCTGCTGAGGTTCTCGTTCAGGCTCTGCTGAATTTTCTCTGCATGTGAAGACAAAAAGAATTACCCTCTATTTGTATGTATCACATAGGTGTATTGATTCCTATCATTCCAGGAAAAAAGTACATCTGAAAATGCCGAAAATAAAGTATGAAACTGGGTGAATACTGCCATCCCAAAATTACTGTTGCTGTCAGACAAGCTGTTTCAAGAGTTTAAGGACACACCTACAAACAAGCTATAACACTGCCAAAATCTGACAACAACCACTGTGCTGCTGAGGTTGAGTTCAGTTCTTACCTGCGTTCATTACAGGCCTCACAGTTGCACGCTATGTCTGAAGGAGAGGAATTGCTCAGATCTGCAGCAGGCACTGTCTGTGCACCAACAGTTATTCTTCCTCCTCCTACAGATTCCTGCTGTGATCCACTGTTTCCAAGGGGCATGTGCAAAAGGAAATCTTGGCTCTGAAAAAAAAAAAAAAAAAAAAA
>PYHW01010105.1:678852-689969 GCA_013186435.1 Turdus rufiventris
GACTGAAGTGGGATTTTTTTGTGCCCCAAATCCTGGATCAGGGTGCACATAGGTAAGAAAAAACCTGCCTGCAGTTGCTACCAAGCAAGTGAACGAGAGCAACACCATCCTGAACACAGGAACACCTACAGCACCTGTACTGTACTCTGATTTGCAGTCACTGGTAACAATTTTTTTTAGCCAATTTTGGCTTTTTTCCCAGCTTGCTTCTTTAATTTGACTAGTAACCTAACTCATAGTTGTTTTTTTAAGTCATGCTTCCAATCTTGGAAAATTTATTTGCTGTCTGCTTTTAAAAATTCCTCTTAAAAAAGAAAACAGTTGCCAAATAAAAAACCAATGTAAAAAAAATTTTTTAAACCTGAAGTATCTGTAACTTAAAAAAATGCGTAGGAAGCAAATCCTGCCTTACTTGCACACTTGGGACACTCATTTTCTTTACTAGTTTCTTAAACAGATCTTAAATACATCTAAAAGTTTGATTCAACTGAACCATAATGTGCCTTGGTCTTGCTGTGATTTGAACTCTCCAGGATGTGTTTACCAGCATACCACCACTACAATTCCCACAGATGTAACCTCTTCTGATCAGTTTACTACTCTCTTTACTAGCAACATGATCTGTAAACACAAGTTCTATACAAGTGATATACTCTTAAATTTTCCTTAACTGTACTTTTAACACAAGATTAACAACACTCTCTATACAATCTTTCTTGTCAGTGATTTACTGGAATAAAAACCTGCATGTGCCTATGGGTGTGTGCACAACCTGTTAGCTCTCTGCTAGGAGAGATGTCAGCAGCAATCTGCAGTACTGCCAATTACCCCAAGTGTGTGACTTCCCTTCAGTCCTGAAGACTTGGTTCTGTAGTGTAACAGTTTATGTCTAATGAGGTTTTACCGGCCCTGTCAATGAACTTGCAGTATCTTCCTGCAACACTCAGCACAGCTCTTACATGAGGCTGAATTCACAACATTAGCACCACAGATTAAATTGGTACTTGCAGTGCTACCAAGACTAGGAAACCGTTACAATCGTGTCATGTAAAGTTTTGCTTCTTTATTTAAAAATACAGGAAAGAAAAGACAGCAAAGCTCAAATTTGCAGGGAGGTGTCAGTGCAAGTGCAGTAACTCAAGCAGTCCACTGAAAGAGCAAGGAAAATTCAGTTTACTTCACAAACACAGGAAAATGCAATACAAGCAGAGAGAACAGAAAAGCATTTAATGAGTAAGATCATGTTGGTAAAAGTAGAAAAAAATTATATTTAAGTACAGGGGATAAGGAAAAAGCTTGAGATCCAATTAATTAAAAGCAAAAACCTCAGTAAAAAACAGATCCAAACCTTACTCTCCTTGAAATTCACCTCAGAACCAGAACTCCTTACTTTTGGAACAACTTTCCTGTTCAGTTTAAATACAACCAACTCCAAATTGCCTAAAATGCTTTTTACACATTTACAGTTCCAGTGGTTCCAAAGCACAAAGTGACATGCAGCCCATAATTAAACAGCCTCTCAGTCTACTGAGGTACTCCAACTTACCACCAGAGACTGCTCTATTGTAGCATTCCTCTCCTCCTTTTCGACTGTTCTTCGACAGTCTGGACACACCCACAGTGGAAGGTGCAGCATATTGTTAGCTTTTGGAGATGTGGAAAGTGCTGTTTTGCTGGAATTTTTTATTCCGCTCTCTGAAAGCGAAGAATCTTTTCGTTCACTTCTACAAAGAAGACAATGCTCGCCAGTTGTGTATGGTGCCCTTTGGCCCAAGCCAAAGGTAAATGGTGTCTGCAAACAAATGTTTGGATAAAGAATTGGTTATTCACAGAACACATATCAGAAAAGGTGTTCTGATATTTGAAACAAATAATTAAACCCCCAAAAAACAACACACATATTTTACTAGTCATTATAAAATGGTGAATACTTGGAGTGTCCCAAAACCAAACACAGCAGGTCTCACTATCCATGAGGCAAACAACTCTGACTATCAATACACTCCCATGTAGAAAGAAGTGCTTTCAAGGAGCATGGTCTGCAGTCTTTCCCTCTAAAATGTTTTGGCCTAGATGTAATAATCCAGTAAGTAAAATTAAAAAGGGATATTTACTTTTACTATCACCATTTACAGATAAAAAAAAATCTCCTCTTTGGAGCTCCTTGTATAATACTACCTGAAACAGTCACTTTCAGCTAAGCTTACTACAAAACAAAAGTTTAAATCAGTTTCAACAAAACAAATCAGTAGGGTCCTAAAATCCACTATCAGCTATTGAATCAAGTAGACTTGGCAACTTACAAGGACAGTATTTTAAAATCTAAATTGTTTTCTAAATTACAACTGTGAGTGAAACTATGGTTCAGCCATGCAATGCTGATTTTTCACCAAGGCTGACAGTCAAAAGCAACTCAAGCAACACAAGACAAAGAGAACCCAACTTCATGAGACATAAGAGAAGATTACTGTAACACAATATTATGTAATGGCAGTCATAGACTTGCCCAATTTTATTACAGCTACTAACTCTGCCTTAATTAGCAACATCTTCTATATAAGCATCAAAATAGTTCAATTCTTCCTCAAAGAAAATGCAAACTTAATTAATTCAAGCATTGCTTTCAATGCCGCTCCAATCTCAACACTAACAAAAATACAGCTTTAAAGATCTTGTAAGACTGAACTGCACAAGTACAGGTTAACAGCTCTTTAGGGCAAAGGACCAGCTCAAGCTAAACCATAATTCACTCTCTTCTCGTCTTCATAGCAACAACAAATCAGTTCTCTTCTGCTGACATCTAAAGAAAAACAGCAGAGCATTACAAACTCTGATTTTTGTGTTCTTCACATTTGTAAAACTGACAGACTCAGCAATATGGAAAGGAAAACTTAGAATTCTAGACATAAAAATCCAAAAGACACACTGATTTCATCTTCACAAATATCTTGCTATCTTTCAAAAGTTCATATGAAATCTTACAGATTCAGTGAGAACAGCTAACCTTCACTCACTACTACCACTTCCAGAATTTGTACCTAAGCACTAAGGCAGGAAAAAGAAGGCAAACTCTCCAGGAACCTACTGCAGGTGTTTAGAAAACCTTATCATGCAGGAAGACTCATTCTGCCAGCTGAAAGGTTGGGACTGATCAACTCTTTTATAGGCTCTACAAGCACCAACAGATTCCACAAGTTAGACATTGCTCTTGGCTGACCTGCACTCAGCTGAAGATCTCATTTCTGCCTAAAACCCCTGCATGCAGGAGGCCATGGCTGCTTACCCCTTAGCCCTGCAAGTTTCCTTCCTAAATTAATTGGTTTTTAAGCCAGATTAAATCCCTGTCAGAATGCTATTTTGCAGGCAAATCCTTATGAACATGATTTTCAGGACATCTTCCAACAAGTAGGAAAAAAAGAGGACAACAATGTAAAAGTTCAGAAGGTAAGACAACCTGACACTCTTTTGCAAAGGTAAAGGTCATTGCAAACATCTCAGCCACTCTGCAGGGACTTCTGGAAGTTAAGATGTGTGTGTGTAACTTGCCTAAAGCTGCACCACAATCATTAAAAAGCCATGGCAAACACAGCAGGAACAACTATTTTTGTTCTGGCCAGGCTCAGTGAAACCCCAACAATCTCCCACTGGGCCCATATTTACAACAGATGTGAACCTCACATTAAAGTCCTTGGTTCCTAGAGCACATTGCAAATCAAAAATGAAAGTTGCAACTTGAACAAAATCTAGACCATGAGCATCTCTGATATCTGTTATGACTCTATCCTACTAAAATGAAGCTATAAATTGCAACTTCTTATTTATTTCAAACATGATGAGTGCAGAGACTGTTCATGTGGCCATTTCAACAGGAGCAGTAAACTCTTGCTGTACTAGTAGAGCTTGCAATTAGGTTACATTTGTATGTCTCTTTGGTGTCAAAGCAAAGTGCATATTTTGTGAAAAGCAAGGTATGTTCCCACTAGTCAAGCTTCAAAAAAAATGTGGGCTGCATCTCTACAAGAAAACACCAAGTCTCACTTTTTCTCTGAAGCATATTCAGATATAGCATTCATAAATGAAAGCTGGAAGTAGGACAAGCTGGAACAGAAATAACTGCATCTCTGCTATGTATTTAGATTTATTTCCAAGAATAACTCTATTACCATAGAACTGCATAGATTTCTTTTAGCATCCATGTCTAATTTCAAGCATACTATAACAATAAAATTTTACTTTTAAAAAAAAGCTTCCACTGCTTTTTAAAGCTTGAATAGGAAGTGACTTCAATTAACAACATGCCAATCTCACACAGCATTCTTGCTGAAGAGTTTGATTTAGTACCTTTAATACTGCTTCATGTCTTCTCCCATTAGTAAATAATTTATATACACCCACAAAATTTGACTGCACATACCTGAGAAACACCTGTGAATTCTGATCCAACAGAACTGTCTGTAAACTGTGTACCATTTAGCGAAACCTGGGAAAAAAGTAACAACAGATTGGTGACCATAGCTGATTTTATGGCTAAAAGAGCTTTATAAAAATTGAACTCTTCCTCAGTATCTGAGGATCGATACAACAGCTTTTGAAATTTGAATCACTGTTCAACTGCAGAGATGGGGAAATCTCCTGTAAAAAAGTTCTACAGATGGAAAAGTTTGGATTTTAAACTTTTGCAATATAGCTGTTTCAGTAACAACTCTGAGCTGAAAGAACTGATAAAGGAAAACAGAAAAGTCATAAGCAAAACTAGATTTTTCCTTCAGTATTTGACTGTTTGCATTTAGCTTTTAAACTTGTACTGTAAATCAAAACAATTAAAAAAGCAAGAATCTTGGTTAAAGTTGAATACCATGCTGCTTAGAAAAACATGCAGTGTTATCCAGAAGAGTATTCCACAGCAAGCCTCCCATGGCACTCAGCTACTCAGTGCAGCACCTTCCCTGGGTTATTACTCACACAGAAACCTCTGAAATCCTTCCACACAATCCACAGACTACACCAGACAGCAATGAACTATCTTTTACAAGCCCCAAGTGTTCTCCCACAGCATTATTTGAGGACACTAAATCAAAAGTAAAGTCAAGACAATGTAAGAATTCAAGTCAGTGACAATGAATACCAACTTGAAGAAAAGGCATTTCTAAAATGGGAAAGGAGAAATTTTTAAAAAACAGGAAAGGAGAAATAAAGTCAATTATTTTAGTCTCTCCTTCTTAAGCCCTGGTCGAACTTTTATATTTCAGATATTCTCAATTATCTCCTGCCTCTGTTCTACATTTAACATGCTTTTGCCAAACTCTTTTTTGCCCCCCAGTTTCCCACCTACCTCTGGTGGGTATTAGTGTTTCTAAGACTACTCTACAGACCACAATAAAACCAGTCTGACCAAGAACCCCCACATCTTGTGTGCTGTATTGACAGGATTCAGAAAACATTTCTGCCCTGTGCCCACACCATAAACTCTGACTGGAGCTGTCGTCAGTGCAAAGGAGCATCCTTCAGTTTTATACATCTCACAGCATTCCAAACTGCTCAGTTTAGAGACAGGGAGGTTATCACAAAGCCACTGCCTTCAGCTGAATTTTTCCTAAGGCAAAGTGCGGGATTGTCAAACCACTGCTAGAGAAAATACAAATAAGAAATCACACTTCACTTCCATACCCTATGCTATCTTTCCAGAGTAGAAAAAAACCCCTCATATGCAAGTCAAGCATCTCAGGTCTGAAATTATGAGAACAAAAATACTGATGCGGAACAAGTTCCCAACTTTTATTTAGACGCCTTCCAAAAAAATACTAAAAAGAAAATAAAGGATGTTTGATTAAAAGAAGTCATTTACCTTCTTTACATTCAAGACAGTGATAATGAGAAATACGTGAGCCATCACATTGAAACATGCAAGCATCGAGTGACCAAGCTAAAGGTACTCAGACATGTAAAGAAAAATCAAAGGGAGGTTTTTGTCATCCACTAAATGGCACAGGAAGCCAAGAGAAAATTCTGAATATCAGGAATGTCTGCTACATGGAACGAGCTGTCAGAAAAGACATCTCTTGATCCCAAGCACTGTGCAGAATTTACTTAAAAATATTAATGTAGACTTCCCCCAGAATTTGATAGTGACCTAAATATCTGCAGGAAGAACAAGCACCAAGGAATTTAAAGAGAAGAATTAGACAAATTGGAGGAAACAAAGAGAATCATCAAAAACTAAGTGTCTGTAGGCAATGAGATGTAAGACATTGTATGTGAGGCCTAGAGGAAACATAAAAATCACAAAAATAGAAAGACTTAAGTGGGGATGAATAATGACATGACAAGCAAGGAAGGAGGTGGCTAAATGTATTAGAGAAAATATTAGAAGAATCTTGTAGAAGTTGTCCAAATGAGGCTCAAACAATAGCAAGTTAAAAAACAGAAAGAAAATGAGAGTCTCACAAATAAATTTAGGGAAGAACAAAAAAAGTATAAAAACTACCAAATCCTTTCTTGAGGCACATGAGAAACAAGGGGCCTTGTCAGGATCCATAAGGCTACAGAAAGTATATAAAGAGAAGCATTAAAAAAAAAAAATTTAAAAAGCATGCAAATAACCTAAAGTCAGGGCAAAATCACCAGAATTATTTTTTGTGTGTTCATTAGGGAGGAATTTAAGAGGTATTCTCCCAGTGAAAGGCCTTCATGGAATATGCATTAGAAGATCTGTGTCAAAGCAAAGCACTGCTAGGAGAGAAAAAAAACAGCACAGAGAAAATGGACAAGTGAAAAATCAGCAAACCACCAAGAGTGGATGGATAACATTCAGCCAAGAGTCCTAAGGAAGCTCCAGGATCTCAGAGTTGCAATAAAAATTTCAATATGTTAATGCTTGCTTTGTGCTTCACTAGTACTAGAGGAGCAAATGATTTTTAAAATTTATTTATTAAGCGTTCCAAAGACAAACTGAAGTTACCCAAAGTCCTGAACAAGTGCCTGAGATGACAAAGTTAGCTAATAGCACTAAATTCATCATGTAACTAAAGAGACTGGAGCATGGCAGAAGGGCTTTCCAATATCTAGTTACTGTGCCATATGTTGATAGATATAACTCTGTGGGCAGAGAATTCAAGTGGAAGTGTCAAGTTAGACAGCTGTCACTTCTGGATTACCCTAACTTCTTTTATTTCATTTTAAAAGCCTTATTTTTTTAATTCTTGAGTATCTTTTTTTAAATGATTTTAATGTTTTGTGTTTTAAAAAGCTATTTTGTGAAGGTAAATGCCATCAGGAAGGCTGACATGGATGATGAGGGACATCTGAATCTCCACAAGCACTCTTCACCATAAATGTGTGTGTGAAGTATTTCTGCTCTTACTATGAATTTTATTTACAACAGAAAATATATCTTGTGTTTCTTGGAAGTTACTGTCACACAAACCCCACCTCCCCCAAAGCATTGATTTTCCTGGAGAATAAGGCATGTAACATCCTGGCACAGCATAATTCATACCAGAAAGCATGAAGAGAGAGAGAATCACAATTTAAACAATACTGCCTGATTACACCCGAATGACCTCGAAGAACCAGTTGAGCAATTAGAAAATAAGCACTCAGAGAGTGCCATAATTTGCTCTAATAGCCTGTCACTATTGAAATCAGACCTGCAGGAGGCTGAGTGACACATCACCAGACAACACACCCCCATCTGTCTCACATGTGAAGCCTTGGGAAGCCACACAAACATCACGAAAGTGAGAGTGATGCAAGATCTCAGGAGAGCTCAGAAAGAGAAAATCACAGGAAGGAAATTCAGATTCAATTCACCATCACTGAACCCTAAACTGTTAAAAAAAAAAAAAAAGCGAGAGTGAATCAAATTTCTCCCAGAGAAAAACAGCAAGGATAAATTGCACTGATTTTCCCAGGTGCATTATGAAAGACAGATCAGAAAAAAAAATGTTACCAAGAGAAATTACAGCTACACTTATTTCTATAAGGTCCTGAAATAATAATTGTATTCCATACCATTTGAATAAATTCTTTTTATATATGGAGGTGAAAAATTAAGTTTATTGAAACATCTGTCAGTATCTGAGTAACCCTAAACAAACCAAAACCCATCTTGTCCATGCCACTTGTTCTCCTGCCTGCATTTTCAAGCCACAGCCCAATTGCCACAGCTCTCCTGTGCTCAGGCTTGCCTCAGGCACCTGGAGCAGTGCTGGAGCAGCTCTGCCTCACCTCCCACTGCCATCACCCACCACCTTTGGTGGCAGCACTCTCAATCCCACTCTCTGCTCAAGACCTCCCTCCCTGCAGCCCCAGGGAAGCTCTGGCTTGGGCGTGCTCCAGTCACAGCCTGAGCTGTTTCTCTCTTCTCCCAGACACAGCCGAATTGGTGACAGAACTGCTCCTGGCAGCTGAGTGATGCTTTCAAAATCCTAAGTGGCTTGCAGATATGAAGAATAATTTCTTTATACCTTTAGTTCAACAGATAGAAAACGATCTGATTTCACTAAGTGAAAATGTAGGATCCTTCCCCCCTAACCCAAACTGATTTAATGATAAGCCATTGTAAAAGTCAAATATCTGGTGGCTGAGGGGAAAGAATGATGATAAACCTATCAGAGAGGCATTCAACAGTAGATAAACAAAATCTGATGCAGGCCCCTCCAGGATTGGTAAAACCTGTGAAGGCACGCAGGAGGAAGATAATTCTACACAAGCACTGTAATTCTCTTCATTCTCTAATAGCCATTCTCTGTTGGACAGGACAGCACACTGGCCAGACCTCTAGCACAGCAAGGCTTTGGGGTTTGCTTCAAGTGCTGCTCCTGAACACAGGCAGGAGTGACTGCAGCCTCTGCAAAACATGCATTACAGCACTGAAGAGATATTGTGATGTAAAACACAGCGAGTGATCTAGCAACACTTATCCCTTCCTTAATCCTCTTGTAAGCCCACATTATACCCAGTTAACATCTGGCACAACCCAGTTTTCCAGAGGAAGAGCAAACTGAAACCATTCTACTTTACGGTGTCATCACGGTCTCATCTTGCCTATGAGATTTATTTCAAAATACTGATTATTTTTCATTTGCTTTAAGAAACCCCATGAGCATCTTTAAAGGCATTGGAAGTACAGTACCCTGAGTAAGCAAAATACTGCCTGGTTTCTCATGGGAAAGGTTTTTTCACATATTCAGGACACACCAGTGCCATGCACACCTGAAAGCAAGAACTCTTGCACCAAAATTCCATAAGCCATGCAAGATACCAACCACAAAACTGAAGCCAACCAAAGCCTATGCCAAATAAAGCAGAAGATACCCTAGAAAAATAGGTATATTCCATTATTTTTTCATCTAAGTACTTGTTAAAAGTGGTCTAATACTGAAAGAAACAGCCCAGGGATGTCTTGGAATCAGATGAATGATTACCCAGGAATCCACTCAGAGAGAATGACCACATCCAAATACTTATGGTCAATAACATGGCCAAGAAAGGCACAAGTGTTGGTATCACAGCATGCCTGGGCCTGCTGTGCTCCAGCTGGGCTGGCCCAAGGTCACTGATGGTCCCTGTCCATGAAAGTCTGACACCCAAGGGAGGTGAACAGGAAACTTTCCTAATAGAAGGGAGATAGAAATCTACAGCATTCTTATTTTTCATTTTAAAATAATCTCCAAAGTACAAGAGCTTTTGTAGTAGGAGAGCATGACCTCTAAGAAAAGCATACTAAAATGGTATTTTTAAGAAGATTAAAATTAAGAGTTTCCCTCCTAGCACTGGAGCAAGAACACAAAATTAGCATGGCCAACAGTGGGCAGGAAAATAACAAGTAACATACTACACAATTACAGCTTCATTGGCATAGCAACATTCAAGCAGCTATCAAGTCTATTATTATTGGTCCGAAGGGGAAAAAAATAGTCTTTTGCCATCAGTTATGCAAAACTTAATTTCAAAGACTTTTGAATCAGTAACTTGAAAATAGGCAAATGTTCCATGGGCCAAGGAGAAAGTTTGAAGGTCCCTACTCTACAAGTAGCTGTGGTTTAGCATGAAGCAGTAGTGAAACATGTCTCAGTGAGGAAAGAATGAAGAAAGATCACCAATTAGTTTTATTAACTATAAAGATAAAAGATCAACAAACTACCAAGTGTTTTCCTTAATAACTAAAACCACACCACTACAGAATCTGACTAACCTGCAAGGCAGGTTCTCTGAAGGCTTCCCTTCTTCAGCAAATCATATTATTAAAACTTATCACTTAGTTTTAAGTAAACATAACACTATTTTCATAGTTTAGTAAAAGCTAGTCCTAAAGTAAATTGCTGACGTCAAGCAAGCCAACAAGCTGAGGGTGGGGAGGCTTAATCTACAAAGCTCCACTACCTTGCATGTAGGTTATGAAGCAAGTGTACCATGAAAGGCTTAAATCCCCAAAACTATTCCTTTCCACACACCCCACGATCTAAAACCTGAATTGCTTCCCAACCATTTGATACTAAGTCAAAATGTTGATGGAGTTTTCAACAGAAACCAAAATTATTTCAAATTATACTTTTTCCAGTTTAAGTCCTTGTTTTTACAGAAGTGCAAGTAGCAGGCATATACAGGACTTGCTTGAAAAGCCCAATATTTTCTGGTTTAGCAACAATTATGAGTTAAAAGAGTGAAGTCAGGGTGCATGGGGAGGCTGTCCCCACCTCACCCATTTGGGGAGATATCCTAAATGACAAGATAAGATATCCAGGATGACAAGTACCTACTACCTCCTTAAGTCTAAGATAATTGGCTGACAAGACTTTCTCCCAAAGAATTTTTGTAAGATCTAAGTATTTCCAGGCCTATCACAGGGGTGGGGGAGGAAGGATAATAAATCACCTGCACACAGAGCTGTTTTTCAAAATGAGGCATATAAGTAGTCTGAGAAAGTTAAAGGCATCTGTTCCTCCACAGTTTGCAAAAGTGTTCATCATGCACTGTCAGCTTCTGTCGAATCAAATGCATTGGATGGCTTTTTCAAGTCTGCGCAAAAAGTATACATAATTAAGTTTTTGTTTTGTTCTTGTTTGCCCAGACATACACAAAACCTTCAAAAATAGAGCAGGGAGGAAGGAAATTAG
>PYHW01010105.1:699165-710808 GCA_013186435.1 Turdus rufiventris
GGGAAAGGGATTGAGAGTTGAGAGTGCTGAACATGAGCCAGGGGGGCCCAGGTGGCCAAGAAGGCCAGTGGCACCTGGCCTGGATCAGGAATAGTGTGGCCAGCAGGAGCAGGGCACTGACTGTCACCTTCAGCACTGCTGAGGAGGCCTCAACACAAGTCCTGGTTTCAGTTCTCAGCCACTCTCCACAACAAAGTCACTGAGGTCCAGAGGAGGGACATGGAGCTGGTGAGGGGTGTAGAGAATAAGGCCCATGAAGAGTGGCTGAGGGTGCCAGGGGTGTTTAGCCTGGAGAAAAGGTGGCTCAGGGATGACCTTACTGCTTTCTACAAGGCCCTGACAGGAGGTTGGAGCCAGCTGGGGCTCAGTCTCTTCTTCCAGGTAAACAGCAACAGGACAAGAGGAAATGGCCTCAAGCTGCTCCAGGTGAAGTATAGGTTGGACATTAAAAGGAATTTTTTTGAGACAACAGTTGTTAAACATTGGAATGGACTGCCCATGGAATTCCTAGAGTCACCATCCCTGAAGGTGCTCAAGAAATGACTGGACATGGCACTTAGTGCTACGGTTTATTGACACTGCGGGGATCAGCCAAGGCAGCACGCCATGATCTCAGAGGGCTGTTAGAACTTAACTGACAATGTGATTCTGTATCGTCCACTTTGGAACATTGTACACTATTTATATAGTAGTCCACCAAGTTAAGACTTCATGGAAAAGCTCACAAGGATATTGACTTTCTCAGGATTATCACAAATATAAACAGGCTTGGGAGTAGATTTCTGATTTTTTTTTTTAGTGTTTTCGGTGCAAGGGAGGTCTAACACCAGTTAGGATCCTCTAGGCTTTAGCAGAGGAGACACGGACTACCCTGAACTTTACAGCTTAGCTGAAAAATCATCAGCAACACTTTGCTGAGAGATGAGCCAATCTCACCAACAGGTAACATCAAGTGCAACCTGCTGACTCCAGAATTTGTTTCAAAACTGCCAGCACATTTAGACAAACCCTCACTTCTGTGACTTTAGGTAAAAGTCACAAAGGCAATCGCACATTCAGACTTCTGTCTGAACATTCTACTTAAGAATAAATTACCACAGCCCATTTTTAGCAATGTTTAAACAAATTTCTAGGGATCAGAACAATCCCCTAAACCTTATACAATCACTAGATTTTTCCCTTGAACAAAAATGAAAACACAGGCTCAGAATTACTTTAAATATTGACAGAAAAATGCTCCTCTTCGTTTTTTAAAGATGTAGCCATCAAGTTTATAAAAAACATATAACAAGCAGTCTAAATAATATTCAGTGTGATTGTCATAATTACTGAAAAGCAGTAAGCTAGGTCATCAATGACAGCACTTCCCAAAGCATTAAATAATAATTAATATTTAACTTATTTAACAATGTTTCTCAGTACAAAGTTCCATATCCTCCTACACGAGATTTCAAGTCTGTAACTACTGGATACTGTGTAAGTATGGCAGTCTATTTTCCAGACAGAAAAGTTAAAAAGTATTTTTTTTTCCTTTGAAAGCACAAGAATCTTTTTTGAAAGATTTTTTTTCTATCTAAAAATTATGGAACTTCAGCTTTTATTCTTGTGGTTCAGACTCGTATGATGCTAAAAATCCCCAACCCAGCCATCTTCAGGATGGTGCTGCAAGCAGTCTGAAATCACAGCAGACACACTACAATTCCCTGCAGGCTCCCTGACAAGTGCAGAATGACAGTGTAGGGGAGACCAATCTTGGGAGCAGCCAGGAAAAAATGTGAAGATAAGATAAAGATGATCACAGAGATAAAACTGCAAAGTTTCTTTGACAGTAAAGGAGTGTTGTATCTCTGGCTGGGTGACAAACTAAAACCTTAATTCATCTGAAGCCTACTCCAATGGAGATTTGGGTTTCAACTACACATTAGCCACAGCCACATAGATAAGTTAAGGCCATTAAAACAAATTTGTGAAAAACTTCTAGTGAACCTCAGCTAAACCACTAGCTTGCCATCTGCTGTGGCAGTAGCTTATTGAAGATAAGCAGCCTGGAAGCATTATGGCAATTAAGAAATCTTTTGGTCATTAACTCCACACCAATTAAACACTAAAGGCTGGCAGAACTGTGCTGTGGCTCAGAACTGCTGTTTAAGGTGAACTCTTCTGTTCCCAAGGACTGGTTCCACGATGACAGACAGTGGCAAAGAACCTTCAAACATTTACTCAGGTACTTGGTCCATTGGTAGTTTGGGTATGTGTGTGTTCTCCTACAAAAATAATTTCCATGCACACACACCAAGTATTTACTTCACTCCTACACTTACACAGCAACCTCTTTAACCCACACTCAAAACCACACGTTTCAAAAAGCCTCAGTACATGCACACACACATTCTCACTCGTGCACCTGTCCATCAAAGTGTCTCTGGGCTTGCATCACCATGAGTCTTAGCCAAATTCAGAGTGTCATATTTATCTCAGTGAAATATTCCCTACAACACGTTTGAAGTGGTCAACTGTTGAGTTTAATAGGGTTATAGAACTTGGAAGAGGGTCCTTAACTTCCTTAAGTATTTATAAACTAACAAAAGGTTGCCTATGACAACATGTTCTACTCAAGGTATTTTTAAATTAAACTATCTCAGGAAAAAAGCACCTAATATTAGAAATACCTGAACTACCTGTTCAGCCTCAAGAAGAGAAGACAGACAGTACATCCTACCAATGTCTACAAGCACCTGAAAGGACAGTGTCAAGCACATGGAGCCAGTTTCTACTCAGCAGTGCCAGGCAATAGGACAAGAGATGAAAACTGATGTACAGGAAGTTCCACTTGAACATGGGAAAGAACTTCCTCACTATGCAGGAGCACTGTGGATTCCTCCTCACTGAAGATACTCAAGAACTGTCTGGAAGCCATCTGGTGCAATGTGCTCTAGGAAAACCCTGCTCAACAAGGCAGGCTGGCCCAGATGACCCCACCGGTGGTCCCATCCAACTTCAGCAATTCTGCACACAATTCCATGGTATCACCACCTTCCTTAGTTTAGGAAGATCTTCTCTGAGAGCTAAAGTTTCTATTTCTGAGCACAGGGAAAGAAACAAGCTAACAAACCCAAAACTACCAAAAACCAGAAAAAAAAAGCTGTGGCATTTAAAAAACAATTTAAAATAGTTTAAAAAAAATAGTTTAAAACCTTAATTATTTAGCCCCAATATACAGAAGAAATCAAAGTTTGCAGTGCCCACAGTTACTGCACTGACTTCAACCACATGCATCAACATACAGCTGTTTGTGCTAGTTCTCTCTCTTTGAAAAGAGCCTCAAAGAGAGAAGTGGGTGGCAGAGTGTATTCAAGTCTGGCACCCCTGCCTAAAGCCACATCTTTGGCTTCTAAGGAGTCATCATTGATGCAGTTTGAAGCACAAAGCTGAAAGCAGAACAGGAATCAAGGTAGAGCCTTACAGCACTTTGCAACACTGCATGTACATTACATTTCATACAGTTTCCAACATATTTAAACATTACACATAATGAGGTATCCCCTAATACACAGATTTTAGAGTCATGGCTTGCATTAATTAACAGACTGCTTTCAGGAAAATGATTCAACTGACAGCCTCACTTTACAATCCTGGTAGCACAACAGACATTCAAAACCTGAGGCACATGACCAAAACTTCTCAGTCAAAATCAAAACACAAGTCTACATCATGCCATGCTTAGCTAGTGTGTTCAACAGCCTTTCTTTCTTGCTTGAACTCACTTGCCCATTTCAAAAGGCCAAGCATATTTCATGGAGCATCAATAATGCTTCCTCTTTTACAGCTTTCTCCCCTCAGTCACATTAACTCATCTCCTACTTCATTCCAGAGGAAAAAAAAAAATTTGTCTTATCCTGTCCTTCCAAAGACCCCACCCTCATTCACTACTCACAGACTTCTGTTAACATACCAAGCCTGGAACTGCCACCTGTTTCTTTTGACATACGAGGAGAATAAAAGCAGACCAAAAAAGACCAGTCCCCAAGAAAGCAGTGGTTTTCTACATTAAAAGGCGCTGCTTCAGGGTCTTGTTCAGGTGTCAGTCTAGCTGGCAAAAATCTGTGTTCAGAGCTCCCGAGTGATTGCTGGTGGGCAGGGCTCAACACTAACACTAAATTATCCTGCACCAGCTCTGGCAGCAGCCAGCCCTGCCAACACACAACTGGGCTAAGCCCACCTGAGAGGCAGATTGCTACCCTAAAGCCAGATCATACAGTGGTTTCTATGACCAATTTTTGATAAAAGCTGGCTCAGGAATAGATGGTGCTAACACAACATGCCATATGCATTTCCCCTCTTCTCAACAGCTTTATGATTCCCAGGACTGTAAAATCACCTTCAGCTCCTGATGCTATAGAGAAACATGCCTACTACTCTAGTCCTTACTTTCCTCTACCCCTTCTGAGGACTAATTTCTGAGGTTACTTTTGCTATGTCTGCAGAAGGTGAAAACTTAAGGGGGAAGTAAAAATATAACTACACAAAAATATATCTCGATTAATTCACTGTTGTCTACAGTGATGGACAAGTAGTGTAAAACCCTTTGACTAGTAAAACCCTTTGAGTTGTCTTCATTTTCTATTTAGTTTCTATTCCTAATTCAGAAAATTACAAATAGTTCTGGGTCCATGGAGCCCTTTATATTTTAAAATGACAACTACTAGATTTAATTACTACAGCTAACTTATCAATCATATATTCTTTAATAAAACAGATATCAATCACTAGAGTTTTATATTCTAGTGAGCATGCACATGTTTATACCCCATCTTCAGAAATCTCACGTCTACAGCACATGCACATGTTTGGGACACAAATTAAATGCTGCCCAGCTCTCTCACTTTAAATAGAGAAGCTACTATTACCAAAAAGAGCAACAACTCACTTAGGAACCAAAGTGAGCAAAGCTGACATTGCGATGCAAGCCACGACTAAACAATCACTTTTCATATTGCAGGCATAATTAACATCTAGAAGAACAAAGATGGGCATCTGAAAATTTACACCTAGAACAGGGAAGGCCCCGGTGCTGCCTGCCAGACACTTCTCTCCAGCCTGCTACCTTTCCCTGGAGAAGACAAGAAACAGCTATTTAGAGCAGCAAACACTGCCCCAACAGCTGATCACATCCTCCATCTGTCTGCAGCTCAACACAGACCACTGAACTGCTGCCAAAACAGTTAAAGTGAAAAAAAAAAAAAAAAAAAAAGCCAGCAGCTTTTTCCTAAGAGCAACTGCCATCCATGAACTCTCCCAGAAATTGGTCCTCATTGCCTATTGTGGCCCCTCCTGGACCACATTTTACTTCCCACAGCCAGGCTCTAAGAGGAGTAGGAGATGAGCCCATAAGAGAAATCCCAAAGTTCAGATGCCATAAGTGACAAGTTGGCTTAAGAGCCAGGCAGTCCACAACTCTGGACTTCAAAATAATTACTTGTACCTTGTCAAAACTTAATTATTTACCTAGATGATTGTGGTCTCATGCTTTTGAGCATCCTTCACAAGCAGCCACCTGTCAAAGCTTCTATAAGCCAGTTCAACAGATTATGTGTGAAAGGAGGACTAATGTGAAGATCTACTGTGCTCTACTGACTTTGTGATGATCCACAGTAGTAACAACACAGAGGCACCTACAATCTATTGTGGTTTGTTCCTCTAGGCCTGAGGAGAGACAATGCATAGGAATATTTCACAGAAGCACAGAGATTTTCTTTTAGAAAGGTACAGTGAAGTAAATATCTTGTTCCCTCCTTATAAATGAGCAAAGTAACTCTAAGATTTAAGATAAGACCCAAGGGAGCATGTATCGCAACCTATTTGAGCTCCACATTTTTTGGTTTTTTAAGAGGAAGAAACCTTAACTGAGTAGGTAGTAGAGGCTAAGCATAGCCTCCTACACAGGTTTTTCATCTTATCCAGCTTCAGACACTCAGTTTGTACCAAAATCTCTCCAGGCTTCCTTTCACAAAGAGTGGAGAGAGACAGTGGCTCCACAGAGTGATGCAGAACAGCAATGCCTTCCTCTCAGATGCCTGAGCAGATTCTATCATTACTAGCAATTTTGAGATGGAGAGAACTACCTCTGTAGCTTTTGCCAAAGAAGGAGAGTTGATTATTTAAGAACATGATTAAAGTTCCCATCCCAAGGAAGTTTTTCACCAGGGCTATCACCATCCAACATGAACAACTTCAGTTCAACAGCTTGGAAGAGGCTCACAGGCAAGCCCAATTTTCCCCTTAAAATCCACTCTGCAAAACAGTGCCTGGACTAACTTCTGCATCACTAAAGCAGCTGTGCATTCCCTATTAAAAAAGGAAACAACAAGAAAATATTTAGGAAAAAATATTTACCTCAGGTAAATGCTATGTTGCTCAGATGTATCTTTATTAGTATTTCTGGTGCGTTTCCTCACAAGGCAAGGAGGTGAGGGTCAGTAATGTCACAGGCTGCCTCAAATTTTTATGACAATTAAATAATTGTTGTGTCAAAAGAAAAAAAGGGATTTTTATTCTACTGCATTCTTAGAAAAGCCTTAATTTGGGCAGTTCCTGTGATGCCATTAAGAGTAACATCATAAATGTCATTTTCCTGTTGAACTCTTCATTTGCAGCAAAGAAGGAACTGAACTGCAGTATTCTTCTAGATATTTAACTCAAATGTTTCATTATGTTTAATTACCCTAGGAAAATTCCACATACAGAATATTCTTTTTCAAAACAGACCAGTCCACAGCTACCTTGGTCACTAAAAAAAAAAAAGAAAAAAAAAAGAATAGAAAATGCAGGGACTTTTTCCATTACCTTAATAAAAGGGGAAATACGACCTCCTTCCCCATCAGTGAAGGAACCCCAACAAATACTAAACCTTCTTTGATTCCTCATATCCATACAAACCCAGAACACTGCCTAGCACATCCATGAAGTCCAGTTCACCCTAAGCACAGCAGGTTTATTTCCCAGTGATTTCTCCCACTCACTTCTGCACAACGTGCCTTCAGCAGATCTGTATTTGCTCAGGACCAGCCTCACTGAGCACATATACCAGGGGCTGAACATCAGTCTCATGGGCACCAAGCAGCACTCAGCTCTCCTGGCCAGGCCAGAACAGGCTGGTTGATCTCTCACTGCAAAGGAGAAAGGATCCAAACTCTTCCCTCAGGATAGGATACCACTACAACAGGATAAATGCCATAACCAAGAAAATAATGTAATGTTAAATACTTAAATAAAGCTTCAGGTGCTGTTTGGGGTCAAAAACTTGCAGGAGAAGAACTGGACAAGAACCCTGAATATTCTTATCAACACACACCTATTTCAGAACTGAACTAACTTTTCAAACTAATCTAGTTCCACATTAAATCAACAAGGTTTTGCTTCCATAATCAAGAAATAAAAGGAAGAAGGGGAAAGGAGCCACTATGGTTTTTTTCTCTCTCTATCAATCTTTCACATTTTGCAACCAATACAGCAAGGGAATAAAAATCCTCTGCCTTCATCCCAGGAACTGAATGTCTCCTAACAAAGCCCAAGCAGGATCCTCAGCTCACACGGATTAGACACTGCTGAAGCAGATGCCATTTTTTTGGACACACTTTTGACATGTTTCATTTAACAATTCACCACCGATTATCCTCATTACCAGCTGACCACGATTTTGCAGGTGCAGGAGGTGGGGGAGAAATGGAATGCTCAGGGATTGGATGGATATACGTCAAGGTCACGAGTACACACAGGCACACACTTCCCAGGAGCAGCATTACCAGATCTGACCCAACCACTGGTGCTGTGCCTCTGCTCTCAGGTCTATTAGCTGAAAAATGCCTCAACTGAGCATGGGAAGGAGCTATGAAAGAGGTAATAATGTGAATGTTATGCAACCACTAGGCCTGTTTTAAAGTTTGAAATGTTCTGTTTAGATTCTGCTTCTAAATTAGCAAGTTAACTCAACCATACCATCTAAAGCAAATCCTAATAGTTTTATCCCATTGTGTCTCCTTTTGTTATAAAGAGCAGAGCATAAGCTCTTCAGGGCAGGCACTGCATGTCTATTAGCAAAAAAACAAAAACAACAAAAAAAAGTGAACTACCTCCTTTAATCAGAGGAACAAATTTACTACTTGACTGTCACAAAGGCTTGTTTTTCTTCAAGTCAGTGCTAAGTGTTTATAAGTATTGACTGCCTCAGCCTGAAGTGCAGAGGTAATAATACTGTTTTATTAATTGGAGTTTATCTAGTTTACCTGAGCCTTGACAGAAATTGGTCAAAATAGGTTTGCTTTTGGAGAGCAGGCCCTTCAGAAAAGCACAAAAGCTAGCTATTGCTGAACTTCTGAGCTCCTGACAAAGCTCCTCTTTTGAATGTTTGAATCATGGAAGGGAAAGAGAGAACAGGAAAAATCTGAAATCACAAATCAAACACAGATATCAGTAAAATGTAATGAGCTATAAAGCTGCTGAAGAAATTGGCAATGTACATTCTGCTATGTATAGAATCTCTATTTAAAAAGCAATACCCCATATAATAAAAAATACTGTGCTGAAGTATTTTATGAAATTCTAAACCAGCTCTCAAATAGAAGAAGATTCAATACCTTACTACACTTGACATACAATACATTGAAAAATGCAAGTGAGAGAATTGTAAAATGGTTACTAAATTATTACCTTTAATCACACCAGATTGGTTCAGGCCTGTAACAAAAACTATTTCTGTAGCTGATCAGCTACTGACACACCACTCTCCACTCCAAAACACCTGAACATACTAACAAATAGCCAGTTTTCCTATACCATATCTATGAATTGTGCAGTGGTTGGTAGAGATCATCAAATGCCTCTCACATCAATAATCCAAAAGTCCGTCAAAAATTTATAGGATCAAATTCAGAAAGCCTGATGCAAAGAATTACAAAATTAAAATAAAGCAGAACAGAAAGCAAGATCTATTTCCATAAATACGCATATTAAAAAGGAAAAAAATCTTCGAGAAGTCCTGCAACAGCACTGGACAACCAGGTGCCTCAGTTTGCAGCTCCAGTTAAAGCTGACACAGATACAGATTTTCAAGACTGAGACTCCCTTGCACTGACACACTGCCAAAGCACCCTCAATTTCACCAGTACTCCAAAACATGGCACAGTGCTTCAGAGGATGAACTCAGATGCTACAAAGCATGTGCATGGAATAATGTACCTTCCAGGAAGATGCCCACTTGCATCCCAGAACAAGACTCAGCATGTACTCCAACACAGAATTTAGCCTACAGTCTTTTAAAAATCTCCAGATAAGATGTATAAAAGCCTCAGTTCAAATTTATTTGTTAGCTGTAACAAGGTTAGCTAGAATTTCAATACTGGCACATGAGCTTTTAGCCTGAACCATAAATACATTCATTTTTAAACTACAGTTCAACCTGTTTCATAAGGCAGGTTCAAAGCATGTGTTATTCTAAACAATTATTGACACACAAGAATGCAGAGCACACACAGGATCACTCCTTTAGCATCCTGTTCCATTCTGTCTTTTAGACAAGTTTTGGAAGAAACACCTAACAGAGCACAGAAGGATGTGCCCACCCCATCCAGAATGGCTGCCCTAAAACCAGGTAAGTGACAAAAGCTGGAAAATACATGAGAAAAATGAGAGCATGAGAACAAGTAGTGTTTGCTGCACAGCATAGTGTATTATAAGTTTTTGGGGGGCTGGTGGTTATACTTTATAACTTTTCAAAGATGAAACATTTAAGTTTGTTCAGCAGAGAACTAGCTGATGATTTCTCTTTCCCACCAAAGGGAACTTCACATGATTCTGGGTAAGATCAAAGCAAAACAAGCCTGGTTACTACTTTACAGCTATTAGTGTGCTGCTTACTCTGTATCTAGCCAAAACACACATTGTACCTAATTTAGAAGTGCTATGTCATGTAAAATACAGTTTTCTTTCTCAATTTCATGCAGAAAAAACATCTACTAGTCTTTCACTCAAAAAAACAAGTTTTGTTTTGACTGTGTACCCCAAACTATCAGATTTTTACACACCATTAAGGTGATCTTATTTTCACATCAGCAAGAGTCATGCAATGATGCTTCAGGATTTTACCCTTGCAACAAGATTATCAGGGAATTTTTAAGTATGCGCAATTTTCATGTCACAAGCATTGGAAAGTTATTGGAAGTGCCAAGAAAGAAGTGACTGAAACCACTATGGAGGAAGCAACACCAGCTTTAAAGGAGCATTTTGGGGTATAAGCAAAAACCTTCCAAAAAATGAGCACAGGGATTTGTGTATCCTCAAAACTCATGGTTACTGCTCACTGTTTGACTGAGCAAGGCCTTGGCTGCAGGTTTATTCTAGTTTAACTAACTGATCTGTTCAACTGACTTAACTCCCCACTTGCCCATCCATCTTCAGAACCACCTGCATCACACTACAAATGGAAACAGAAACATTTGACAAATCACATACGCATCTAAGAGCAGAGGCAAAAAACCACCAATTAAGACCAAGTTATAAATGCATTAAATCACATGTTGTGCACACTTACAAAAGCATGAATAACACGTAAGCAAGTGTAATAGACAGATGTATTCTCCCAAAAATTTAGTGCTGAAACACAACCAATTTTCAAGGCGTGACATACTTCCAGAGAGACTGAGAAATTTTATTAGCAGCTACCGAGTCTAAAAGAAATAAGGAACACAAAGTAGGTAGACTAGCCATGATGTTGGCTTTTAAGATAAATTTCAGAAAGATCCCATACTGCCTGAGAACCAAAGTTCTAGACTACGCATAACCACAAGCATCAAAATACTGGGGGTAGTGGAGCCACATCAATGTCCCATTCTGAGCATCACTTCAGTGCTGGTTTTATTTCCCTTGGCACGATGATGTTTAGGAACTGTACCTGTAAAGGCTTGTGATCTAAGACGTAGAACAAAAGAACATGCATGTTCTTGCTACAGGCTTAGTTACAATAGTGTTGAGTGATGACTTGCAAAGCTGCAAATAAAAACTGCAAACCTCTTTGCCATTAAACACATCATTCTTCTGGATATCTAAGTCACACATAGCCTACTGTCCCAGAGGGAAATGATGTGGGAAGTTCAGCATCACATTAGGACAGACACACAGAAACAGTTTATCTAGAGGATGGTAGCCAAGTATCAAAGTGTGTGAACCCAAGTTTTAGAGGGAAGGGGAAAAAAAGTCAACCTACAATCGCCAGATTGACTGTTGACCCAGCAAAACAGATGGGCACAAAACCAAATGGAGAACAAAAAAATCCCATTTGTTATATCATGGTATTTCACACATGCTACATCACAAAAGCCAATTCTTGAATTTCCCCTTCGCGTGCTCAACAAGTTCATGAGAGCAAGAGGAAACGGAGCAGGTGGTATGACATGCACATGGAAGTCTGAAGATGCTGTCAGCAGGAAATGCTGCTGTAAATATGATACCTGAACACAAGCTCTGTGCTGGGAACAAAAACTTGAGGTAACCTTGATGAGAGAAAGGAACATAAACTTATTTGCTCTTTCGCTACAGGACACCTTTTTAAGAGTTTAATACTCGAGTATTTTTTCTTGGGAAAAAAAAAAA
>PYHW01010105.1:721810-749621 GCA_013186435.1 Turdus rufiventris
GGGTCAGGTTTGAATTTGCTTTCTGTCTCATACAAAAAACCTGATCTAAGTGAAGAAGAAGAGGGAAAAGGTAGTGAGATCACAGCTGTCCCATGTCAGAAGGAATAAGGAGAAGAAGCTGTTTCTGCCTGGAAGCAGTGGGGGCAAGCAGCTGCCAGGTCCCCAGCTGGCACTGGGCCAGGGCTTGGAGGTGATGAGGAGTAAATGAAGGAAATATAGCAGCTGTGGAAGACATAACCCAAAAAAAGGCCAGGAAATGACCTCACAGAGCTGCAAGTAAGAAAGGCTAGGACTTGGGCAGGGAGAGCAGGTGAGTGTCTCACGAGTGTCACAGGAAGAGAAGTAGTGACTGCAGGCAGGACACAAGACATGGATTTTTAGAGATGTTTCTGGGACTTCAGCCTTGGTGAGGGACTCCTGAAAAATCTCCAGCAAGCTCTTTTGGCAGCCAAGGGGGAAATGGGTGAGGGTGTGCTAGCAGAAACCAGGAGAAGATGGGACAGAAAATGCAGTTCAAAGAACAAAGGACACAAAGAACTAGGAAAAATGTTGAGGTTTTGAGTCACTCTTTCTTTCGCTGTATCAGGCCCATGTGCAAAATCAGCTCAAGAGCAAAACACCTTTGCAGGTCTGTGCACTCCAGTTAAGTGTAGTGGCAAACTAAAAAAGCCCCACTGCAAGACTTGAGCTCATCCATGTTCCCTCAGCTCAAGGGATGAAGCCTCTTTCTTAAGAAAAGAAAAAAAGAAAAATTTCTTTAAAAATATTGTTGAGGGTACATAAAAATTACTGTAACCTCTTGCTCTTTCTCAGCAAGTCCAGGCAATACCAAACACCCATTTTCTCTTCCCCTTCCCCCCTATTTATGATCACTGTAAGGGAAGGAAGTCCTGGCTTTGCTTTCCCCAGCACTGGGGACACTCTGCACAGCTGCCCATGTTCCAAGCTCAGGCCTTCAGCTGAAAAACTGAAACATTTGTAAATAAAAACGTTGTTTCCCCCTTGTTCCTATAACAGAGTTCTGTTCTCCCCAATTACAACACTAATTAAATGGTTTTCACTTCATTCCCACTGTGACAAGCAATCACTTCCCAAAGCCTGAGGTCCTGTAGGTGCCTCCATCATCCTGAGATGCAGGTGAGCTTCTCTTCCCAGTCTCTCAGCAGCACCTAAGGCAGATGTTTGTGTTTTTTCGTTTGCTTCACTCTCTGTGAAGATTTGTTTTTCTCAGCCTGAGGCAGTCTTGGAGAGTTAAGGTAGTAAATTAACCTGTCTTCTTTATGGCTTGTAGCCATCCTGCCTGGCTGCCAAACTGCTCTGCACGGCCACATCTTTCCCCTGAGGCTGATGGAGATCCAGAGGGACCAGCCCTGGTGCATCAGCTGGTGATGGATTCTCCTGGTTTCATCTCCACCAGATTGAGTCCTGTTAGGAAAATTGTGCAAGGGTTTTATGTGGCCACTGGCACCAGGAGGCATTGCCTCCCTCCTTGGACTGCTGGCAGTGCTGGGTGTTGGAGGCTGCAGGATGTGAGCTCCCAAGGTGGGCAGTGAGCAGGGAAAAGCTTCATTTCCACTTTTGACTCAGGTGACTTCTCTGTCTCATCAAGACCCAGCATGAAGGTAAATGTCTTTTCAGTGTCAGGAGTGTTCTCAGTATGCCTTACCTTTGATAAAAGCATCCTTCTGCCTCCAAGCTCAAGAGTCATTATTCTTACAGCATCCCCACATCACCCTGAGAAATGAAGGTGTGCACAAATATCACAGGCAGCTGACAAGCTGAAGACAATTGGTGCTCTTCTTCTGTCCCTCAGTCACACTCTCTGATGGTGTTCTGCCATTTTTCCAGCTTCAGTCTCATCACAATCCCCAGTACTGTGTTTTGCAGTGTAAAAATTACCAAGAGCAGCTCAGCTCATGGCAAACACGGTGCAGCAGGAGCACAAACATCTTCCACGTCACTGCAGGCTGCGAGACTCAGCACGGAGCATCTCCCCAGCACCCCGTGCTCCTGCAGGGATAGCTCTGGCCAAATTGCCAGGAAATGAGGTAAAACAAGCAGGATCCCCTTTGTTTGCAGCAGGACAAGTGCTGACCCATGCCACGGCTGCCTTCCCGGCCTTGAGTTTGTTTTATTTATGGCAGTGTGTTGGAAGGGGTCTCTGGGGTGGCCAAAACATCACAAGAGACTTTGCAGCTGATTGTGTAGCAGCCAGCAGAGCTGTTCCATGTGCACTGGGCTGCTGGGAAAAATGTTATTAAAAGAAGATAGAAACGACAGCCTGACTTCATTCTACAGCTCCGTGCCTGTGTCACTCACCCTTGTTTTGTTTTTTTCTCTACAGAGAATGCCGCTGATTTTCTGCTGTGTCTTTTATGAACACACCCTTTCCAGGTATGCATGCATTTTGTCTATTAACAGCCACAGATTTGCAGGCAGTTTCCTTTCCACGGTGACATCAGCCAGTGGAGGATGTGATTTATTTTAGCACCATGCAACTCCTTGCAATCAGAGTGATGCTGCTGCAGTGGCCAGAGGCTCCCTGACAATGCAGAACATTTTGACGCAGTGCAAAGACTCCTCCTTGCGATAACAAAAGAGATTTTGGGAGCTGTGATCTCCTCTCAGCTGCCAAAGCTCCACCACTGATGCTAACTCGGGTGGTGGTCACAGCATCCCAGGCCAGGGTCCCACCTGCCCTGACCCCTGTGCCCAGTGCTGCAGTCAGGGTGACAATGACATCACCCACTCAACCTGCACCTGGCTCTGCTCCTGCCATCAACAACACATCAAGGGCTCTTTGGAGAAGGGCAAAGCCTTTTCCATTTCTCTGCAGAGCATCCCCCTCTCCTCTGGACACTCACAAAGCCTCTCTGCCGTTTCCAAGGTGATGCCTGGAGGTGAAGCCTGTTATGTATTCTCTTGCAGGTAACAGCAGCTGGAGCTCAGAGATGCCCTTGGATGGGCCATTGTTTGAAAGGAGGTAGGGAAAGGACAGAAAAGATCTATTAGTAACCAATTTTTAAAGATTGGTAAGGGAAAAAAAGAAAAAGAAGGACATTTATTTTTTCTAATGTAGCTCAAGTTCTTGCACTTAAGAATGAACATTGTATCTATGTTGTAAACAACAAAATCAATCATTTTTTCCTGTTTTAGTTTTGTTCTGTAAGATAATGGTTACAAATGTTGTTTATGCCTAGTATTAAGTCTTGAGTTGCCTGAGGAAGACTGACTTTATAAATCAAAATGTAGATGTTCCTTCCTGAGCTCTGCTTAGAGGAAGGCTTGGCTGTGGGTACAGAACTTCACCCCTCACTGCCCTGGGCCCTCCTGAAATCCTGGGGAACACTTTCTAAACTTTAAAATATCTTTCTGGAATTTCTTCTCAGAGTTTTGCCAGATCTAAAAATTCCATTATTTTAAGCCTGATTTACGTTCCCTGGAGTCTTTCCACTGATCTCCTTCAGCTCAAAATTTCACAATACCCTGTGGTTTTGCAAGCAGTAGTTTCATAGATACATTTCAGTCAGTGTGCTTAGAAAACAAAGAGCTGACTCCAGAAGATGCTTCTTTCTTTTCTGGTTTTCCTTCTAGTAGCTCCATGTGGAAACCTTAAGCACATACCATACACACTTGGCTATAATGGGCATTAAAAACATTAAAACATTCAAAACATTAAAATCTGTTCTTGCAGGACAGTGTTGATGTCCAGCAAGGCCAGACCAACATCTCATCCAGGCTGAGAAATCAATGCCAGACATTTGAAAGGATAATTGATAAACCCAGTGCAGCAACTTGGAAAAAACAGAGACCGCTGCTTCTTCCAGCAGGACCCATCTCTATTACACACAGTCCAGTATTTTTGTTTCTATTATGGGAAAATTTAAAGAAAGTCTTTGGAGCACACAGAAGGAAAGACAAAAGAACCACACCACCAGGCACTCATGAGAGCAGATGTTTGTGCCCTTATTGGCCATTCACTCAAACACTGCCTCCAATCACTCATGGTGTTTATGGCTGCATGCTGTTTGTGGTGTTTTTTCCTCTGCTTCTGCAGCCAGTCCCACACGTGGAACACAGGCACTGCTCCCAGGCCCATGGGATGATTTTTGGGTTGTCTTGTGCTGGGCCAGGATCTGGTGATCCTTGTGGGTCCCTTCCAACTCAAGATATTCTGTAATTCTTTGAAATGAAGTCAGGGAGATGATGAGCAGTAAATAAATACATCACGGACACTTGAATCACTGTTGTCAGCACATTGAAATGTACAGGTGGTCAAAACAAAGCAAGGTCTGCCCCAGCCTGACCAAGAAACTCCCCAAGTCCAGAAAACTGGCAAGGAGGAGGATGGATGGAGATGTAGAGAGCCTGGTCATCTCCCCTCCTCCCTCACTAGGAGCATAACAAGTTGAGTTGGAAATCTCTTCAACCATGGCCTTGGATGCAGTGGAGACCTGTGGAGGCTGGGCTGGTGTCTGTGGTTGTTCAGGAAGCAAAAGGATTGTGTACATCATCCATCACAGAAACAGCTGCTTTGGACGTCAAAGTGTGATGGACTCTGCCCTGGTGCCTGTGTGCAGTGGGTGATTTATTCCCACGGGGACACCTCCACCCCCACAGCTGCTGTGCAGGGAGAAGAGCAGGGGGACTCGCCTGCTGTGCAGCAAGATGCAGGTGAATGATCTCTATTCCAGGAGACACCCCGGGGCCAGTTCAGCAGCTCAGGATTAACTCTTTAATCATGGCTTAGCATGGCACAGAGCACAGACAGGGTGGTGGGGCTTCCCTGCCCCTTGGAGCTCACCTATCCCCACCCCGGCTCTCCCAGCAGCACGATGGCAACCATGCAGGAGCTGCTGGCAGCTGTGGGATGGTGCCTGAGCATCAGCAAATCCTCTGCCTCCCCACCCAGCAGCACAGCACTGCATTAGGTCATGTGTTTGTTATTTGTACCCAGAGGAATTGGGCTAGGGCGTGCTAGGGAAACAGTGAAAGTTTATTTTCCGTGGAAAACGATGAAAGCCACATGGAAAATCAAAAGCACGCTGACACCTATGCTGTGCAGATCCTTGGCATGCAGCAGCTCTGCTTTCTGTCTGTATGAAAACATGCCTATCTATTTTCTGTGCTGAGTTCCAGGCAGCACAGGTACATCCAGAGGGCACAACAGGCCTCTCACTTAGGCTCCAAGCACCAGTTCAGTGCATTCTGTGTATATAGTTACTGGCAGATTATAGACTTACCAGACACTTCTTCTAACTGGCACAGGGAGAACCAAAGAGCTCGAAAGCTGTTTCAAAATAAATCTCTCTTAACACACGTCTGCTCATGAAAGTTATGGTCTTTTAATCTCTGACGTACTGAACTCCTGCAACGTGCTCGTTGTTACTGATTTACAGCTCCTGCAAGTGCAGTCAGGGCTCCCAACAAGCTCCAACAAGGCAGAGGAGGGCAGAGGGGCTGGCAGCAGTCCCTGTGCTCAGCTCGGGTCCATCACAGAATGCCCTGGGCTGGCAGCAGTCACTGTGCTCAGCTCGGGTCCATCACAGAATGCCCTGGGCTGGGCTCCTGCAGCACTCTGGGATGAGAGGATGCCCTGCCCTGCCCCTGGGCTTTGCCAGTCTCCCTTGGGCACTCAGGAGTGGGCTGCACTCTGTCCCTGGGGAGCATGAGACCTCAAATGCAGTTTTGGGCCCATCAGAACCAGAAAGCCCCTGAGTGCTGAAGGGTGCCCAGAGCAGGGTCTGGAGCACCAGCCCTGCAGGGAGCAGCTGCAGGCACTGGGGTTGCTCAGCCCATCCTTGTCAGCCACTGAAGGATCTGACACCTCTCTGTGGCCATCACCAGGCTCCAGCTGTGCCCAGGCACAGCCTGGCAGGGAGCGTGGCAGCAACGCTGACATTCCCTGTGAGAACACAAACACTTAACTTTCCATCTTTAAAACATCAGGATACCCTCAGAAGGGGCTTGGGAGCCTGAGGAGGGCAGGAGAGAGGTGGAAATAGTTCCCTGTGTGGTAGAGGGGCTTGGAGTAGGTGCAAGCCAGCAGCATCTTGCTGTGGATGTGACTTGGGCTGGCAAAATGCAATTACTGGAGCTGGCATTTCTCCAGAAGCCCAGGATTAATGATCTGATTCACATAAAACCTATTACCTCCCCATAAATACTCAACAACATTTTAAAGAGTTAATTTATTTTCCTCTCCTCTTCTCTTCTTCTGCAATTTGCATTATCTGTTGCTAAATATATTATGGCATGCTTTACCCCAATTCACCACTTCAAGGACCTCCCAGTAGCAATTCCTAAGTAAATCACTTCTTGGTCTTATAACTCAAGCACATAGTGTCAAACACAGGAATTTTATTTCAGTCCAAATCACCATGCTTTTTAAAGTTAATATCCGTTATTTTCCTCTGGTAGTTTCATCTGCTTTACAGCAGTAGAAAACAAATATTTCTGTCTAGCTGAAACCATTAGGTGGAGATCTGTTTAATGGAGGCATCCCAATGTTGCCTGTTAATCTCTCCTCTGGAGCTGAGGTTCTTTGAAAAATAGGAGTATTTACTTTGTTCACCTCTCTAATCTGAGGCATAATTTCTTTTTCCTCACAGACTCTGGAGCACACAGAGATGATCACTGTTTTAGCACATGGGGCACCTTTCCTCCAGGGAAAAGATGTGACATGAATTTATAACCCAGGGATCCTCAGCTCCCCGCTGGCCCACAGGTGACCCATGTGGTGGCACCTCAGCACCAGTGACACCTCCTGTGTCAGGGAAATCAGCATCCTCCCACCTTGTGACCCTTCTACAGCACCGGCTGGCCTTGCACCAACCAAACGTGCCAGCAGTTATCAAGGTTCCTGGGAAAAATCACTTTGGAGGTGCTCGTCTGTTCTGAGCAGAGCCTGCTCTCTGCCTCTCCAAGCAGCAGTGCCAATATTTTTGCTGTTGGCAGACTCTTCTCCTGTCTCCATCCAGAGAAGGAGACAAATGGCTCGTCTGGCCTTTGTCCTGGAGTGCTCCACCCTGAAGTGCACCTGCAAAGTCACAATGAGCTCACAAGTGGCCACAGCAAGGGAGAGCCCCAGGGGCAGAGGCTGCTGCACCAGCCACCACCTAGAAAGGTGCTCAGCTGCCTGACAGAGAAACTACTGCGACAACAAAATCAATATGAATTAAAATCAGCATGGATTGAACCAGATTTGAGCTGGGAGAGGAGGGATTCCTCTCTTGGCTCAGCACAGGGGCTCACAAAGGAAGTCAGCAAGAGCTCCATGTTGTGTATCAGTGTTCTGCACTGATTTATGATCACACTCATAAATAAAAGTGTTTTTCAAGAAAACACTTAGCTCTTGAAAAGAAATATTTTCTGTTTTTGAAGATTCTGTGTAATTCTAAATTTCTAGACTGCCCAGAGAACCCTGAGAAGGGCCCTATTTACTTTTTGTTTTCAAGATTTTTTCCTTCAGCAAGAGGCAGGAAGTTCTTTCCCTCGTTGGTGTCCATCAAGAGCACAAGTGACCAGCACAGTGCTATGAGGTTGCCTTTCCCCAGTGTCCCTTCAGGACTTGCACAAGGCTGCATTTGTTCCAATCTGCTTAAATGAGGAGAGGCAAGGTTTGCCTCAATCCACAGCTGCAGAAAGGAATCGGGTTCTAAATGTACCTGAAAGCAAGGTTAAAACACAAAGGTAAATGTTGGTATTCTCAATGATAATTCAACTTTGTTTTCTCATAAAAGAGGAAGGAAAGAGAGAAAATAGTGAAGTGGGAAAATGCCAAGAGTACAGTACAGTAATTTCACGACCATAAGGCACACCGGACTATAGGGCGCACTTTTTTTTTGTCACAAAGATACTGATGAGATTCCTGGCTCACAGTTTAGTGCTGAAAGACAGAACCACAACTACAAATTTTAATGTTTGCCATCAACTTTCAATAATTGCTTCCCTCTTACTGGGCCTGTCACTGCAATAAATTTCAACATACTAAGCACTTGTGTTAAATCCTCTCTAGGATGAATAAAAGTCAGATTTCTTCCATATATCCCACCAAGATCCCTAATCATCTCCATTGTTTTTCTCTTGGCTTCCTTAGTATTAACAGTGTGCAGTTTAAACAGAACTGCCAACTTCCTCATCAACTTTAATAACAAGTGTCTAATAATTGCAGGTATTATTATTCACAGCACTGACAAAATTTGCTATTCACCATTAATTTCTTCAAATTACTGAAAGCATAAAGCAAAAATAGACTAGTTAGAAAGACATTAATTTTTAATCATTTTCATTACCGTTGTTTAATGAACAAAATCTGCAACTCAGCGTTCCAACAATATTTCAACACAACATAGAAAGAAAGGCAGCAGGATTCTGGGTTGCATCAACAAGGGCATCACCAGCAAAGATAAATATGTCATTATCCCACTTGTCAGTATTCCACACCTGGAATGCAATGCTCAGTTTTGCTCCCCACCATGTAAAACAGATGTGACGGGCTGGAGAGGTCCAGAGAAGGGTCAGAAGGGTGATCAGAGGATTGGGAAGCCAGCTATAACAGAAAAGCTGGGAGAACTGGGGTGGGATGGCCTTGGGAAAAGAAGGCTTAGGGGAGACTTTATTGCCATGTCCAGTATTTCAAGGGTAGCTGCAAAGAAGATGGAGATGTCCTTTTCACAGAGAGTCACTTAGAAAAGAGGGGAGGTCAGAGGTACGAGGTACTCCTGGTGAGATTGGACAAAAGAAGATTTCTTCACACAGAGAACAGTCAGTCATGGGGATAAACTCCCCATGGGTGTTGTGGACTCCCCAACACTCAGCATTTCTAAGATTCCGCTTTTGCCAAGAAAGGTTGGGCCACAGTTCCTTCCGAGCTGGCACTCTACCATAAGAAGAATAAAGCTGATGATGCTTTGGGCTTCGCTGGGAACACTTCTCCCAGACCTCTGCAGGGTGTGTGCCCAGACCAAGATGGTGAGTACCAGCCAACACTGATTTCCTCACCTTGGTTTTATACTATTTGTAAGTTTTGATTAATCCCACAATCAGAAATCAGGGAGACAGGGGACAAAACCCCCCACACAGGATTGGCACAAACCCAAATCTCCTGTGTGCTGTCACTTCCTCTGTCACTGTCTCCGAGGTCAGAGCATCCAAGGGAACATTTCCCACATGTCCCCACTTGGGACAAAACCCTTTTCCAGAAGAAATCTGGCAGCAGGGAGCAGCTTCCCAATCATTCCAGGCATGGCAGTGCTGGATGTCTCTCCCACGGGATCTTGCAGCACAACTCAGTCGAGGGAGCCAAAGCTGTCAAACACCAGGGGTGTCCTAGCAAAGCCTCCAACTCTTCCTAAGTGTTGGACCAAACCTACATCAGACACAAAAGTGTTTTCTATCCCAGTGAGCTGCCTCGTGTCCCAGTCTGGCTTGCCATGATTCTCTCTGGGAATCCCTGGCAGGGAATGGGGGATGCAGGACACAAGCCCAGCACCACAAGGCATTTCCCAGCCTGCAAACACAACTCCTCACTCAAGGGATGTTTCAGCTATCAGGGGTGCAGTCTTGTGGATATTTGCAGTTTCAGCTGTGGAAGCCCAGAGGGATGGCTGAGAGGACAGAGCTGACAGTCTCACTCCTCTCCAGAATATCCAAACTTTGCAAGTCCAGCTGTAAAATCAGCGTGTAGGATAGATAAATACATAAACATTTGTTTTCTAAATAATGTCCAAAAAGCTTTTTCCAGGCATCCTAACAGATACAAAACAACACTAAAACCAATAAAATCCTATAAAATACACAGGTAGAAATGTTGAAGTGTAACAAGTGTATACACAGCTTTCCTGTCCCTTTTTTAAGAGCAAACCCTTTCTACTTCCCCTGCATTTCCAAGGAGCTGCTGTGCACACGACACAATTATTTCATTCATCTCTTCAGATGAATAGGTACAGCCCTGCTGTGTCCCAGTGAGACCCCACTGCTGCCAGAGGGAGGGGGAGATTCACAGCAGATCCAAACTGGGTGTCAGCATTTTCCCCTGGCATCCCTGAGCACACAGCAAACACCAGCCCTGCTTTCTCAGGGAAGAAGGCTCCAAAATGAAGGCTCTGCCTGACTTCATGCCTGGGAGCCTGCTGGCATTTATTGATCCCCTGCCTCCAGCACTGCTTGAATTGCTTGTCTCTGCTCCCCTCCTAAAACAGCTTTGAGGGGAAATTTGCAGCTCCTGTAGATGGCTGGAGAATTTTATGGAACTGGCTGATTTTTGCTGATCAAATAAAATTAATAATAAAAAAATCCATTTAGGGTCCAAGCACCTCCAGCTGGAAGTCCCCTTTCTTTCTGAACGATGGTGACAGTGACTGAGCAGCACTTTGTTCCATGCTACGCTCTCTGCCTACAGATATGAGAGGTGGGAGAAGATAAAAATAAAAGGAACACTGATGGCAAGTCTAATAAACTGTCTCTACAGACAGAGAACCCTCAGAATGCCCAAAGCACTTCAAATATCTTTTAGGCAGAAGTGTTGTCAGAAAATCAGTCTTTTGTGAGCATTTCTCCCAATCAGCTCTCTGCAGTTCAGGAGGCCTTGCAGTGAGCAGACATCTCCCTTCCCAGCAGAGTCCTGGCTGCTCCTGCAGCCCTGGGCTCGATTTGCTCAGCTCAGGGGTGTTAATGCTTCAACGTGCAGCAGGCATTCCCTTAAATGTTGAAAGACTTCAACAAATTACAGCCATCCTGTAATTTGGCAGGTTAGAAAAGAAGCTTTTAAAGAGCCTTGTAAAACCAACAACTTAAACCTCCACCCCAGGCTATTTTTAAAATTCATTTGTCTGCACTCCAGCAAGAAGGAAGGCACAAATATATGCATGATCCATGACTAAAATTTTGATTTCTGAATTAGTTAGAAATACACTTTAATCTTTGTGGCATCTAATAAATTATTTGGGGAAATGGTGTTGTAATATTGGTCACAGAAATAGCCACAGTTTCATACCCTTCCTCTACTGAGCAAGGATTTGGGATTACAAACAGAATGTGAAGCAGCTCTAAAGCATCTCATTGTTCACAGGCCCTAAGTCAGCTGTAGAAACCACAATGAATTTGGTCTTCAGATGAAACACAACCAACCAAGCTGGATTTTACATCATCAGGCAACATTGACATAAAAAAGATATAAAGTCCTTGGAGGTTCAGCCATGCTCAGAAACCCAAGGGCTCAACTGCAGGCTCTTGACAATAAAATAGATTTTAACAGAACATGAAATCAGCATTCACTGCCATCAAGTGTAGATCAGACACAATGCAAGGAAACATCTCTACAGTTAACAAAAACGTCATAGATGGCATCATGTCACCTGTCAGCATTTCCCCAGACCTGTGGCACCATCCTAACCCAGGCAAATTGAGGTTTGAGCTCTGCAACCAGAACACAGCTGTGGCCCTGCTGATCTGTTTCACCTGCCAAACACCAACCCTTACCCTTGGCAATTCCTTTGCCAGCTGTCTGCTCGCACACCAAAACGCTGCAAACACCTCTGTACATTTTCCTCCGTAGTTCCAGTTTCTAGCTCATGATGTTACTGCTCTGGTCCCCAGTCCATAGCTGTGGTCTCCACTCCAGCCTCCAGGACCATCCTCTCAGCGTTCTCTTCAGACACTGCAGCACTGCAATCATTACCCAGAGCTCATGTGCAGCCCAGCCACTGGACCATGGCTCACACCCAGCTGCTTAGACCAGCTCCTGGACCTGGCTTTCTGTCTGGCTCATGTTTCATGTCCACCCCTTCTGTTTCCAAAACTGTGATACAGAATCAAACACCAAGTGAGCACAGCTTTCTGCAGTTGCTGCGTGCTTCATCCACCCAAAGTGCCAAATCTGTCTGCAAATCAGAGTGGATCTGACGGATCCAATATTCCACCAGGAGCAGATCAAGGGTTTAACTGAAGCAGCAAGGACTCCCCACAACGACAGTCTTCCTGTCCATACAGCTCTCTGTTTAAAACATCTGACAGCTGTTGAACAACAGGGTACATTATTGCATAATGGAGGCTGTCACTTTAATCCTGACTTGCAAAAAAAATCCGTTATTACAGAATGTACTGTAATAAGGCAAAGATAGTACAACAGAAAGCAAAAAAGTTATAAGCTTGTTTTAGGATAAAAACAAAAGTATAATGAAATAACAAATTACTCATCAGTGTTTGGAAATGCAGCTACTCCATATGTGAACAACATAAAGAGTAAAAAAGAAAAAAGACAGTAAAAGCAACTAAGAGGGATAAGCCAAGGAACCTTCAGGAAGCAGCATCTCTTTAGTTTCTTTGGAGGAAAAAAATCGAGCTTCACTGGGACTTTGAAAGCACCCTGTGGCCAGTTCTCTGCTCAGCATTGCTCTCTGCCCTCTCTCCGTGGCTGTTTCACTCCAGCAGGCAATGGCAGCCCCAGGGAGGTGGCCCAGCACCCTCCCACCCTCTCCCTGCTGTCCCTGGCACTGCCACCCGGCTGCCCCGCTCACCAGCCACCCCTGCACTGCCCATGGCCCCCAGGAGCAGCACCTCACCCTCTCCTTTGCCCCACACAACCACACTGGTCCCAGCAGCTGAAAGGCTTTGGCCTTCAGGATTATTTCCTCCCAAATTAATGACTCCAGTGCGATGAAAAGAAGAAGCACTTGTGATTGATCAATCCAATTGTTTTATTTTCACCTTTTAGGAGAACCCTATGCCTACCAGCAGAGTTCAACATAGATGGGCAGACAGACTTGAATACAATTAAATACAGGAAAAATTGAACTATATACAACAAGACAGACATCTACATAATATAAAGATTTTTTTCATTTTATACGAGTTCTTGCCAATGTGAAATATTGCTGGAACTGAAATACATCAGACTTTTTTTCCCTTGAAGAAAAAAGCATGTAATGAATTTCCATTTTTTCCCCATGTACTGAGACATACCTGTTTTGAGATGCACAAAATTTTGTGGCACTTCACAGGGTACACAAAAGCTAAAAACTTTTTGTTATAGTTTATGATATCTAATTTTCAATTAGATCTATTTACTGAGACACTAACTCTAAAGTGGTATTTACATGGAGGAAGTTGTGCAAAATCATTTAGGCTACAGCTAGTAGACTGTGAAAGATGTCTAAGATGGTTGTGACTCACCCTCATCCTCAGCAGTAATCCCTTAAATCCTCTTCTGATCATTCCTTGCACACAGCAGCCACCCCAGCAAAGCCAGCCAGAACTCATTGTTTCTTCCTTAAGCTACCGGGACAAAGTAATTTCTGCGACCTCTATGGATCTCTGCAGTTTTAAGGTTGGGCTGCTTCTCTTCACACAATTAATACTTGAAGTATCAACTCTGCTTTTTGGGACACAAATCCATCTCTGCCACTGCAGTATCCTCAGACAGCCGAATTCCCTGCTTGTAGCCATGGGAGCCCACAGGAACCACCTGTGAGTAACTTGGTAGGAGTCACTCTATTGCCACAACACAGACACAGCATATTCCTGCTAACACTGAACCAAAGCCAGTCCAAACCAGGCTGGGGAAGGTACTGCATTCCTTGAGGCAGCCTTTACATAACAAAACTCTCTTTTAGTATATCCAGAAACATCATACTAAAAAATTAAAATAAAATAAAATTAAATTAAAAATCAACTTTACTTTGGGTTGCAAGGCAGCCTCAGACAGCTAATTTAGAAGAGCTTCTTTAATTAAAGGCTTCCTACAGATCCTAAGGACAGGTCAGCAAAGACACCAATTAAACACATCATTCAGCTGTGCTGCACCAGGGCACAGAATGGTTTTTATAACAGTTCCTATCAGCAACCAACTGCCAAGAGGTGGCCAAATTCTGGAAGTTTTCATGGATGCACCCACCACAGCCGTGGATCATAAACCACTGATTTTAGTCATCTTGTCTACATGAACCTGTTTTTATCAGCTCACCCTGGATTCCAGATCAGCTCAGACATTTTAGCTTTAAGCTCAAAATAGACATTTAGAACTCAGTCCTGGGGAAAAAGTGGTTGGGTAAGAGTGCATAAACTGGTGTATTCCTGCCTTCTCAATTAGAGAAATGATCTTTCCTAGGAGATGCATCTGACTTCTGCTTTAAAACTGCATTTAAAGAAAACTGGACAACCCAGGGCAAAGGGAGATCAAACTTTTCTCTAACAAGCTGTCAACATTGCTACCAAACACTTTTTAAAGCCTCCACTCAGTAATGACAGTACAGTTATTTAATTTTCAATCCTATTCACCAGGCTACATCCAGTCAGGTGTCAGTGTAACAACCAGTTACAACCAGAGAACAGCAAAGTGAACACACTGAACTTAAAGCATTACACTGGCAACACCTGATACAGTAAGAAGATCTGTAGGTAGTTTGGTATTCAGCATACAGATGAATTTGCTTCTTGTTCATCACTAGGAAGCCTAGAGAAGACTCTATTCTTGACAGTTATTAGGAGAGAGTGTTACAGCACAAGTGAACCCAAGAGACCATTTCATCATGTTAGAAAATAAATTCAGTGTTGGGATTAGAATACAGGAATTCTTGGCAGTAGAAACAATCAAGGAATTATTTTCAAGTTGTACATGCTGCAATGTGTCTATGTACTTGGGATCACATGAAGCTCAAAATCACCTGCATGTTCAAATCTTCTGCTCAAAACACTTCCTTGCTGGTTAGCAGCAGGTTACTTTATTGCATAACCTTCACTGTCAATTTAAGACTGATTTATTGAAAAACAACCCATCAGTACACAACTCGCTCTACTTGGGCAAAGAAGATATGCAAGAAAGCAAGAGTCATGAGCTTCTTACAGGATGAAAAAAGAAGGTGCAATGAAATCATAAACTGCTAATCTGTCTTCTGAAAGGAAACTATTCCATACCTGTATGTGAAGGCAGGAATAATTCACAGAGTAAGAAAGAAGAAAATACTCACACTCCCTCATTTAAGCATTAAAAAAGGTAGAAGGAAATGGATTAACTGCTTCCCTCCTGGTCTAGGTTGCTGGTCTAGTTCAGACACAGTCATCAATGTAGCATGATAACCAGGAACTTAAGAAGCAACTTGGACCATAAAAAAGCTGTCTAGATACGTTCAAGTTGGTCTCCAAAAAAAACAGTTTTATTTGGATTTGTGCACAACCTGCTGCTCTTTAAATCTTCAGAGCACTGAAAATATAACATTTCCCCCAAAATCCAGTTGAGTCTGTCCTGAGAAATAGAAATACTCATATATAAATGGGATGATATTGTCTGTGAGTGAGTTTCTTCCTGCAGGTTGGGCAAGAATTGGCATTCCTAAGGGAATCACGGAGGCACTGACTGCAGAAGACATGGCCACATTTTGTTGACACAATCAGCCGTCCACTTTGTACAATCTGGAAGAAAAGAAACCACAACAGGCATTGGAAGTAAAGAATTCAGCTGTGCTGGTCTACTGCTATCACACAAACAGGACCTGAAATACCTGGAATTGTCTTTTACTCTTGGAATAGTAAGGAACCTGAAGATCTTTCAGTGCCATCCTGCCAAGGGTTCCTCCCTCTACCCCCATCACCAAGAAGTGACTTTGACAAGTTATTAAGAGCTTCAAGGCAAGCTCTGTGCTTCAAGGCAGCTCTCTGTAACATCACACACTGGAGAAGTGAGCTGTGCACTCCCCCTCTGCCCCTTTCCCTCTGACACAGAACACAAAGGATGACAGCATGTGGATCCTTACCTCTGAGTAGACATCCATGCAAATTGGACAGCTAACAGTGCCAGACGGCCTTGTGGTACAGAGAACAGAACAAGAAAGAACATGCAGCCATTAATTTCACTGCACACCAAGGGTTACCCACACACAAAACATCACTTCATCTGAGTGCACTGATTAGCCAGGATGCATTTCTTTTTAACTCCTCAGTTTATGGCATGTAATAACAAGATTGGGTCTCCCTGTCCTAAATCTAAAGGAAAGAATTTTCCCTAGGGGGAAGATGCACTCAGTCACCCTCACAGCAGTCTCTTGCTCTGTTCAGCACTACTGTCCAACAGGCCACCAATGACAGCTCTGTAACAAAAGCACTGAGCTGTGCCTTGGAAACAAGTTATTCTAGAAAGGGAAGAGGCTGTCAGAAGTTCAAAAATCCCCTGCTCTAATTTAGCAACAGCCCAGTAACACACACATTCCAAGAACTCCCCCTTATAAAATGTAGGTCACGAACACACTAAAGTGAGGAAATACTCAACCCCAAATTTCTAGTTCCAAGGCAGAAAGAGCAACTCAGTGTCTGTTCCTGAGCTGTGGTTATTGATGTGTCTCTGCTGCCTTCAGCCTCCAGGACAGCAGTACTGCACAAACACTCAGCAACACACAGCTCAGCTGCCTAGGGAACATCCCAGCCCCAGTGCTGAGTAACAGCAGCTAGCAGAAACAGAAAGAGCTTCCTGACACTTTTCTTTACAAACCAATCTCTACTTTAAACCTTCAGAACTCTTTACCCTAAACACTTGGCTTTCTTATGTCACCACCCATGCTGAAACACTGTTTTTAATTTAGTAGTCAAACAGGCATAGAAGCATGAGATGGCCTTTATCCTGTTATCTTCAATTCAATCAAGGAGCACTACTAACATCTACCCCTAGTTTCACCTACATAATTTAACTCCACTGATTCTTACTCCTCTTACTCCATTTTTACTCCTCAGATTCTTGAGGCACCAGCTGTAACACTTCAGTAACAAATTACAATTGATGATAATTTTAAAAGGATGAAGAGTTCAACACTACAGATGGTTCAGTGTACCAAGCCTTGCAGAGCCCATGATGGACAATAGACACAAGTTCCCCATATGGATATAAGTTTGATCTATTTGCATATTAGAGGTTAATTGTCCAATTAGAGCTACAGGTAATAAAGTCACATTCCCCTCGATTGCTTTCCCCACTGATTCATTTTTGCTTACACTTTCTGAGGCCAGAGGCAAATGGTGTGACCTTGGTTCCCAGGCCCCGAATGATTGTTTAATCTGACCAAAATAGGAAGAAAACTAACTATCATTCTATATAGAGTTCAGAGTTATACTCTAATGCAGCACAGAATCTGAAAAATATGAAAGCTAAAAACTTAAGTCTACACTTGCCTAGTCACACATACAGAGGATTTCATTTCCTTACTCTAGCACACTGCAGCAGGATTTACTCTTTTTCTGAGGAATGGGGTCTTTACTGACTCAAGCAGCAGGATTCCCATCCCACATGCAAACATATCAGGGCTCCATGACATCCATGAGACACATCAAGAATTGACCATAACAGGGTGACCAGCAGGATCACCTTGCAAGTGTAACTGGGGAAGGACAGCAGCTGCTTGGAGAAAAGCAGCAACTGGCACAGGATGTAAAAAAAAGCAGGGAATGCATAAGTGTTTTACTGGAATTTGCCAGTGTGCTGCCTGCCAGTCTTGTGATACCAAACCTCACGGACACCAACAGAAGTGTTTTATATCTAATGTAAGTACTGGAGCTGTGTAGGAAAAGGAAATGCAATACATTATGAGCTCTGGCCTGTGACCAACTCCCATGTCCTTGCCATACCCCACACTCATCTTTAAGGCTGTACACAAAGCTGTAGATCTCTTTTGGGCTGGCTTTTCATCCTGGTATCATTTGACTATCATGCAACATGGGATGCCATACTCATTCAAAGAGGGAACAGAGTAAATGAAAGCTTCAAAGAAAGTCAGGTGATGACAAACACAACTTATTCCTGTCTGCTCCAAAGAAGCTCAGCTCAGTCGTGCTTTGGTAGCTCATGAGGCATACGTACTTTGAACCTGCAGTTTCCTCTTCCAGAGGTCCCAGTTCTCGAGATGCTTTATCAGCCACATACACATCATTATCTCTTGTTTCATCTTCATCATCACTGCTCAGTACACAGCTGTCTGACTGGCGCTGACTTCTTAGTCTCAGATTTCTCCTTTGTCGTTGGTTCTCTGTAATTTAATTCTGTTAGTTAGCTATGCTATTATCTGTCTCCCTGGAATTATCTTTGAAATGCAAGATTAGACTAAACTCAGCTCAGTTAAAAAAAATCTTAAACTACTTTTCCAAATATTTAGGCTGAATGTGTCCAGACATGATATACTGTGACTATTCTGCTACATACTGACATGAAACATTTGCTCTCTTCACCCCACAAACAGCTAGAATTTCATCTTGAAGATCCTCAGTGTCACACATTCCATGTAATTACACTACCTGTGAATTAATCTGCCCTATAAAGGGAAGATAATTCTCCCAATTCTTACTGACACAAAGTGCTACAATCCTATGTTGAGGAACTGCAACAATTGCTGTGTCTGGAAGAGAGGGGATTGAACTCAAATTTATCTCTGCAACTCCAGTATTCATGTGGAAATAATCAAATTACTAATCAAGAAAATTACATTAAAAGTCACAAAACTAAAACCACTTCCTGTCTAAGTGCTCAGCTACAACTTTTAACTTAGGCATTTTTCACTTATTCTTGCTTCATTCAGAGCACAGAACAGATTACATTCTAAATAAGTATCTGACAACATACTAATACATCTCCAATGATGTAATCAGAACCTCGTCTGAGAGATGCAAAAGATGAACTTCTTTAGACCTGAAATTATTTTAACACCTAAAGTAGAAAAACAGTTAACACTTCCAGCTGCAAAATGTGAGGCATGTTAGACTAGTGAATACTATGAGCACGAATTAATTTCTTTAGTTCTGTCACTGCAATACAGGTTTAAACAAAACTTTTTTTCATTCACAACCAATAATGTAGTGCTAATTAAAATTATGGTCAACTTGGGGAGTAAAGAAATTCTGTCTTTAGAAAATAAAAGGTATTTAGACTAGCTTTTGATATATTTTATTTCAGATACTTTTTACAGGCTCTGATACTGACTAAAACAGAGACTGCATTCATTCTCTAAGGCACTGGGCAGATGCTTTAGCAACGTCCTTGGCCTTTTGCAGCTTCAATAAATGCTGCTCAAATTCATTGGAAAAGGCAAACAAAAATAATTCTTACATTTAGGAGAATTCCATTATCGATTTTAAAATGTCAACTCACCTTCAACAATCTTGCATCAATACACATGGGAAGGGAGAGAAAAGAAAATACAATTAGACTTTGTTGTGCACACCTGGTATTACATACAAACACCAGCTAGGCACAGTAGTTCCAACAAAACAAGTTATGAACGGTAGGCTATTACTCTTATTTTGATTAGGAATATTAAAAGTAATATATTAAATGCTTCACTGTATTCAACTATTTGGATGCTGATGGCTCTGCTCCCACTGCTCCAATGGGGTAGAAATAGAGGCAACCTAGGAACCACCTGAACCCACTCCTGCTTGCTCCCCCATTTCAGTTACACACTTCAGGGTTTCAGGTGATTTTTTCCCTCTTTCTCCTCAAACAGGCCAGTTCAGCACTGATGTTCATGAACACTTCATATTGTGGCAGAAGAAAAGAAACCCAATCCCCAACCTGTAGAACTGGAGCAGGGTAAGCACAGATTCTGTTGTTAAGTTTGAGGCCTTTCCTTTGCAAAGGCGCAGGAATAACCCCAACAAGAAATACTCCCTATGCTATTCCTATTATTTGTTTCTGCTTGGCACAGCAGCAGTGGCATCCCAAAACTGAGGGGATAAACAAAACTGACAGCTGGAGAAGAGACTATTCTAGCTTTCAAAAGAACAGGGAATAAAAAGTTTTTTTAAAGACTTCTTTGAGTATTAACCTGAACTTATTTTACTTACTCTTCTTTCCCTTGGCTTTTTCTTTAAACTACTGGCCTCTAGAGGTATTACAAACAAATTCTTCACCAAGAGTTATCAGGCACTGGAAGGGGCTGCTCAGGGCAGCCCAGTGGCACTGGCTGGAAGTCACCATCCCTGTAGGTATTTCCAAGACTAAAAGATGTGGTGCTTACGGACAGGGCTTACTTGTGGACTTGGTAGTGCTGGGTGAATGGCCTTAGAGGTCCTTTCCAACCCAAACAATTCTATGATTCTATCTTTGATATATCTAGAAAAACTTCAACTATCAACTGCACCTCTTTATGTTACATTACTTATGACTGATCTATATAAACTTCAGGTTCTGGAGTAAAAGGTTATTTTATACTAGCCTATCACTAACTGCAAGTGCACCTCCAGAGAAGCTTCTCTGTTATCTGTAACACAGGACCTTCATGCCCTGACAACCCAACTCTGAACTTAAAACTTACCCTTGAAGTCAGATTCTATCAGGCAATACATGAGAAAACTAATTTGACTACAATCTTTAGGCAAGTGTGCTATTCACTACTTACCACAACGGAATCGTTGTGAGTTAGATCAACAACTACAGGATCAGAAGATTCACATGTGAGATCTACTACTTCTTCACCAGCTGTAAAACAGAATTAGAATCAAGGTCAGAGATTGCAAAGGAGGAAAATTGCCAGCCACTGTGCAACAGCCTGAGATGCAACCAGCTCCTGTCCATCTTCTCTTCAGGAACGAATCAAACGTTTCACTCAAGCTTTGCCCTCAGCAATCCACAGAGAGCTTTGCCAGCCCTGCTTTCAGCAAGCTGAAATGCAAAAGAGTAGCTAAGCTTCTCACACACTTCTGCTGGATGACAACAGCAACAGACAATTCATCTGCCAGGAGAATTTTTATCACACAGAAATATAAATCATATAGGATATAACAGTATTGTGCTGTGCATGCCCCCTTGAGGGACTGGGGTTTCCTTATCTTCATTGAACTTGGGAGTTCCCAAATTTAGTTTGCCACTCTGCAGCTGCTGTAACTCCCAGCTCATCTGAATAGACATGCAGATGTTTGAGCAGCTCTTGAGGACCTTTGTTGTGTAACTCATCTATCACTAGTGGCAAATGCATTGTAGCTCAGTGACAAACCAAACTAGTCTTTAGTAGGCTTGTTGTTTAAGGATGTCATACTAGGCATTTCCTAAAATCATGCTCCCCCTTCTTCTCCAGTAAATGGCCTAGAAACTGGCAAAAACACATGTTCAGTTGGACCCACACCCTCCAGAAGCATTCATATTCTTATAATTTCAAAAGAAAGTTTACCACTTTCTTCAAGCTCTATTGGCTCTGCTTCTGAAGCCATTTCAGCAGTAGAAGCTATGAGCCTGCTTCTTTTTCGAGCTTGCCTAGAATTAACTGTTCCTCCGCGGCGCTTCCGTTGAGTCTAAGAGAGAACAAAGACTTAGCATTTTCTGTGCAAGCAATATCAACATAGCCCTCAACTTCACACCACCAGTGAAAGCACACAAAGGTACAGAAAACACTCCTGGAATGGCTGAAATAGTGGTATGGGTTATTCTTACCTGAATAGATTCCAGCAAGGAAAAAACATCACCCCAGATCCAGATCTCTTACCAGCTGCCAAGAAAAGGCCTATCATGATGGTTTGCAAATGAGAAACTAGTTCACAATTTATCAGGTTTTGTACATACTGTGAGTATTTCAGTACTAGTGCTAGCACCCAGAGAGATTAAAAATCTTTACTGAACTTACAAGAAGATTCAATATAGTTATGTTCCTGTGTATTAGCTACAAACTCTTAAAATAGTTCACAGAAATACAATGGAAAACATGTTTCAAGAGTCAAGTTTGTATTGATTAGCAAAATACTTACTGTGCTCATAGTGTTTCTTGATCTATAACCACTGAAAAAGAGGTACAAACACCAAAAAAGCAATGGCAAGGAAGCTACAGCTATAATTTCCTTAGATTCCTTTAGGTAGCTCACTGATAAAAACTCCAGGTTTCTGAAGGTCAGAGGACAATGTTCTTCCAAACCTATCAAGGAGAAGAGAGAAGGTTACCTGTCTGCAATGCTTGTACTCTCCAATATCCCCTGCTCCAAGATTTCCATTCCTGAGCCACCAGTTTCTGCCCAAAGCCAGAGGGGAGGGAATTCCCCAAGTTCAGAGCGTGAGCCTCAGACACCTGCAGCTGGGCCGGAACTAAACACCTGAAAAAGTGACTTTGACAGCTCTAGAAGAATATTAAGAAACCCCAATGACATTGAACTGAAAAGCAACTGAATGATACTCAAGGCAATGTCTGTGGGCAGGAATCAGAGGGAATGTTGTCATGAACAGCCATCTTCAGAGAACCTAAACTCCAGATAAGCAGCTTTATGCTATAACCCATCTCCAACAGGTGGGAGCCAAACAGCTTGAGAGGAATTTAAAGCAAGTGAAGCAGACAAATTTCAGTTTCAAAGTACTTGCTGGTGTGCAGGAGAACATGAGTTCACTGTAGCTGCTCTGTTACCTGCACGTGTGCACGCCCTACCTGCCAGAGAGGAGAGGTGAAAAGCGTAAAGGCAGCTCTGAGTAACTGCCAGGGCACTGAAGGTCCATCCTGGAGCCTGACTGTGGTACAGTTACCCTCTGTCCAACACCCAGTGCAGAGCTGGGGACAGGAAAATAATAGCTATGTGTCCTGGGGTGACTGTGTGCTCTGGGATCCCCTACTGTCTGTTCTGTGCTCAGATATGAGCCCTGTAGCTTCAAGTTAGATTGGGGTGGGTGGGGGAAGCAGTGGAATTATTTTGGCGCCTGCGTTCAAAAACACAGAGATAAGCCTCGCAGTTACTCCCAGCTCTCAGCTTGCTTTCTCCAGAGAAAGACAATTTTTCCTTGCTTTTTAGTTAACTTCTTGTCCATTAGCTGAGGCAATAAGTTTTTTTCCTGGGACATGGCTTCTTCTGGAACTGTTCAGCTCTTCTCCGGTCCGAAACACCAGAACATTGCCCAGGGGCCCCCACACGCCGCACCCCAGCTCTGGGGAGAACCAAGCCACACCTACAGAAAGGACTCTGAAACGACCATTTCTTCAGAGCAGTCAGAGGTTTCATTATTTAACATTATTCTTTTTTTTTTCCCATGCCCGTAAGCAATCTGATTGTTGAATTAACAGGGGTTTTTTTTCACTTTCTCCAAGGGGATTCCTTTTGAATCCGTGGGAACCCATGGGGGAGGGGTTGCTAAAACCAGCCTTCTATTAGAGGAGACATGTTTCCTCCTAAATTTGTCCAAAACCGGGACACTAGGTTAAACAAGAATTGCTGAACTGTCTCCAGAGCTGACTGATTTTGCCACCAAGACCAGCACACACTGTAGTCTCCCCCAGAACACAGCGGGGTGGAAGAGCACTGGCAGCCAATCCTAGCCTTCAATTAAAGGAAACCTGATGGATCTTTTTCTGCTTCAACTTACACCCACCACTTCTTAAATCACTTTCTTAAGAGACCCACTAACCCTGACCTGTGACATTATTAAAACAAAACATGCTTGAGAAAAATGCTTACACTCAATTTGGTACTTATTATGAAGCCCAAAGATGTATTTATGTATAGTTTTAAGGCACACAATACACCACTCATCAATTTTCTCACATTTTTTTAATTTTAAAACTGGCACAAATGCCAAAATGGAAGCCAATATGCCTTCCCCCCACCCCCAGCTGAACCACATAAACCAGACTTAATGCTTAGTGAGTCCATGGGCACAACACATCTTGTTTTCAGAACGATTATGTGTAACACCCTGTCTCACTTTTTTTTAGAAATCTAAACTGGCATGTTCAGTTTTTCTGGTAGATAAGAAATAGTCTCATGCTGTCACCTGGGATGTTGAAGACTCAGACTACGAGAGCAGGCACACTGACTTCAGTCTCTTGCTTCCTCAATGCAGGACTCACCTATGCAATCACTTCCACAACATTTTGCATCCAGGTAAAAAGAACTCTCTTTCAACACTTCATCCCACTGTTTTTAAGGTCTAGATTTCATTTCACTTGTTTAGAAAGAAAGCTTCTCAGTGAGCCTTATCAACATTCTTGGGAAGCTCCTATTTTAGTCACTTTACTGAGTTGCTGGGGTAGGAGACAAGAACTTTTAAAATCAGACCATGCCTAATGCTGCAATCCTCCACAAAGCCAAGCAAACAAAAGCCAGAAGAACAGAGAGATTGTTCTGTGAGCACATTTTCTAGGTGCTATACAAGCTCCTAGTTCCATATGACTATTATTCACTTGTCTGGAGATTTTAGGAGACATGGGGAAGAGTGTGGGAATTGGACTGGCAGGGTCTGACAGTGAGTTTGCCTTGGCTGACCATGGAGGGAGCTCCATTTGCCACCCCAGCTGGTCTGGTTCAAATCCCATCACCAGCAACAGAAGAGGGAGGGAAAGGAGCAGACACAGCACAAGGGAGAGAATCATCCCGAAGCCTTACGTATCTGCTCTTTTAAAATAATTGCTTCAAGACAAGTTTCTATCTTCACTGACCAGCAAGAAATTCAATGAAAAATTACTTAGGTAAACCAATTTTCTGCACACAGCAAGAGGGTGAACAAGAGTGAGCAACACATGAGTTATATTAAGAAGTTAGGCTGTTAGATTATTTGTAAGTTTTATTTCATCAAGAAAGCCAAGAGACATTTTCCTCCATTCTCCTCAGATATCCTATTGGAAAAAAAACCCAGACATGAAAAAGTTGGGGAACGTTAGTTGGTGCACACACCTGAGAAATAGAAATTAACTTTATATAGGCTTATTTTAAATTACAAATTGTCAGAACTGTTTTTAAATAGAGTCTTTCAGAACAACAAGACTGACCTATCTGCACTGCTGGAAGACAGCAAAAAAAAGGCCTATTGTATTCATGAGGCAGCACAGGTTTAAATGTAAAATACCCAGGGGGTTTCACCAGACTTGGTGCTTTTCAGATTTAACACTGAATACAACCCAGTGCAATGGTTTATTAACCAAGTATCTTTAGAAAGGGTTAAAAACATTGTATGGAACACCTGTGATGACTCCAAACAAAAACTTGCATAGATTCTCTTTGGCTATGAGCAACTTAAATGCCAAAGGAGAGCTGTAATAGAAGAAAAAATGAACCTAACCAATAAACAAACTTAAATTTTAAAGTTATGCTGAAAATTGAAGTAACACACAATTGAAGACATGTTAAGACCATCCTATCCACTTTAAATACTCACATGCTTCTTTACCCATATATGAAAAACCAGATTATTTACAGGATTACTGTAATATCTGTGAACGCAGGATTCCTGTGAAATGTCTCAGAGGATCTTGTGTCAGCCCTCAAGTGCAGTGGAGGACAGAATCACCTTTTGACCTAAGTGACAGAGCACACTGCTGCTGTTTAGATGGTTTAATTTTCAGAATCTTAGAATTGGGTTTCTTTATAATTAATGCAGAGAGTACATATAAAGCACAAATGTTCCAGCTCCAAACCTCTTCAGAAGCTGCTTCTGAAGAACTGAGAATAGATACCCACAGGGAAGCCATCACTGTAAAACTACCTCAAATCATCACAGGCAGGTTCATCAATATCAGCATGGCTCATCTCAGGAGAGTCCATTTACTAAGAAAATCTGACTGCTGCAATTTATTGAGACTATGGAAGGAGCCTTATGATCCAGTAACACTTTTGGTTTTTAAGAACAAATCTTTTCTGTGGGGCTATAGATTTCCACATTATTGGCTTATTTGGGAAACCTCATTGAATATTAACTGCCCAAACATTCTGAAAACAAAGCAGATTTTACTTTCTTAAATACATTACAGATCAAGTTTAGTAATGTACAGAACAGGGTATGCACATTGCACACTAAGAGATACACTCACCTAAAAGAATTCCTTAAAAATCTTCAAAATTATAGGACCACTTAATTTAATAACAAAGTTTGTTACATAGGACTGAACAGTCCAAGTTAATGATAAGGCCTATAACACTCTTCTTCCAGCAGTCAATATGAAACCACCCACCACCAAGTCTCCCAGGAGCTGATAACACAAGGAATGCAGCAACTCCCCCTCTCACCCCATAGACACCCAGTGAGCTCACTACAGCTTTAGCTGCAGTCATCTGTGAGACTATAGCAAGATGCATGCAGACATCAATTCCAAATTCTGAAATTATGACTTGTTAAAAAGTAAAAATACTTTTTGTGTGTGTAAAAGTTAGCAGATCAACTAAGCAAGCCAATACTTCTAACTTTTACAGACTTTCTATTGCTTCACTTCAGGATGGTACAGCAGCAGAAAGAGCCACTCCCCTTCCTGTCATACGCAGAGTTCTGCACATGCAGTTGTTGTTCCTAAGCAGTGTTGATCTCAGAACAAATACTACTTGTATTTCAAAGACTACAAGTACCAACTTTTCTCTGTACTTCGAGAAAAAAGAAGGTCAAGCTATTTAAATTAAGAATGTTTACACTTTAGGAAGAGTAACTACTGCTATTCATCATTTAAGTCTCTTGCTTTTTCCTCTACAAAAAAAAAAAAATTAAAAAAAAAAAAATCAACATTTTCAACAAGTTCAAGCTCAGCTAATTAAACATGTTTGAATTACCACTCAAAAACAATTGATTCTCTAGAATACTGAAAACTTTTCCTGGACCACTCTCAAAATGAAGTCTTGGTCTCCCACATGAATGGAGGCAAATTGTCTGAAGCAAGACATAGACATTTTCCCTGTCTCACTAACACAAACAAGAGATGAGCTCATATTAACCCTCATCTTCATCACAACCAATACACTGAAGTGCCTACCTGAAGAAACCAATAATGCCAATCCAAAGATTGGGAAGGCACAGATGACAACACCAGTATAAGCTGAGTTTGTCAAATTGGGATATCTGAACAATGCCTTAATTCTGCATTTTTCAGATCCTATACCAGGTTAGTGTATAACTCTGAACTACACATAGTGTTAGCAAGCTCTCATCGTAGCTTGGTCCGACACAACAATCCTTCCAGGACTGAAAACCAAGGTCACACCATCACAGCCCCAGGCCTGAAAAGTATAAACAAAAATAAATTGGGGGGAGCAAGCTGGGGGAATAGGACTTCATTACCTCAAGCTGTAATTGGACAATTAACCCCTGATATGCAAATAGACCAAACTTCTATTGGCCACTTTATTCTCAGCTCTGTCTAGCCTTTGTTCTAGGTAGCCAGTTCAAGCTATCACCAAGCCTTTAAGACTTTGCTTCTCATTTCTACTCCAGGTGTCTCTTTGTACCCCTAACAACAGGAAACGCTGAATCAAAGATGCATCTGCATAACAAGATTTTTGTCCTCAGAAGGTGCACACACCAGGCACAAAGTGCTGTACTCAAAAGAGTACAGATGAGAGATAACCAGCTTACCAGAGATACACCAGTCTGCCTGCTCTAAGCAGGCAGCTGCATCTACAGACAAATATGACATGTTCATGAATAACCTAAAAAACCCAAAACAGTTCCAAAAACAACCAAGAAAACCCCCAAGCCGACCCACAGAACAAAATACACTAAACCTTTTCATCGGCCGTCCAGACAAAAAAATAATGGATACTGGCCAGAGGAAAAGCTCATTGCTCTTACTTGCACAAGTTTCTGAGAGACGCCACAACTCACTTTCAGTAGTCCCAAAAACCAAATACAGAAGAAAGAAAAAAAAACTAGCTGAGTGTTTCCACATCCTGTAATGAAGCGCAGGTTCGGGCTGAGGTAGGCGAGGAACACTCCCCCCACTCCTACTGTCATACAAAATGGGAGGGCAGAGCCACAACTTCACGCAGCTACATCCAGCGAGCCCCGGCTGTTCCTCCGGAGAACGGACACGTCTTCCCGGGAAGAGGGGCACGAGCGGCGGAAACCGCGGCCGTGCCCGAGCCCGGCGCTGCGGCCCCGGGCAGGGCAGGAGCGGCGGGG